>VWYP01033222.1:62005-80017 GCA_013400435.1 Pycnonotus jocosus
GATGAACATATTTTCCCTCCCCTCCCCTCCCCTCCCCTGATTAAAATTACTTTCTCTATGAAATCCTGAAATGCTCAATATAAGCACAGAATATTGCTAAATTCCAGGTGAATCTCATCCATGAAACAGTGTGGGAAATGCTCAGTGAGGTGTCCTGGTACAGGTAAAAATCTTTTCCAGAGCTGAGAGACCTGTGTGTTGGTGAATGGTGCCCAGCAGGCATCCCGTGAAGGGACAAACAACGGTTGCAGACCCACACATTTTCAAGATCAAACTCTTCCAGTGTGTTCAGATATTTGAGAGGACACAGTGTTTCTTGTCGTCTTTTACTGACGTGGGAGATACCTGCACTCCTGCCACATTGCTTGTGCAGGCATGCATTCCTCCAAAGAAGCTGCAGCTTTTGGCTCCAGTCAACAGTACGTGCATCTTGACACATTACTTTTGTTTAGGATCTTGGCTGAGAGCCCAGCCTTTGGGTCACTGAGGGGATATTGCACAGAGGATATTTTCCTGTATTTGGTAACACCAGATTTTCTCATAAGCGTATCAGTAGTGCTCAGTGCACATTGCATTTTTCATGTTCCATGTTTTCATATGTGCACCTCAGTGGATGGCATTAAGTGCAGACCACCTGTGAATGCTGACTTGCAATGGCTTCCCTGATCTCTACTATTTCTTCAGTTCCAGTTGCATGGGATTTGCTGATCAACATGCCCCTGATATCCATTCAGCAGAGAAGTTTCTGTGCCATTAAATGGTATCCTGAGTCATTAGGATGACCCTGCTTGGGCAGGGAGGTTGCATCTGATGATCCCCTGCAGTCCTTTCCAGTGTTACCCATTCTGTGATTCTCTGATCGGTCACACTCTGTTGCTGAGTGTATTGCTTTGGAGCAGGCAGTCCTACCCCTAGTCCCCTGAATTTTGTCTGACATTTTATCTGCAATAACTGATACACTTTGACATTCTTTTCTGTTCCTACAACCCAGTTCCATGCTGTGTGATATTTCCTCCTCCAGTCTATACAGGAATACAGTGATGCCTCGAGAAGGCTGACCTGAAACAGAGACTGGACAGACCTAGAGAATAAAGTAGATATTTATTGAAAGGCCTTTAGTGTACACATTGGGCAGGACAAGAGCCTGACTAAGGCTGCATGCAGGGTGGACTAAGAATGGTCACAAAATGGGCAACCAGTCATGAGGACTTTCACTTTTTTCTGGTCCATTTGCATATTGGGGTTTGATTACCCAATTACAGCTTCAGGTTGTGAGGTCTCATCCTTCTTGTTTTCTCTCTTGAGCCGTTGTTTGTGCTTTTAGGCCCGAAAGTTGTCCTTGGGCCTCAGCAAGAGAGGATTTGTTTTGTCTACCTACTTGGTGAAGAGAACTTACTGGCACTTAATATGAGGCTCAGAACTACACCCCTAGGCACAGAATCTGAAAAACATGAGAGCTAAAACTTAAAGCATCAACAATATCTAATAACACACTTGAATTCAACTTTTCTTGAAAGCAACAAGGAAAGAATTAGGCCTAAGTTTCTGTTACAGAACAGATACCATGAGTGATACAAAACACACCTCAAAGAGCTGTACAAATGGTTCCCATGCAACCAAATACCTCCTTTTTTAACAAATTAGGAGAATTAGCATTGTAGCACATGTAAAGACAAAAGTTTTCAGCGACTTCCTTTTAGAGCAGTGGTCAGCTTGAAGACTGAAAGAAACATCACAAGAAAATAACCAGACCCAGCTGTTTTCCTACTGCCTGAGGTAGGGGCATAGTGTGTGAGATCAAGTGCTTTATTACAGGCTAACAGGCTGCTGTATTAATTCACCTTTTTACAGAGCTTAGTCATGGAATCCAGCTCAAGAAACCTAAGCTTTCTCCAGAGCTAGCTTGCCCAGAAACTGGCTGGGTCACGTCACATCCTTTAGCTCCCCAGAATTTCGTTTCACCGTCACTGAAACAGTGCTAACAATGTTTTCTTGTGGTGCTTTAAGATCAGTAGCTGAGAAAATGTATTTTGCTATTATTTAGGTTAAAATCTGCATGACTTTGTGAGAGCTATGCAAAAATTAAGAGAAGATGAGTACTTTCCCTGAAATGCCTAACAGAGGACACAGATCTCTCCAAGGCAGGGAAATAATGTCACCGTGCAGCCAGTGGGTAATTGACCACAGGCCACCACTGGTGCTTTTTATTCATAACACCTTTGCACTGACACACAAACCTAAAACTCTCTGGACATCTGCCCTCTCACCAGCACCCTGCTACAAAGTCACATTGCTTCACAGCTGACCTTGATGGAGATCAGGGTAGTTGTACCCACAGAATAATATGATGAACACTGGCATCAGGGTTCCACTCCAAAGAGTGTTTGGCTATGCAAAATGACGAGCTCAGGGGGAATCATCAGCCATGGTAAGTGTGCCACGGCAGCACATGGAAAATTGGAGGTCAGGTAATCCATCTGAATCCTCCAGTGAGAGCAGAAGTGAAACTTCCCATGTAAGCAGCCTGCAGCCAGCTATTACATCTTGGCAGCAGAGTGAAATTCGAAAAGCGGGGAAAGAAAAAGTGACAGAAATTTAGTTGCTAATTTAGGTGCCTTCAGATTAGGATTTCAGATGGAAGACATTGCTTCCCAGCAGACAACATATTCTAAAAACAATGCTCCTCAGCTCCTTCCCCTGCAGACTCACAATGCAGCATGCTGACCTTCATGGGTTTTGTTTTGGGTGCCTGGTTGTCCCTTGGGAGGAGGCTGGGCCAGCTCTGGACTAGTAAGTGCACTAAAACTATCCATACACTGAAAGTACTTCCTGCAATACCCAAGAGCTTCTTGCAAATCTAGCTTCCTGTTAGCTTGGGTACACTCAACCACAATCTTATGTAGTACTTACACAGATTTCCTGATGCACCTCAGCACCGTAGCTGGTATGTGAATGGGGAAGAGTTAAATAGAATTTTTTTTCCCCACCTTTTTTCTCCCTCTCCTCAGCTTTCTGGCTACTCACAAATGATCAGGAGGTCTTCTTCTACAAGTGAGATAATTCAGTTAAGTCTTCCACAGAGCTTCACAGAGAAAATGCTATCACTATAATATTGCTTTTAGGGAGTCCTAGCTACTGACTTGTGGGAAAAGATAAATAGTGCTGTGTCCCACTAGCATGGTAAGCATGGTAAGGAAAACATATTTCATTTTGGAGTAGACTACTATAAAAGCAAATACTAAAAATTGCTATATGAAAACCTCAAGGTATTCACCAAAACATGTTTTATCTTATTTTTTTAAAATGAAAATGGTGGTGTTTTTCTTCCTTTTATATATATAGAGGACACTTGTTTCCCAGGATGCCTTCCTGGGAGTAAGCCTTTGGGATGCGGATGGAATTTAAAATTAGGATTATTTATTTATTTATTCTGGCTAGATACATGACTAGCACTTGGTTACATTGTTTCTTCTTACAGTAAGTAATCGACATTTTTCTTTCTCATACTGCACTTCATTCTTCATCTGGCAATAGTTTAAACACATCAGCAGTACCAATCGTAATCATATCCTGAAATAAACCAGCTGATGTGCAAGATACCTCCTAGTCTTCTTTTAATTTCAATTAAAAGTTCAGTTGAAACTCTTCCAGATGGAAACATAACCACAAGCAAACTATTTTAATGCTGTAAGGACTAACACTCAGGCAAAGCTAAACACAGCTCGCTTAAATTACAGGGCAGGCCTTCCAAGAGCATGAAGGGATATAAGTGGACTAGACTGACTTTTTTTCACTAGAAGAAATTACAAAAAAACACACGACAGAAAGAGAAGTCATCTGTCTGATGGTGAAATGAAGACCCAAGGTAATGTTACTGTGACTACAGTTATGAATATTCTCCATATTACTGTTCTGGTTCATGCCTGTCCTTGCAGACAGATGTCCAATGTGCGAGTTTAGAGGACGGCAAACTCTCTTACAGAAAAATCTGCTGTAAAAGACCAGAAGAAATGGAGGAATGAAGAGAAGTCCACTTGCAAGTTGTCTAACAGTAAGCAGGGTTGTGCTGGATCTGTAGGGTTTTGCTCAGTCGAACAGGAGAGGAAACAGACCCTGTAGGGCCACTGCTCTGTGTTTTATATAAACAGATACTCCTGTGTCCCGACCTCTGGGGCCAAGAAGATATTCTTGTTCAAGGTCACAGGGAAAACAGAAGATGTAAATAGAGCCTGGCAGTTTTTGAAGGAGAAAGGCCCTAATTACATGGAGACAGCCAGCCAGCCTTCCTGTGGAAAGCCAGCTCTGCTAGCTAAGCATGGTGTAAACTGGGCACCTCCCATTTAGTATTCACATACAAGGTAGCTAACCAAAGAGAAATGCCCTGTATTTCATTAACAGACATTGTTACTAAAATGAAGCTGATTTCCTGGATTCTTTTCAATAAAGCTACCAAAAATAGTCTCATTCCACTGCCAAAAAATCAATGCAGTCCAAATTCCCATGGAGAGAATCAGTGTGTGCTTTTTACTTTGTATAATTACTCACCAGATTAGTGCCATGTACCTCACTTGAAGTCCAGGAGCCACTACCATCATCCATAAAAAGAAGGCTGTGTTGTACACTATTTCCTTCTTTTTGTGCGTCTTGAAAGAAGAATGTTTATTAGATATTTGAGACAATGTTGTACTATTAGGGTTATTAGATGGATCAGAAAGAAAATACACTGTTCTAAAAAAATCTATTTGTCAATATATCTGTTTAAGACTAAATAAAGTTAACAGAAGCATGTATAGAAGTCTGGGAAGTCTGAGGGCCAAATCTCAGGAGATGTCTCATCTTGCTCAGAGAATTAGGCATTTTTTAGTCTCTCTAACCAGCCTCAGTGACTTGAATAGAATAATAATTGAATAATTGAATAATTCACCATATCAGATCAAAAAGACATATTAATTCTCTTTAACATTTCACCAGAAAGAAATAAAAAGCAAAATAAATCATAGTTTCTTTGGTGTTCTTAACTGATCCAGGCCTTCAGTCTACTGTCAAGGGACACAATTCTTTAAATGATAACAGATTTTCCAATTGAATTTCAGTAAAAGTAATCTTTGGGGTACTCTGGATGAAACCAAATGGCTCTGAAGAACTGCTTTAAAATTGAG
Organism: Pycnonotus jocosus; assembly: GCA_013400435.1. Taxonomy (NCBI): domain Eukaryota; kingdom Metazoa; phylum Chordata; class Aves; order Passeriformes; family Pycnonotidae; genus Pycnonotus; species Pycnonotus jocosus. Next base: position 67,165 of record VWYP01033222.1, read on the forward strand.
TACTTGTGGCTAAGCTTGTATGTCCATCTCTGTCAGCTGTAGAAGTTTGTTAGTGTGACAGGCTGTGCTATTAGCATTCAATTTCTGTATCTTTTACAAGCTTTGTGTGAGGTGCTGATGTGTGCCTGCCTTTGAAACAGGACAGAATCAATATTGTTTCAATTGTGATTTGGTTCATTTTGTGTGCGAGACACAAAAGAAACTCTCATCTTTAAAAGTATTTCCCTGCAACACAACACTGCCATTCTGAAAGGGAACAGGAAATGCTGTGAAAATTGGAGATGGTTAAAGTCAGAAGAATGTTAATTATGTAGGTGGAAATTTGCTGAAACAGTGCTTTTCAACCTTGTTCTGTTTGGAAGGCCCCAAAAGTCTGCAAGTGCACATAAACCACTTTTCAGAAAAAGAAATTTACTTGCTAAATTATTTGTGTTTGGGTTTTTTTCACACTTCAGAGGAGTAGCTTCTGAGCTACAACACTGGTGTAGAGATTCCTTCTTCAGAAACTGGGATATGCCACAGGTTCTTTATGATGTCCTGTGGTGACAATCTCAGTTACTAGGATTTTAACCACAGAAAATGTATTTCACTCAGCAACAGCACGCTCAAATAGCCTCTCTGTTTGAGCTGTTGCCAAGAAAAGCCATACTAGTGTCTTCTGACAATTGTTTGGATTTTTCTTGACTAATTGCTATACAGCTTTAATAATGCTTAATTTGATACTTCCTGTCATCATACATGACCTATTTCCAACACAACCATTCTTAATTCTCAGCATTAGCTAGCATGGGATCTGATGTTCAATGGTTACAAAGCTATGACCTTGCTGAACAGTATTGTATAATTTGACCCTACCTACTGATCAATTTATATCTTAGAGCACTTATTTGTCCATTTTTTAAAAATATAAGGGGAAACAATGTCTGTTTTTATCTTCTTTCTTTACTCTGACTTTATCTAGTAAAGGTTATATTTACATTTCATCCATCTGCATATCTGAAAGCAAAACTATAAATTCTCTCAGAAATATGCAACACACATGATAATTAAAGTATCACCTATGTATAACCATTCCATAATCAAAGAAGAGACTTGATCTGTTCACATCTTTGCTTCTTTGTCTTTAGAGGAATAGAATTCCAGGATAATTTTTTCATATTTTGGAAGATTTTAGACTCCAATATTATTTCTTATTCTAGTACAGGAAGCATCTACATTGTAAGCATTCTTTCTTTCACAAATATTCAGTAAAGATCTATTTCTTGCATACAGATGCCCTGCTCCTCTGAGCTTTGGGAAATTGTGATACCTTCCCAGGATGAATAATAAAAAAAGATTCTTGCTAGATTGAATTTCAACATAAGCATAAGTAATCAACCTCGGCTACAAAAATATTTGTTTATTTTTTGTTAATGAAAACTTTTGAATTTACACTTCAACGTTTTTTTTTTTTTCTTTTCCTGTATCATCATGTTCATGCCATATTTCATTACTGGTTGTATCAAAAAGGCTTACAGAAACTGAAGGGAAGCAAGTAGGAAGGCTTATGGTTTACAGGTACATTGTTGTATAAAAATACTTAGATGGATCTTTTAAAAAAAGTTTAAACACCTAGTGTATATGAGAGATGAGTGCATATTTTCTGATTGTCAAAATTCTGCATCTACTAAGGCAGACATTAGACATGGTTTGGAAATAAAATTTGATTGTTTATTGACACTTTCAATAGAAAACAGCATTTCCTATTCCTATTTCTTACTAGCAGCCTTAATCCTGTGATTTGATTCTTTTTGTGGGCAAGATACAGAGAAAGATCTCATCCTTTGAAGTATCTCCTCAAAGTGTGGACAAACAACACCCTGAATTTTGTAAACATATGTTTGTAGTTATAGCACGTGGGTTCAAACCATGTAGAAATATTGTTTACACCCATAAAAGATAAGGATCAGACCCTTTTGTCTGTCTGCTTTCTGTATCAAATCGTGTATTTTTGCTTTTTTGTCATGGCATTTTAGTGCTTCAAAGTGACCTTTATTTTTGCTGCGATTCCTCCTTCTTTTCTTTTTCCCTTGACTCTATTCTGGGCGGCTGAGGGCAGTGAAGCCCTGAGGTGCTGCTTGTCTAAGGACAGAATAAGGTGAACTACAGAACACAGCTCAGGCACACAGCCAGCCTCTGGTCTGTAGGGCTGTCCCATCTTCCCTGTAATCAGAGCACAGCATCCTAGTAATGTGCATTGTGCCACATCCACAGCTTTGCCTCTAGAGCCACACGTGGATGTACAGTCACGCACATTTTGAAATAAATTTTCCAGTGTTCACATCCACAAGCCTGCAGGAATAGAATCTGAAGTGCAGCTCTGTAATAGATATACTCAAATGTGCTTCCTGATTTTTTTTTCCATTGTACATATTGAAATGCAAATGACAGGGTTTTACTTTGGTGGAAGATTAATGATACTTAACCATGCATGTACATCAGGTAACTTAAAATCCAGGGAAGTGCCTCTGCTGCTTTGGAAGTGATTCTGTCTTTGGCTCACAGCTATGGAGTATGCCATCTGAAGGCCTCAGCACTGTTTTCATTAGAGCAGGTTCAACCTGATAAGAGTAGTGAGTTTCTTTCCTGAAAGGTAAAATAGTCTGTTGTGCTGAAATTGCTGCTAACTTTGAATTTGAGATAATTTGAGAGCCCTCAAATCACATGAAAGAGATATACAAATAAATTCTTTAATCCTTCAGGACTTGATGTCCCATAGCAGATTCCCAGTCAACTGTAAAGATTTTTCAGGGTCATGTTAAACTCTGTATGCTTATGCAGCAAGCACTTCATAACTATCTGCAACATGACAAGTTTCACGGCCTGTTGAGTAACCTATCCAATGTTCCCCAGACAATGGGACATGAAGAGGCATTCCAGCACAGATATCACCACCATATCACCATGAGTGCCAGTGTATTTAGTCTATCTTATCACCATAAGGCAGTGATAAAACTTTTTATAGGCTGTATTTTGGAAAACACGTCTTGGGCAAAAAGAAAGATCCTGGACTTTATATTCTCGAGTCCAGGAAAGTATGGTTAGCCTTGAAAGATCACTTTACTATTAAAAAACTGTCTATTTGTATTGGACACCTCTGCCTTCTCTCATGTCTATATTCATGTGTTACTTTATGTTTTCAAAAGGAAAATTAATCTTCCTTTGCCTTTAATGTAAGTGCCATATGAATATGTTTTCCCATTAATTCCAGTGCAAATGATTCCAAACTCCATAGTGAAGATAGATATTCTCTAATTTGTCCCTCTGCCCCAGTCAAGCATCTGGTATATTATAGAGGAGCAGAGCCAAAGCTCTGACAATAGAGTTCAGACAAGGCACCCCATGCTGTATAGCAGTAAGAACAGTCTGATCTTTTATAAACTGTAAATTACTTTTTCTGGACACAAGGCTTTCTTGTGTATCAAGCTGAATTTAAAAAAAAAAAAAAAAAAAAANAAAAAAAAAAAAAAAAAAAAGAGATTTCTTGGGAGGAAGGAAAGGGGAAAACCTTTCTTTGATCGCTTTGTTTCTTCCAGACATGAAGATAATTATTCCCCCAATTTGTGCAATAAGAAATAAGTTGAGAATATATGCATCAAGCCTGAAATTTTCACTGTTATGCCAAAAGGCCATACATGGTTTTACACACAATACTTAATTTAGGCTATAAATCACTTTTTGATGAAGCCATTTCAAGTTTATATAAAAGTATTATATTATTGTGATGGAAGCAACTGTGAGGCTCCCCCATCCAAGCAATACACCACAGGTTATACATGACAAGATTTAATACAGTGCTGCTGCTGCAATCCCTTCCTGCCCTGGAAGCTCCCAATCTCCCATTTAGAAACATGAACTTTTCTCATGATCATTCCTCAGTCTCAGACAGTCAGCTGTGTGAGATGAGGATATGTAACCCTCAAGAAATGTAACAGTATTGGCATTTAGAAATCACTCTGTGGTCTTTTTTAATTACTACCACAATCTTCCCAAGAACTGAACTAGAAATTATTCTTTCTGATCTAATTATTTGAACACAATCCAGCCTGCAAAATGACCAATACCTTTTATTTTCAGACATGGTCAGCCATCACTGTCTTTTGTCTAACAGTTTACTTAATAGACTACCTCTGTATGGAGAAAACTAATAATAATTAAAATTCTTCCATGAAAAGTTTTTAATTCTTTTTTCTTTCTTCTTTTAGTTACAAGTGTTAGAGGGCATATTTCCATGGGCTCCAAAAATTACAGCATTTTAAATTATAAAAATAAGTGTAATAAAAAGTAAACTTATGTTGTACTGTCAATAACATTCCTTTTTCTTTTAGAGTAATATGATGCAACAAATGTGTTTTGAACTAAGTTTTTCTAAGTAGTGTTGAGTGATTCCTGTGAGCAAAGGATGCAATATCAATGCACTTGATCACTTCCTTATGGTGAAGACAGTGTCATACAGAGACAACTTTCTTCTCAGGTGTTCTTAAAAGCATGTTTTCCCTCCATTTTACACTCAGTACCCAGCTGATGAGTGTTTGTACAGGTCACAGAGATTTCAGTAGTCTTTAAAACTGTCCTTATTATACATAGTGTAGACTGAGGGCATGCATAATTTTTAACTTTTTTTTTTCTTGTTGAAATCAGTTCAGTTTGTCTAAAATCAAGATGTTTCTTTACATTATTTGCATGATAAGATTGCTCTGAGGGATGCTGTAATGCTTATTTCCTTTCAGATCTTGGAATTTTGATCTCCAAAATGGCTCTGGTAGAACTTTTCTTATGCTACAGGTTGTTAAAATGTGTGAATGCATTGCATCTGAAAGGATACTGAAATTTTGCATGACTATTCTGCATTTACAAAATATACAGTTTTCTGTGCTATGTGCGTGGAGCACTGTATCCATATGATCATGATTCATCTCCTCTGTCTTTCTCAGCTGCTAATTCCTTGCCAAGTTTCACTGCTGGGTGCTTTGTGGTGTATAAAGATTTGAAATCAGTGTGAAGTTGGCAGCAGTTTGAGAAGTAAGTTAAAAGAGCCCAATGCATTACTTATTTTTAAAGTCCTGGACAGTTTTCTTTCTCAAGTTAGTAGCATAAATCATTCCTTTTGGGTCTTGGGCTAGGCCACTTTCAGTTGATGTTTCACAACATATGTTTCACAATGCTGAGGCAACAGGCAAAGTAATCTGCCTTGGCAACAGCCATTGCTATCCATTTATATTTCCTTTTAAATATTGCTGTAAAATTAGGCAGGAGGAGTTGCTGCAAAAAGAAATTTTAATTTCATTGCCTTAAGTTAGAGATGAGATTAATGTTTATCTCTGCTTATTGTTGTAAGAACTTTATATGAGGTGTAATTGATAAACCTTGATGAAACTTCAAATGTCTCAAGCTTCTTCTCAGTGAGTACATGGGATTGCTCGAGGGAGGCAGATGGGATAGCTGAGCTCATGAACCTGGATTTAGGTCTCTGGGACCATATTATTAAGTCAAAGCCCCAGAGAAGGGGAGGTGTTGCTGGAAAGCACAAATTCTCTGGCTGCTGTTACTGGCTTTCCAAGCTGCTGCCTTTGTCTCTTGGCTTCCCAGTGCAAAAGAAAGCATGTCATGCTTTGCTGCTGTGTGGGTGTCACAGGCCTGCAGTGGGACATGTTTGTAACTTAACATTTACAAAAATGTAATATAACAGGGACCTGTCCATTCTCTGCAGTGAGCTATTCTGGCCCTTAGAATCCTCCTGCTGCCACAGGCAGACAATTTGCTCTTACTCCAGCACACACAGATATAGTGATCTCTTTGTCTGAAGGCAATAAACTGGATCATTTTCTCATTCTTTTTATTTACAGAAGGAAATATTAGGAGAAGATATGAATTTGACAGTCATCTGTATTGCCTTCTTCAAGGTCTTTGATGGTGCAGTCTCAGAAAACTTTGTTGTTTTGTGCATTGTGTCTTGAAATCAGGAACACTTTGATCTACATTTAAATGCCTGTACTCATGGCCTTTATTTACACAGTTCAGATATCAGGGAATGACACTTCTGATTATAAAGGCTGTATCACAGGTCTTTTAAAATTCTGCACATATAGTTACATAACTGCCTTATAAAATGCAAGCAGACCCTCTCTTTCTTACTTTGTTGACTGGTTATTGTGGTTGGGTAGGAAGAGGCTAGGCAGTGGTTGGACAGAAATGATGGTCATGTCTGAGTGTCCCACTGCTGTGTCGTAGGGCAGACTGGGCTGTGTCCAGCCCTCTTGTCAGTCTGTGTTGACTCATTTTTCTTCAGAGGGAAGGGACCTGTTTTATTAACATGCTCCATGCCAGCACATCCTGCTCTCAGTTGATTTCAAAATCTGCCCATCAGAATTTCCCTGCTGTGGCAGCTACAACCAGCCATGGACGAGAGTCCCTTGCTAGAAAAGATCACAGTGGGGCGAGTAAAAGTCTGCAGAGCTGTAGAAGAATCTCAGGTCCTCCAAGCCTCATCCCACCAGCTTTTCTACTGAGCTCTGATGGGACTTGGCCATGCCAGGACCTCCCACAGCTGCCATCCTTCACATAGATGTGCCAGGGGCACCAGTGAGGAAAGAGCCACTGCAGAGGATGGAGATGGCTGTATGCTCTGACAGTGTCCTGGCAGGAGGTGACACGACCAGGGCAGGGACAACAGGGTATTCTGAGATCAAGCTACCAGGCTCAGAATTTTGGAAATGCCTTGAACCAATCTGCTTCCAATGGAGAATCATGTTTAATGGCAATCCAGTACAAAGAGACAACCCAGATCAGAGTGTGGGCTTTGAGTGTGACACCACTTGTGACCCAGAAGGTATAAACAGAGAATATATGTATTCTCCAGCTCCGGTGTTTGGGGGTTTATGCTCCCAAAATCTTCTAATTTTCAGGTGGTGAAAAAAAATCCCTGTTTATAAAAACCCACATACTAAAGAAACGAATAAGAAATATGTTTGTTTAATTTAAAATGAAGCAAGGAAAGAGTTTTCTTCATATAGCAACACTATGGGAAATGTTAAATGTGAATGGGTAGAAATTCTTAGCATATTCCTGCACAATTTTATTTGCAGCAAGTTTATCCACATGTGTATCTTAATTTCCTGTACTGTATTCTTTTTAAAATATCCATCATCACAAAGCCTGCACATCATTTTACCCTTCTGAAAGTATTTTAAAATATATCTCAGAATTTTCAACAAAAATAAGATTATTGAACTTGAAACTTCATTTAATTTATTGCATATAATTTTCCTTCTTTATCAAGTTGTGTCAGATCTACAAGCTGACAGTTTGACAGCTGTTCTTCATTTAATGGTACTGTAAGCAGTTACATAAAAGGATAACATATGATTTTTATGACAACAAAAATCAGCAGGAGTCCTGACTTAGTGTCTTAGAATATGCCTAATATGTATCAGTTGCTCTGTACATAATTTTATTTTTCAGCACAAATAAAAAAACTAGTGAAAAATCCTCCAAAACTTTAAATTTGACTTATCATTTTGTTACTTTTCTATATCTGAAGCGATGATTTCTAAAGTTGTAAAATGACCACAGTGAATTTGTGTTCAACAAGAACTCTAATGTACTCATGTTTATATAGTCTGCTTCTGATTTTGTCTTGACGTACATGTATTTCTCACAGCAAGATACTGTTCTGTGAATGAGCTTAACAAGAGACACTGAATAAATACCATTAACTTCTACTCTAAGCAAAATAACTTTGATAGCTTTGATAAATGCCAATCCTGTTCTGCTTTAGTGTTACTTCAGCAATTATTAGTCATCAACCATTCTGGCAAAACCCAGTAGTGTAAAAGATTATTGATAATTATACAGTGATATATAAAGATGTGTGAAACCCAATACTTTTTAGATATCCCCAAAGAAAGGCCTTAAACATAAGCACTTCTTTGTTTTAAAAATATAATACTTCTACCCAAAGTTTACCACTGTGGTAAGAGAAAAAGCTATATGCCAAAGACTTTTTGAGATGTGATTACATTTTTAGGTAGCAAATTGTTTCTTTAACTTCTTCTGCCTTCTTCCAATTAGTAATAATGCTGATTAAACTATTTAATATATGAAAATGTTAGCTTCAGATTAGCTATTCCCTACATAGAATATAAAATGGTTGCTTGTACTTCTCTTGGTTTGTCTTTTTTCCTGAACAAAATATGTAAATGTCTTCTTAGCTCTAATTAGGCATAGATTATAAAATGAAAGTGTGGTACCTTTCCCATGATCACATGCTTCTTGCAAGTTAATAGCCCTTAGAAGTCCTGGCCAAAAAAGTTAGACAAAGAAAAAGGCTAGAGATTACAATGACCATGCTGATCTGCAATTTTCTCTCATGTATTGCGAAGGGAAAGAAGAATACCAAGATCTAAAAAAGGGCTAAGTATCATTTGTAACAGGAACTCAGTTTCTTATTCATCTGTAAAACTGGGTTAATGATGGCAACCAATTAATAAAATGCTTCTGCACACAAGACCTGGCTATTATAAAAAAACAATTAATCCCTCTTCTACCTTAACAGACAGACCATGCCATAGAAAATCAAGTGTTTCCATTTTTCTGAAATGAAGAACTTTCCCAACTCACCAATTCTGCAAGACCTTATCCATTCTCATGATGGTGGGTTGGGTTTTTTTCAGGTACTCCAGGCCAATTTAAATGCAAGGTCTTTTGCATTCACATCAGGACTATTGAAGTGTTGTTTGGAAGGGGTCCCCTGATAATATGCAGTTGAACCTACTGCTCAAGGCAAGTCTTTTGCCAGGACTAAATCAGGTCACTTGTGGGGCTGTTTAACTCAGCCTTGGAAACCTACAAAGAGTGAGGCATGACTGCATCCCCCAGGTCCAGTGAGGGAAGAAGAACATTTAATAGAAAAGTATCCACCAGCAGACCAGCAACTGATAGCCCAGTGTTAGGGCAGCCTTACTGAGAACAGATGCTCCACTTCTCTACACATTCTGGAGATAGATGGAGAGTGATGTGGTGTTTCAACCCAAACATATTTATTTATTCCCTCTTGCTCCTTGTTAGAGCAGTTGTATGCTTACATTTTGGCTGATTCATACCCTGCTATAATACTGTATTTTGACTCTTAGATGGTTTACTTACATCTGAATACAACATTGGGATGAATTATCTGTGGGCTGGTTTTTAAGGAGGAAGAAAGGCTCTAGATATTTTACAGGTGTTTCCAACATTTTTTACATAGCAAACTCTAAAAGATGTGCTGAAATTGTATTTTAAAAATAAAACTTCATCATTTTACGGTACACCAAATGAGACCTATTATTTCATTGGGGTTTTTTTTAATTCCAATGTGATAACCATTAAATAACTGGTATATTGTTACAATGTTAGGAGAAATTGGATCCTCAAAGCACATTCATGTCAGAAAAACTTGGAAATCCCATGTGGTTTTGTGGCTGAAACACTAAATCGGGCAGACACAGGTTTTATTCCCAGCTTTCTATTTGCACAGTAAGCAAATAATTTCATATGTTCCTCATCTGCAAAACAGAGCAAATGGCAGTAACCTACTTTATAAAGTGCTTTGAGATCGATTGATGAAAAAAAAACTAATTGAAAGATTTGCTGATTCTAAATAAAAGGTCTTATCTCTGGAAATTACTCAAGGGGGCTTCAAGTCTTCATACAAGCAGATTACTCTGATTTAAATATGTTCCTTAAGAAACTGATTCAGTTAAATCATTGCAACTTCTGTGGTACAAACAAGACCAAAGAAAAAGCCCGGAGCAATAAGTACAAGTGAATGTATTTGTAGGTCAAGCAGTGTAGGGCAAAATTTTCTGAAGCAAGCACTTCAGTCTCATCACTTCAGTTCTCATCAGCTTTCACCTCTTCCTGTTTTAGCTTCCGATCACACCACACAACTGAACTTAGCAAAAAACAGCAAACAGGCTCCAGCCCTTTAACCTGAAGGTAATCCACACATTACTGTGTGCTGCAATAGAAACCATATTTGAAACTTTTAGTAAATTGTGCAGGCATGGAAGACAATTAAAAAGAACTAAGGAACAACCTGTGCCAGACATGAACTTCCTAGTTCATGTATTTTAAAGTAAAGAATGATTCATTTTGGCAGCAGTTCAAAACCCGGCAGTGGGTGGAGTGGGAGACTTAGCCTGAAGGATAGACGGTGTTGTTGCTGTCATCCTTCCTCATAGTTTTGTCTGGAACAGCTTAAGAGCCTTTTCAGCAAAGCATGCTGAATCAACTTATTCTTGGCCAGCTCAGTTTGCTTTTTGCTGAGCCCAGTGCAGGCAAAGAGGAGGGTGTGACCAGTGCAGCCTCTTTATTCTGCAGACATCCTAGCCCCTTGTCATAGTTTCTGCTACCCAGAACTAGTTAAAATTGAACAGTATTCATTGCCCAAGGTGTCTTGTGATAGGAGTTGTAGCTTCTGTGCATGTTCTTTAAGTGCAGAGGAGCTGTGTTATTCACTATAATGCCACCACAACCCCCCATGTCTGACTCATATTATCAAAAAATTATTAGAGCTTAAAAATATTCTTTGTTTGTTTGTTTGTTTTTCTGTAACTAGAAGATAGAATAAGTACTGTGGAATGTTATGACCCTGATGAATTAGTTCAATCCTAGATTATTTTCTGTTAATGTGTGGGGTAAGTGCATGTGTTTGCAGCAGAGAATTAAACATTCTGCTTTAGATTAGTTGATAAGCATTCCTGCAAGAGCATTTTGATGCTTGAATCTAAGAGAAACCATATCTTAACTGTAGTCAATGACATTTAGACTAAGAAACACCAAACACAAGATCTCTCCCTTCAAAGAGACACAAGATCTCTCTATTGCTGGGGCAAAGAGAAAGGCTAAGATATGATATGGAAGCCCTTTTATCATTTCACAAGGAAATGGGTCTATGACTAGTGTCCAGAGCAGATGGTCTCATCTGATATAATTCCCAGTTTAGGCCATGATTTTTTCTGAATGATAGTGAGTTGTTTCACTTGCCTGTGCTTTAGGAGTGGTTGTTATACAAATAGAGCATGGATATTCAGATAATTACATTGTTAAAAGTGTAGAGCAACCTGAACAGTTCACCCAACAACGAATACTGTGTTTAAGGAGATCTTCATATCACTATTGACATACCTCACACCGCTCAAAGACAATGACATGCAGATTTTTGATTGATTTGAAGTACTTTTCATTTTTTAAGAGGTTCTTCTGGGACTAAATTTCTCATAGGGAAAACATGCAGAATCATTAAAGCTGGGCTTTGGGAAAGAGAGGACACAGAACTTGCCTTCACTGGGCCTAGGGACCAGGAGTGCAGGGAGCAGGAATGGCAGAAGAAAGGCAGCAGAATCCTTCCCCCATCCCTGGAGTTTAACCATCAGGGCCGTGGCTGGTGCTCTGCAAAAGCTTAGCTGAGATCGCAGAGGAGTAGACAGTGCCTCTCTAATTCTTGAGCCTCTGTATATCCTCTTCTAGACCAATGAATGCCAAAACACTCACAAAATCATATGGTAAGCTTAGGCTTACTGGCAACATTTTCATTCATACTTTCCCATCTTCTGCAACAAGACTAGAATGTGAGACATCAGTGGAATTCAGACCTCTGACCTTCTGAATATTCACAATGAACATGCCTTGAAAGCATCATACACTTCAATCTCAGGACAGCTTTTGTTGTCTTTGGTGTGGTACAATTACTAAAATAAGATGGTTGGAATGCCTTTCCACGTACCAAAACAAACACCTTCACATGGTTCTGTAACATGCATCTGCACCAAATATACTATGGCTGCGGTTTTAAACAAGTTGTTTGACATGTTTATAAAGCTAATCTAAGTTTCAGACATGAACCATTATTATTCCAAAAAGTAACAGTTTATCTCATTCTTTGTTGAGAGCAGGGGAAATAGAAGCATTTTCTCTTTATAGCTATGACTTTCTTGACATCATCAAAATGCATTGGAATTTAATTTCTCTACTTTTAGTACTTTAAAAAAGAGGGAAGGATGGAAAAGTCAGTTTATGATACATACCTCTTTAACATGCTGTCATTAGTGGTAGTTTTAGAATGAAAAATAAGAACCAAAGACAATACTAAGAAATAAAGATTACATACAAAGAATTTTGTATTTATTGACTGAATAACATACACATTCACATGAGTTAGAGAAACAGTTCTGTTTTATTTTAAATGCAAAGAAGATGTTTTACACCATTTATATTAGGGGAAATTCTGCATTTAAAAAAAAAAAAAAAAAAGGATTATTTTAACTTTCTGCTGGCTTTTCCAGTTGGCCATATTCTTCTTTTACAATTTTATTCAGTGACACTTTTCAGATGCTCTTCAGCTTTCTTCAGACACTGGGTTACTTAATATGATAACAACATGAGCTGTGTTGTTCTTTGACACCTGGACTCTAATGGAGTAGTGTATATGCTATCCCAAATCCTTCACAATCTGAAAGAGAAACTTCTGGTGAGCACACAGAGTGTCCCACAGAACTATATATCATATCAGACTATTGTGTTGAAACTGAAGATTCCCGCAACACAAATCTGAGTCTTAAGAATCTTGGGGGATTCTTAGAAAAGAAAGGACTCTAGGAAGGGAAANAACTTTCTGCTGGCTTTTCCAGTTGGCCATATTCTTCTTTTACAATTTTATTCAGTGACACTTTTCAGATGCTCTTCAGCTTTCTTCAGACACTGGGTTACTTAATATGATAACAACATGAGCTGTGTTGTTCTTTGACACCTGGACTCTAATGGAGTAGTGTATATG
>VWYP01033224.1:0-37182 GCA_013400435.1 Pycnonotus jocosus
AAAGTATTAGAAAATGTTATTTAAATCTTTCATCTACTTTCTTTGATATGCTGTACATATGCTTTCATTTCTGCACATTTCTAGACATTGCACTTCTGGATAAAAATGGATAGCCCAGGGAAGTTTCATATATGTTTCTTGCTCAAGTATCTAAAAGAATTATCCTGAACCATGAGACAATTTTCTGGTTCTTTCAAGACATTTTCTGACTACTGTTGCAAACCAAAACTGATAAACAACTAACAAAAACTAATAGGGCACACAAATTGTACTACACCTTTGAATTTTTTGAATTACAAAAACATTCTTAAATTTTTGCAATTAAATACTATAATATGAAAAAAAAGACTATTTTGTCCCAGGTGCAACACATAATTTAATCATATTCTGAATGTTACTAATGGAATGATGTAAGAAGATGGCCTTGTGCATTACGCAACTCAAAATGATACGCAAATAATAATTTTATCTTTAAATATGCAGCCTGCATTTTAGGATACTAAATAATTTTTTTATTTCATGCTTGCTTTCAACAAGTTTAATAGTATTATCCTATGCAGATCACAAAAAATTTCAAAATGTGCCCTATTTGCAGGTTCTTGTCTTGGAAATATTTTATGCATGTCAACACAGTCACTCTTTCTTAGAATATCTAAATCTTTACTATGCTAACGTTATTACTACCTTGGTATATTACTGCTGAAATTTAATACACTGCATAAAGTCCCAAATCCTAAAGCTAATCAGCTCTTGCTTCACATGCTCAATTCAAAGGTGTTTTGTGTAGTACATGGCTGATTTTTCATAGTTCGCTTAAGGAAACAGGCTGGCTAAACCAAATCCTTGGCTAACAAAGATCATGATTTCAGGAACTGAAAGGGGTTGCACATATCTAAACTTAACATAGATTATGCCACTGACTCACATCTTGCCAAATTCGCAACTTGTAGAACTTAACAGCACACAGCATTAAAAAAAAAAAAATAGTTTTAGTTTAGATGTACCTGCTTTGTATCCAGTAGTTTAACCCACTGAAATGCAAACTTTGTAATTATCCTTCTTAGGTATTTTGAACTTGTGTTCTTAGGTTTGTTCATATTTTTCTGTTTAGTGGATTTTACAAATGATAAGAGTAGACATGAGATATTTGGAGAAGGTATTCTTCATCAAAACAACGAATTTTGGCTCCTCAGTATCCCTAACACTAACTTGCTTTTATTTTATAATATGCAAAACATTCCCCTTCAAATGACTTCACTTTCAAGGAAAAAAATAATTAAAAAAAAAAAAAAAAAGAAGAAGAAGAAGAAAAAAAGGAGCTGTGTATGCAATGTTTAGCTAGGTTTAATTTCCTTCCTGTGTCTGCTGAATTTTTACAGCCTAATGAAAAATATGAAACACAAGTAAAGGAAAAGAGATGACCTGTTTTCACCATTACTCCATGAACCAGAGAGGTTTTGTTATATGACAATATGATAATCAAATGAGAGAGCTTATATCCACAAGTATGAAATAACTGTGTTATCCTATCACCTTGACAAATTCCATTTATATTACATTTTCCTCAGGAATCAAAAAGAACAGTCTATAAAAACACCAATCAAAAAAACCCCAAAACCAAAACACAAAATCTCTAAACCAAAGAGTTTATGGACCAGCTGCTTCTGTTTAAGCCCAACTGCTTTTGTATTGACACAGCATAGCTCGGGCATGTTGTCATCTGAAGGGCCAGCAGAATATACCCTGATTGATCTTAAAAATATGTTGGGAAGCCTTTTCTCTCTGAATGTGCATAATTTCCACTGGTGGAGAAGGGAGTTGCTCACATGCAGAAAAAAATATAGTAGACTAAATGATCGTAGTGGATAGAGATCTGTGTAGGTTCTATTAAAGAAAAAGACAATGATTTTCTTAGTATTTACTTGTTCTCACTACAACAGAGCACCTAGTTTTAAAAACTAAAGATAGGAAAAAACAACCTTATAATGCTTCTTTGCTTTTGTAGGATCCTATGAGGATGGAAATAATTACAGTCCTTTACTACCTATCTCAATCCATTCATTCAACCACCCATACGCTTTTGCCCTCCTTCCTATTTCTATCGTTTGATATGCATGCATGGAGATATTTGTATTGTATATAATTTATTATATAATTTAATAGAATATTTTCTTGTTTTAAATGTTACAGGGAGAAGAAAATTAATGTAATGAGGGCTGTAGGTCATAAACAGAACTATAATACACATGTTCACAGAAATATAGAAAGTATAATGACATTTATTATCTAGCCAGTCACTTAAGAGGATGGCACAATACATACTGTTGTGAATGCCAAGGAACAATGAAAATCTTAAAGTGATAAATCTCTTTCAATATCATGGGAACATAATTGTCACTTGTCATTACTGCGCATCTCTATATTTCTTCATATAGCCTAAATTACCTATTCTTCCATAATTCAACACATTTAATAATGCAGAAAATCAATTAATATTTACTGACCTGTCTCTGCTTCTCCGTGATGGGAACGCAGCGTTACAGCCAGCCACTGTGCAGACATGCATCTCTTTTAAATGAACATTTCGGTAGTGAAGCTTCACACTGTAGGAGCTCTTGAAACTTTTCTTGCAAACATAGCAGATCTTGGGGTCTGGGCTGGAGCACATTTCACCTTCTGGAGAGAACTTCTGAGGGCTGCTGTAGTTGAATGTAGAAGCAAAACTTTCATGAAGAGCAGCCATACTGGCACTGCCTCCATTGTACAGTCCATATTGGCTCATATAGAACATATCGTATGTAGGGTCTGTATACTCTTCCTTCACCTTAATGACATCCTGGTTGGAAGAGTCATTGTGGTTTTCATCTGGTCGGTCACTGTGAATCATAGATTTTTCACCAGGTTCGTGGAGGCGATCATCGGCTTCCAGGGATTCTTCACAGAGTTTGGGCTCTGATGACTCTGACTCATTTTCATAGTCTCTCTCATGCTCCTGGTCTTCTGATGTCATGCTGTCTGCCCTTCTTATGTCTGGTCTAGACAAACATCTGCTTCTGTCACTTTTGGAAAAGTCTTTCACAGACAGGCCTGGGCTCATTTCCTCCTGAGAATGGCAATGATTGTCATGACCAATGTCATTCACCATCGTGCTCCTGTCATTCACCTCTTCATCTTCATCATCAAACTCATCAGCAGTGTCAATAACTTCCTTTTCAATTTTAACTGGCATGCTTGACTTCCTTGGCTTCTTCTTGGGGGCAAGGTCTGCATTGGGCTCTGGGGTGGGCATCAACACTGAAGGTACCGATGACTCCGAAGGAGGAGGAGGATGCTGCTCCATGACACTCACAGCTGGTATTATGGGACTGGTCGGGAGTGAGGTTGGAGGACTCACCATCTCTCCAGGAGTGAGTAAATTTCTGTAAAAAGGAGGAACAGGTTGGACAGTCTTTAAGGCTGGGAAGACCAGCTGACTAGGAAGAGGGTTCTGTAGTACCGGGTCTAGAGGTGGAGTGGTAAACCCCATTGGTGGACGCCCAGGGCTTGTTAAAGTTAGGTTGGATTTTGTACTTGCTATGACAGGAGTGGCAGCACCTGACGTAGCACGAATGAGATCTTTGTCACGGTTATTCCTTAGCATAGGCATGTGGAGGCGGGGATTTGGGTTAGCACTGTGGCGATTGCGGCTTCTGAGAGAGCTGAAGACCATGTTGCAGCCTTCAATAGTGCATCGATGCTTGATTTTCAGGTGCACAGCATTGTAGTGGATTTTAAGAGTACCTTTGTCATAGAAAGTTTTGCCACATGCATTGCAAAACACCCTTCCTTTCCTGGAGGCTGACCCCATTCTCCTCATTCTGTGAATTCGGAATGAGCTTTTTGTGTGTTCTGTTTTCGATAAATCGTTGACTGGTGTAGGTGTTTGAACAGGAGAGACACAGGCTGGCTCAGTTTTGGGCTCCACATTTGTGATGCTGGTCAAAGCATTCCTGCTGGATGCTTGCTCATTCTTGAAAGGCGTAGGGGAAACTTCAGATTCACTGCTCTCATTATATTCATTTTGGGTTGTAAGGCTTGGTTCACGGAGCCTCATTGCTGGCTGTTCCAGCAGGAGGCCATTTGGAGGCAGCCCCAGCAGCGGAGCAGAGACTGGATTTATGTACTGGAATGGAAGCAGGAATGCAAGGCTATTTGGGATGTTTTCAAAATGATGAATGCTGGAAGGGTTGCTATTCTCCAGGTGAGCAAGGAGACTTGGGCTCCTGGTGCGATTATTGCTTTCAATAAAAGTCCTTATATCTGAATCTGTCTTTGAAGATGGCACAGCCACAGCCTGCCCTTCTTTTTCTTGAATCGCCATCAGCTCCACGATAGATTTCGTTTCTCCAAACCTCAGGAACTGCTGAAGGGTAATGATCTCTTCTTCCCTGGACATGATGGCCCAGCGGTCCAGCACCTTGCCTGCAGCATCCTAGAGGCCATATCAAAGAAACAACAAAGACAAAACACAAAGAAAAGCTTATTGATTCTGCATAATTATTGAAGAAGGTGCTCTGCTGCCTGAACATGAAACACTAAGCTCAAAAAACAAGATGCAAACAGTGTTAATAGAACTTGACCAAACAATACAAACTTTCCATCCATGCAAATACTGTAGAGTCACAGTTAGAAAAACAGATTGAGTTTAATAGTGTCAGAGCACACAAAATGTAAACCTCGGGACTCTGTGATCTAAAATGCTTTCAGTATGTTTTATTTTAACAACAGTGATCTCTGTAGAATGCTACTCTTTAGAATACATTAGTAAAACATGAACTGTTGCTGTGCACACTACTGTAAAAATACAAAAAAATTGTGCCTTAATCATTATCAAATGGTTACACTATTAGAAAGATCTAAATAAATTCAATTGATAGATTCGCTCCTTAAATACAAACATATATAAGACTGAAGCCATTTATTGGCAATTTCACAAGAAAAACTTTGATGCAAGGGAAATTGTCTTGGAAAAAAGCACATAACACTTGTACCACAATCCCTTTTTTCCTGGACTATTACTGGCAATTGATTGTAAACTTGCAATCTTGGTGTGGCTTAGACTTGAGAGATTATTTTTTTGTAGCCTTGTTATAAATGACAGTTAAAAATAACTAAAAAATAAGGATCTGATGGATGTAGATAGCACAAATGTGTAAAAATGTTGTCTCTTAACATTGCCTTCTGATAGCAAGGGAAAAATCCAGAGAGAATACACATCAGTAATCACTAGACTATCTGTTGTTAAATATACATTAAAAAGCATTTCACACTTTCATTTTTGCTAGTAAGCATGAGATTTGCCTGAAGGTAGGACTTAAAAATTCTGCAATGTAATGTCAGGCAATCCATTCCAGCAAGTATTGATAAAAACATATTAAAATACTTATATAATGAATACATCATTTTATTGGCATCTTTCCTTTTGGGCAAATGCTGGACATTAGCACAGTAACTGTAACCAACAAGAAATGTGGAAGGCCATCAAACCAGAATTATTCCAATGCTTCCTCATGCATTAAACAGTTTGAAAGCCTTACAAGACACACCACCATACTGCCTCTGATATTTTTACATCTTGAATCTCAGGTTCAGAACCTTACCCGAAAACTTTGGACTACACACTATTGCAAAAACCATTAACTCCTCTTTGATTATGAAGTCTGAAAATACCATTTTCCCCCCTCCAGCACCTTTACCCCTGGATTTATTTTTTTTTATTTAATAAATTAATTAATTATTTGAAGTCTTCAGACTATTGATTCTTCTCTTCCCTCACATTTCCTAGAGTGCTGAAAAATATAACTTTGCAATGTCAAATACTAAAGCATTTGTTTAATGGATTAGAGTTGGTTTTATTACTTCAGTTCAAATATGTTCAGTTCACCTCCTTGGGTGTAAAGTTATTGCTGAAGATTAATACCATATATGTTTCAGTACCTTAGATACAATTAAAAAATCTTTAGAAATGCTCCACACATGAGCATTTACAAACCCTGAGAGACAATGAAACCCTCAGCAGCAGTTAACTTGAAAAATTTTACCCAGTTGACCCAGATAGAATGCCCCCAAACCCACCTTTGTGTAGGAAATGTTCAGTCTGTATTTATGGCGATGAACGAAACATTGTGATGCAGATGCTGGTTTTGGTTTGCAGCATTAGTATGGAAATGTGTTTACCTTTGAACACTCCTAAGCACAGTGGACATCTCTGATTTCTATGTCCTTACAGTTCTTGATGTAGCAGTATTTTACAGGTAGTCAGTACTATCTAACAGAAATCATCTGGAACATCAAATATCACCCCCAACAAGAAAAATAAGTAAACAAAACAAAACCTAAATGGAGTGAGGGGTGGGAGAAAAAAACCACCAATGTCATAAAAAAATATTAAAGGATAGGTTAATATTTTAGTAATATTTTAAAGCTCCAGTGTTATATTTGGTTTTTTCCACCAAAATAATTTTAGCTACTCTCCCCTTGAGTAAGATCTAAAGTTTCTTACATCTACTTCAGCAACTTCTAGCCAACCAGCACAGTTCAACATATGGGTAATTCCTACATGAACTGCAAGGCCAGATTTAAATCAGATTTTTGATCTCCAGGCCTTCGCTGTCATATCTGACCTCATCTATATGCACATTTCCCATCCCAAATTACAAATATTAATTCCTTCTAACTGTAACTCCCATAGTTTAAAGATGGAAATTACATTGTCTAATTTGCATTGCTTACCTGTATTGAATTAGGATTCCTATCTGCAGCCAGCTGCAGGCTGCTTTGTAATGTACTACTGCTACATATTATTTTGGTTTTGTTTTAATTTGCAAATCGCTCACAAGCTTATGTAACAGATGGATGCTTTACAAAAACCAGTATAGAATTAAAAAAAAGTTAATCACAGCTAGCACAACAATAACTCATGAGAACAGTAGGTAGAGATCCAGTAAGAGACTCCCACATGTAAGGGGAAGGTGGTATCTCACAGTCCCTCCCTTGATGGCAGCACAGCCAGCTCTCTGCATACACAGAACAGGCAGGCAAGCCTCTAAATGCAGGGGTTCCTCGTGTGCTTTCAGGGAATTATTCCACATCTTAACTGAGCAAAGCTGGCACTTAGCTACATGAGTTACTTCTTGGTGAGACACCACCACCCTTTGTTTAATTTTGTTTAAGAATTTACAATGAGGAGCAGCAGACCTTCAGCAGCTGCTAAGTCCCATTGATCAGAGAAACTGGTAGTTGAGGGTATGATAGTCATGGGGTTACCCTTGCTGGCACACAAAAAGCAGGGAACCAGAAAGTTGCTCTTTAATAATCCTTGTCTACTCCTATTAGTTATATCAAGCTTTATCTTGTTAATTTTCAGCAAGAAGTTTTCTGGCCTTTTTCACCCAACAAAAGTAAAGAGAAATAAGCAGATGCCTATATTCCATAAAACCCTAACTGCTTATGGATACTGTCTAGCATTTTCTTCAATATTTACACAGTGAAAGCTTTCCATAAATCATTGTAAGCATGTAATATGCATAACTAGATAAAGAGTGAATAGGAATGTCATTTTTTGATAAAACTTAAAATTAACAAAAAATCTAACCATTATCCCATTTGAATTTAGCTATAACTAGCTAGGGATCTTTCTGTATATGGTAATACTTGATTAGAGGTTCAAGTCCTTTCTTACATGTAATCGATTTCTTGTTTCTTACAATCTCTCATGCTAAATTTTCTCCCCGAAGCCATTAAAGCATATCAACATCTAAATACTTCATGACAAAAGGTTCCAATTTATATTTCTTTTTTCAGCTCACAACTGATTAAGCCAAGCCTCCAGTGACAATGTGTACAAGGAAGTCAGTGAGTACAGAGATACCACTGCATGCATACAGCTCTAAGCCAGACAGGAGACAAGTAAGCCAAATTTGCACATCATGCACTGAGGCTCTCTCTGCCTTCTTTGTCCAGACTGTCTTCCTTTAATTTTTACTTTACCGTGTGGATCTCTTTCTCACAATTTCAGATGAAGAAAATATTTTAATCTTTAAACTATATTAAACTGACCTCCAAGGATCCAAGAAAAAACCCATAACCTTTTCTAACTCTAACCACACACTCAAGCTTATTTGAATAAACAGACCCACATACACACATACAACATTAGATATTTAAAGTATTATCACTGTGAACCTGCCTCCTGAATTTTGCTGATGGTATTTTAGGAAGAGAGGTGTGTGTCAGGATATGTTAGGGTACATCTTATCTTAAACTTCTGGGTCAAGAAGAACACATGGTGGTATCAAGATGATTATCTTGAATGACACAAACAGGCTACAACAGAGGATGGACACAAAGATCACTCTGATTTTTAGGAGCTTAACTGGGGAGAATTGAGAAGGTGAGTCTTCATTTCCCAAAGGCCTTTAGCCTTCAAAACTTTCAACTCAGTTTTAAAACCTTCCAATTTAAAAACTGCCTATTTAGAAAATAGGGGCACTCTGCACAAGTATATGCTGTAATGTAATACTGTAAACCTTGAACTTTTGTTATGAAATCAGTTATTTTAAATTCTCATTTTTTGTGAGAAGCTCCCATGACTGCTGTGACTGCATTACAAGCAGAAATTTTAGTCTACACACAGAAAAACACATTTGTGTACGTATACAACACTGAATTTTTGCAGTACTGTTCTATTCTATTTACTGATTCACTAACTAGGATAGGAAAAATATATACACCTGACTGGATACACAGTGAGAGATGCCTATACATGGATGAGATTAAGAGAAAGGTTAAAAAATAGTTAGATTGCCTCTAAAACAAGCTTTATGTTCTGGGAGACACTCAAGGATTATTTTCAGGCATTAGTGTGATTACTTCTGGGAATCACTCAAAGTTATACAGATAAAAAAATTGCTAGGCTTCATATTTTAGTAAGCTTGCATATGTACCTAAACTGTGGCTTTTGATGTGTATCAGTGAAGTTTCCTTGTTACAAAATATTGCATAGATACATGTTTGATTAAATAATCAGGCTAGCTCAGGGTTTATCACGAATTTTTCTTCTATAACCTCTTCTTAAGGACCTATGCATTTTCTAGCTGATTTCAAAGAAACATTTTGAATGCAGCTGCAAGAATTGAAAAGCAGATTGAAATATATTAATTTGGTCATACTATAATTGCACAGGATGGTTTTAATTAGGGTGTAGACAGGAAAAAAAAATCAACATTTCTTTCTAATAAAGAAAAACCTTCATAGTTCCCATGATTTAGGGTTTGGTGGTTTTGTTTAGCTGAATTTCCCAGAAGCATCTCTTTGCTTCACAACTAAATTTCAAGCTGTTACACTTTGGGTAGTCCTACTACTCCTGGGGTAAGAGTTACCAAAACTGTCCGGCAGCACACCAACTCACATTAGATGGGAAAATATGCAACATCTCTAAATCATTTTGGCTAACTCCCACTGATCTCAGTAGGACCAAAGTAAGTCTTCTATCTAGTTTTCCACAGGAATATACACTCACACATGCAATCAGATACTCATTTTCCTGATAGGAGTTTTACCATGCTGAATCTTCCTCACCTTTGCTCCTGTAAACATGAAGAAAAGATGTGCATACTTGTTCACTGTGATTTTACATGTGCAACTAATATGAGATTTAACACACAAAGTCTGCAAAGAGGTGTGGCTGAAATTTTTTCCCCTCAGCTGTCACTTCTCATCCACTTCCAATCAGCCTCCCTTCACCAACGGAAACTGTATGAAAAAATGCATGTTTAAGTGTCAGCAGTCCTTTCCTTGAGTTATACTGCTGCAGCAGGAACAAGCAGTGCAGTACTACTGAGTTCTCAGTCAATAACAAAAATCTTTATCTTTTGACTTCACTGCAGCCTCCATTCTACTAGAACTGGTAGATATTCTTCCCTTCTGGCACTCCCTTTCTCTTATCACTTGTTTGCCTTGCCCCAAAGACACAGGGTAGGCATAAGGGTACCTGCACACTACAGGAGAAGAGAAGCTGGCTGTCTCTACTCAAACAACACTGAGAATGACACTGGCAGTATGTGTTCAGATGAATAATAGCATGAAGGAAACTTTATTTACTTACATACATACATACATATATATACACACACATATATATGTATATACATGTTACATCCTTACTTTGCTGCCAAGTTTGTAACAGTACTTGCCCTGGTTCCTCCTTCTTTGCCACAACTCTTTATGCATTCACCAGCAAAAAGTTTTTTGCTTTGACCAAAAAGACCCCCAAAGACCTTTGCAAACTTTATGAACTGATATTTTAGACACGGAGGCAAATCTGGTTGCACTTTAGATCAAGAATAATTGCACCATAAACCTGGAGTAATTCCACGGACCACACTGGAAAATAACTTTGACCTAACTTAGCCCTGAAACACAATGTGGAGCCAAATCTGTGTGAATATATATTGGGGGCGTACCACCATGGTGGAGCACAGCAGCTGTGTAACAACGCACAGGAGCACTGCTCAACAGTTTTGAAGTGAAAGTGAGGAACACCACGTCCTGCTGAAACTGCAGATGAAACATAAGGCAGTGGAATGCAATAATCGCAGCGGAAACCTGGCCAGGACACCGCCGTTAACCACCCACACTCTCGCTTAATGGCCTTCAGGGTCCTTATTGACCAAAAGTATGCAGGTCTTCTGTTTCATATCTTATCCCAAAGACGCGTGCCAGGAGTGCAGATTCCTCCCTGCATAAGCAACCTGCTGAGGTTCTGGTTCTGGAATAAGCTGCATGGAGCAGTTCGAAAACACTGGATCCTGAACACGTGACTCCTTTTGGGGACTGAACTTCCTCATAGTGTACCCCAAGTGCAGCATGCCTTTTTATTTTTCAGATTAATCAGTCTTAAAATGCCCTTGAAAGCATTGACCTGAAAGGGGATGAGACTGACACTTGCCAACTATAAAGCAGCCATGGGGACTGGGGGTAATGTCTTACTGATTTCAGAAAAGAAACAGTAATTTGAACTTTCTTCCCTCTTCAAGAATGTGTATTCACCTCTGCAAGTCCAGTGAAACTATTAGGTTTCAAGGGCACTAGTTTTAAATGTTTTGTCTGATTTTTTAAACATGTTGTTTGACTTTTGATAAAATATTCACTTTGTTATGTATGATTATTAACCAGATAATATGTATATATGTATAATTCACAAGACAGTTACTATTTTTTTTCCTGAGTAACACTGCACACAATATTTTTATTTTTACAATTATAATAGATCATTGTGAGGTTACAGTGTATTTAATCACAACAGCTTGAGCTTTATTTAATCATAGCAACTACATCAATTCTCTTTGCATTTGGGTGCCAGACAAGTTTTGTTTTTTTTTTTAACAGCAGATGTCTGTCCATACTTAGAAGAAAAAATCTAAGCACAACCAGAGTCTGACACTCTTCTTGTTTTTACAAGTTTTCACAATGGTATAACTGATGTGGTTTAACCCCAGTTGGCCCATAGCAGCACACAGCTGCTCACTCACTGTTCTCTCTGGCCCCAGTGGGTAGGAGAATTGGAGAGGAAAGGTAACCCTTCTAGGTTGAGACAAGAACAGTTTCATAATTGAAATAAAATAAAATAAAAATTACTAATGTTACTAGAAATTAAAAGAAGAGAGAAATAAAACCCAAGAGAAAAAAGTGATGCACAATACAATTTCTCACTGTCTGCTGACTGATACCCAGACTATCCCTAGGCAGTGACTGGCCCCTCCCAGTCAACTGCCCCCAGTTTATATATTGGGCATGATGTTCAAAGCTATGGAAAATAACTTAGGCCAGTTCAGGCCAAAGTCCTGTCCTGGCCATGGTCCCTCACAGCTTCTTGTGCACCTGGTTGCTGGCAGTGCATGAGACACTGAGAAAGTTCTTCATTTAGGGTAAGCACTGCTTAGCAACAACTAGAGATCACTGTTATTCAAAGGATTCTCATACTTTGTAAAAAAAAAAATAGCATTGCACTAGCTACTAAGAAGAGAGTTAACTCTATCCCAGCCAAAGCCAAGACAAAGTACTATGATGTCAACAAAATTTGCTTTGATTTGCAACCATCATGTTGTTGACAAGTGTTAAAGGGCAAAAGATGCCACTAGTTGATGACAGAACTCCTGTTAGAGTGGATACAAATTGACACGTTAAGCTTTAAGAAGATCCAAAGCAATATTTTAGCAGTTCTCCTTATCTCATTTATATTGAAGTACTAGGGAAACTTCCCAAATATTTGTCCTTCTTGCTCCAAGAACTGCAGAAATTTTCAAATGCCAATACTTATCCCCTTTACCATCCATTCTGGTTGGGATGTCCAAAAGATTTTTGGAAATGAGAAATTAATGTGAGGTGAACATAGACTTTACAGTACCTGTTCACAAAAATATTTTTAATTCACACTAAAGAGGTAGCATTTGTTATCAACATTCCTGAAATGGTAGAATATTAAGATTTTGTTGAAATTGTTTGTTCGAATTTCTTAAACAGCTTTGAAATCCATAACCTTAGACCCAAAGTACTGAAAATACTTTGATGCCTTTGCTTCTCAAAACCTGCGAGACTGGAAAATTCATTGAAGTATCTGAAGAAGCTTTGCCACTAATTTGTGGCAAGTATCAGCATGTTTGTCTTTAGGCCAACATGGCTACTAGAGGAAATTAAACCACCCAGCACATGGTGTATCTGTGTAAAATTTAGAGTGCATGAGGTGCCACAGGCACTTTTCAGATAGCATGTAAACACAGACATGAACATGGTAAGCCACAGAAATAATTTCAGCTAAAAAACCATTTTAGAACACAATTTTGCAGGTAAGTGGGTTAGAAATAACCATCATGCATATAACAATAGCAATGATTGATTTTCATTCTCCTTTTCAACAGTTTTTCCATATATATTTGCCCATTTTGTTACAATACATAAAAGAATTTGTCTTGATACTATCAGTCACCAAAAATCGCTCGTGCTTTTACTTTTTGGTGTTAGTGCTGCAAAACTTACCGAGAAGTACAGTTATATTTTCTCTAGTTCTCTGTGCTCTACCAGTCTTTCAGTAAGTGTAGTAAGCACTTTCAGACCCTCAGTTTCACTAACACTGAAAGAATGACACATAATTTTTATGAGAAACAGGAAATATTCACAAAGAGCACTCATAAGCTATTGTATTTGCAATACACACAGCCACAAGAGACACCAAGCCTCTCTTCAGCCAAGACTTTTCCTGATGCACCATGCAATAATATAAACAAATTGTGTCTGATATCCCTGCTCTACTAACATGGACTGCACCAAATGCAGGGCAAGACATCTAACCAGTCAAGTCAAATCAAATTATCAGATGGTCCTATCCTCACTTTAAATCTGACTAAAACCATAACCCTAACTGGAAAGTATAACCAACAAAAGCTGAATTTTTTGAGCTTGTCAGTAAAACTTCCAACAAAGTAAGAAATTTGCCTAACCAGGAGCATTGTAAGGAATTGAGAAGTTGCACAAGGCCATAAGCACTGGAATGAAAGTGCCAGTGAGTTATACTCATAAATTGGATTTCATTACATGCTTGGTTTTCTGATTGAACCCGAATTGTGTCTCAATAAGGGGATTCAGCTGTACTATATGCAGGATATATGAATGGCAGCAGAATCAGGAGATTGATTTCCATCTTTACTATTCATTAGGGGACTATGCATTATTACTTGCAATATATACTACAAGATGTTAATGAGGCTTTTTTTCTTTTATTGCTTACTGAAAAAATTTACACCAGTAAAACACAGGTGTGTCATAGGTGGCAATGTGATGCAAAAGGGAGACAGCAGGGTGCATAAGTGACACCAAAGAGTCAAAGGTCACTGCGATATAAAAGGGCATGAAGCAAGCTATCAGTTTGAACCTATTAGAGGCAGTGAAATGCAAGAGAAAGTGGGGAAATTATATTACAGTGTACAAAGTAATAATAACTGTGCCTTCATGTCTTAATACCCTCTTGTCCCAGCAGTCCTGACTTTCTAGGCAGCCCACTTCTCCACATTAACAGTAGTCATTTGGAGAGCAGCAAACGTGCCATTAGAAGCACTTTTACAAGTGTATATTCATCCACCAATTAGCTTAATGTGGCTGCTTTCTGCATATTTTCTATCCAGGCTTGCACAAATCTTATTAATATTTCCCCCTAGCGCTTTGACAGATTACCTTGTCATTATGCATCCTGGAGCCTTTTAAACAATATGGGTAAACTACTGTTTGCGAGGTTAATGACAATTATCCCCTAATTACTGCATAAGTCACTCAGTCCACTTTATCTCATAGGCAGGGTTCTGCTCTGTGTATCTGCCATTGTGTCACTGTAAATGAATCTTGTATAGCTATGTTTATCTGTCGTTGCCTTGTAAATTACACTGACAGAAGAATGAACAAATTACTGTGTATCATCACTTAAATACAGCTTCTGATAAAAAAATGTCCCACAAGCACAGCACTTGAATTTTACCCTGATCACAATTAGTAAACACATATTGAATGTTTTGGGAGATATATTTAGACACGG
Source organism: Pycnonotus jocosus (assembly GCA_013400435.1). Lineage (NCBI taxonomy): Eukaryota > Metazoa > Chordata > Aves > Passeriformes > Pycnonotidae > Pycnonotus > Pycnonotus jocosus. The sequence goes on from VWYP01033224.1 coordinate 14,621, forward strand.
ATGGGATACTGTGGTGAAAGAAGGTTCTGAAGTGCTAAGTCTAAGGGCATTGAAACAGAAGAACTACAGAAAACTACACTACTAGTAATTTGATGATTACCTCCTGAGAACTCTTCTGTTAATTTAACAGTTGACAGATGATCCAGTTATATTTTCCAAACCATCTTATATTCAGGGCTGTACTGAATTCCACAATTTCTGTTTCTATTGTTTCTGACTACAGCCACATGGGATACTTTTTTAGCTGAAAAATCCAAATAATTTGGAAGAGAAGTAGCATTCATAAAACCACAAGCAATGCTAATTTAACACACGCATCTCAGAACAATATCTGCATCAGGAGAGGAATGGAGAATTGGAAAAAAAACTTCCTTGTATATTCCATTTGTCTGAGGCAACTTCAATGTTATAGTTAAGAGTACTCTGCTGGTAGGATACCACATTGACAGGTATGTCCTGCTTTGAGAAAGAAGGCTCATCTTGTTATTGTGCTTGATCCCTTCTTTCACCAAAGGCATCTCAATGTCTTCAACCAGAAGTGCCTACATAGCCAGCACTCAGAGATAAAATTAGCTTAGAGTAAAGAGCATTAAAACAACGGCTGCTTTTAAAAATAATGCCTCTTGCTATAATGGTCTTGGGAGGGTACCTGATTCAGAGTCCTGGGAACCACAGTCCTTTGCAAATGGTACAACAAAGACAGTGCAGTTCCACTCTGCCTTAGGACGGTTCCTTCTTGACTCAGAGAAAGCCTTTTAGTACTGGCTTGTATTGCTGGCAAACATGGTATTTGCACAGTGCTAGTAATGAGGTTACACATATTTTATCATATTTGGGGATACACTTTGTGCACATTTACAAAACATTCACAAGTATCATAATGCTACAGTTACATATTTAAAATGTATATGATTTTCTCTTATATTTTGTATATCTCCTAAATTAGTAAACCTTGTCATTCTATACATATACTAAAATATCCCCAGCACCAGCTTCTGACTAATGTGGTTAAAAAAAATCCAAAGTAAGGATGCAAATTGGAGCAGAATTATGATTCCTGAATCGTAGCAATATAAAACAGTTTAAGCCACTGTACAAGAAAAAGAAAATGTCAGAACTCTCCAAAATATGGTGATTATTTACTGCAATTCAGGAGGTTATACCAACACTGAAAACGCTTTTATCAATGTAAAGTGTAAATTTCTTTTGTTGGATTACGATAGTGTCACATCTAGAAAGAATGGGCAGACTGAAATGTAGCAAAATTACTGATATTATGGAAAATCACAGCGGATTGAATGGAACACAGATGAGGGCGGCACCTTTGACCATGCTCTCAGTATAACTTGGAAGAAAAAGCTGTAGTGAAATGGTAAGAAAATGTAACAGCCATCACTGCCAGGGACAACTGAAAAGACTGATCAATTTTGAGTAAGCACTACCTCAAGGGTTTTGGTCCCACTGGGATTGATCTTTGTGTCTGTCCTGTGCTCAGTCAATGCAACTTTCAGCAGGGTATCCACTGCAGAAATAAATGGAAGTGCTGTAGAAACCCTCCACCCTCCCTCTAAGTATATTATTTTCTCTCTATGCTGAAGGAAAAAAAGCAAACCAATAATGTGGTAGATGGTAAAGTGCAACAAATGGTTTAAAAAGTTTAAGGACACAGAATGCTGCTATTTTCATGTACAATCTTATTTGGGAAAAAAGATGTTTCTAAATTTATTAATATTTCTCTTTGAATTTTAGGCTGGTTTGGCCTCTGACCTTTGCCAATAGCAGAGAAACTGTCAAAATCATTACTGAAAATCAAAAAGATTGTATCAGTTGACTTCTCTTGATCAGCTAGGTGGGTTACCTTGTCATAAAATGAAATTAATGACACATATAATGACAGTATGGATTGAATGGAAGAATAAGCAAGAGAAAGCTAAATGTTGGAGATGAAGCACCATTTCCTGGCCTAACCCTGTATTCAAGTAAAACTTTTTTTTCAAAACATAATGGAAATTCTGATCGAGTAAATTCTTCCAACTTGAACCATACTGAAGCCTATGCTGCCTCTCTCATTTTTCCATTCAATGGGCCTGATATAATATGATGGACATGAACACAGAAGGGACCTTGGTTCTTGTGCAAAGAATCATGTTTGGTTTTTTGGGGGTTGGGTTTTTTTTGTTTTTGTTTTTGTTTTTGTTTTTGTTTTTCTTTGTTTTGGTTTGGTTTTTTGTGTTTTTTTTCCTTCTGTTTTGTTTTCTTTTTGTTTTGTTTTGTTGTTTGTTTGTTTGGTTTGGTTTGGTTTGGTTTTTTTACTGAGTTTGCAGCTTCAGATTTACTATTTGAACTATGGGTACAAATGAGCTAAATGCTTGGAAATTCAAACTGAGCAATCAAACCCTACCTAGTCCTAGGGTTTAAAGAAGGATTTAAAATATCAAACAGAAATCTCATAACCTTTATCACATGAAAAGAAAAACAGTATTTTTACATTTTTAATGCCTTGTCATAGAGCAATCTCAGAGAAAGAGGTGGAGGTGGGTATCCTCAAGAAAACTGAAGCATAATTGCTAGACTTACCAGCCACTTCTTGTGTATTCTGGACAAATCATGGTCTTTCCATATCTCAAATCCTTGTTTTAAAATGGAAATAGACAACATTTTCCTTTACCTTATGATTTTAAAGAGAACATGCTGCAGACTTTGAAAGGCTTAAGTCTATGGTGCAGTACTTTATGACTGTATATGCAATATAGAATTTTGTCCTTTCTGACCAACCTCATCTCCTTTTATATCAGATGACCTAACCAGTGGAGGCAGGGAAGGCTGTGGATGTTGTGTACCTGGACTTCAGCAAGGCCTTTGACACTGTGTCCCACAGCACACTCCTGGATAAGCTGGCAGCCCGTGGCTTGGACAGGAGCACTCTGTGCTGGGTCAGGAACTGGCTGCATGGCCAGGCCCAGAGAGTGCTGGTGAACGGTGCTGCATCCAGCTGGGGACAGGCACCAGTGGTGTCCCTCAGGGGTCCCCCTTCAGGGGTCTGTGTTGGTCTCAGTCATTTTTAATATGTTTATTGATGATTTGGACTGGGGAGATTGAGTGTGCCCTCAGTAAATTCACGGGTAACACCAAGTTGGGTGGAGTATTGATTGATCTGCTGGAGGGCAGTGAGACTCTGCAGAGGGATGTGGACAGGCTGGGTTGATGGGCTGAAGCCAACAGCATGAGGTTCAGCAAGGTCAAGTGTCAGGCCCTACACTTTGGGAACAACAACCCTAGGCAGTGCCGCAGGCTGGGAGCAGAGTGACGGAAAAGTGGCCCAGTGAAGAGGACCTGGGGGTGCTGGTGACAGTGGCTGAACAAGAGCCAGCTGTGCCCAAGTGTCCATGAAGGCCAGTGGCATCCTGGTCTATGTCAGCAATAGTGTGGCCAGTGAGCTCAGGAAAGGGATTGTCCCCCTGTCCTTGGCACCTGGGAGGCCACACCTTGAATCCTGTGTTCAGTTTAGGGCCCTTCACAACAGGAAAGACATTGAAGTTCTGGAGTGTGTCCAGAAAAGGTGAACAGAGTTGGTGAAGGCTGTGGTCTCCCCTAGTATGAGGAGTGGCTGAGGGAACTGGGATTGTTNCCTAGTATGAGGAGTGGCTGAGGGAACTGGGATTGTTTAACCTGGAGAGGAGGAGACTCAAGGGTGACCTTATCACTCTTTATTGCTGCCTGAAAGGAGAGTGTAGCCAGGTGAGGTTCAGGCTCTTCTCCCAGACAATCAGTGACAGGAAAAAAGCTCATAGCCTCAAGCTGCACCAGGGAAGGTTCAAGTGGACAACTGGAGAAAATTCTTCACTGGAAAAGGTGTCAGGAATTGTAATGGCCAGGAAAGTTGGTAGAGCCACCATCTCTGGAAATGTTCAAGATATAACTGGATCTGGCATTTGGTGTCATGTTAACAAGGTGGTGATGATCAGTCAAAGGCTGGACTTGATGACCTCAGAGATTTTTTCCAACCTAATTGACTCTGTGATTTTATGATTCAAGGTAAACTCGATAAAATTGTATACTGTGAACTTGACCTGCCTTCAGGAGTACTCAAAAAACTCTGCCTCACAGCAAGGTTATAAGCAAACTGAGCTACAAAAGAACTGAAGAGAAATGACAGACTTAGCAAATGTTATCAGAGAATTTCAGTAACATTCACATTCCTTTTTTCAGTGGAGGGCAGGAAGACATGTCTGTAAGGGTTCACTTCTACCATACATAAGCTTCCATCAGCCAACGAACACATTTTCTAGTTCACTCTCTCAGAGAACAACCTTTATTAGACTTTTTTCAATTGTTTCATTCATGCTTATTATGTTCAAGGCTTCCCAAGTGAAATAATTCTTAAATAAAAATGCTGATCCCTCTTCCCCAAATGGACACCAATGAACTGTCATTAGAGTACTTCTAGCACAGCAAATTCTGAAGGAAATAGCAGTGCTCATACTTACAAGTTTCCTTTGATAATTTTACAAGTTTCCCTCTTACTCCAGGGGGAAGACTTTGTCTAATACAGAAGAGAGTCCTCTGAACAAAAATATTTGTTGCAAAGAAAATAAAATTAGTTATTTTCATAAAAAGAGAGAAGTAGGATTGCTTGGCAAAATGCAAGCAAAAAGTTAATTTTAATGTCTTTGGCATATCTACGGATCTTAGAAACAGCATCTGAAGTTGGTCCAAGCGTGGCTGATAAAGCAGGCTTAGAGTTGCCTTTCAACTTTCGCTTTTTAATAAAAATAAAAAATCAGTATATGGAGGATTATATGCCTCTTGGTTTTGATTTTTCATATGAAACCCAAAAGGTTCTGACAAGGTTCTGGCGGTATATGAAGTTCAGGCCACAGCCATGATGATGCAAATATTTTATACTCTGTTTATTTACTGCACTCTACAGCAAGACTAAAATAAATTATTTAAATAAAATGATTCTCATATACATATGCATATATATAATAAATATATAATACATATATGTAACTTTATTTGCAAACACAATCCTGAATATGCATTCTGAAACCCAGAAAATTATGAGATTACACTCCAGATCCAAAATGTCCATTTTTAAATAAAACAAGGAATAATCTGGATAGCAACATGCAAACGATTGTAAACACTCATATGGAGCAAATGCATTGAAAACTACACTATATAGAGAAAGTATCATAGCGTACAGAAGAACCAAGCAAATGTCTCAGCAACCACAGACTCCTTCAGCTGTTCCTCAGTGATGACAGTGTTTGAAATGAAATCGTTTAAACAGTTTTGTGAAGGATTTAAGACTCTCTGTTTCATTGTTCTCAGGCAGACCAACTGAGCTTGGCTCAGACATGATAATAACACAGAAAATTTTGTGTATTCTTCCATATTCCTGCAATTTTAAAAGAGGCAAATGGAAACTGAAGACTACAAGCCAATTTCAATTTTGCCCACATAGAACAATAAGGTCAGACCACTACAGGAATCTGTAAAACTCACAGTAAACAGTTATAATTTATAAGCATTTTAAAGCACACCTGTATGTCTTGAACTCCTCTTAGCAAGAAATGATTGCTGTCAAGTCATTACAAATGCAACATAGTGTTGTTATGTGATCAGACTTTTTTCACCATTTTTTTTCTTAAGTGAACTACATTAATTAATTCAATTTGGTGGAGCTAAACAAGCAAGGTTACCTATAACACAGTTGTCTCAAACCACATGAGTTTTAAGGAGGGGACTACACCTTCGAAAGTCCATTAATCAAATCAAATTACTATGCAGGATTCACCATAGGCACATCACAGCAGTGTGAGCATGTTTAGACAATTACATTGTGCTACACTCACAGTAGCAAGGACATAGCAAACAGCAACAGCAGTAAACCAGAACATGCAGAAATGCAGTGGCTTACACTTGTCCTTTCACTGATCTGAGGAAGTGAAAAGCAATGAATTTACACAAAGAAGGCACTATTGGTTCCGCATGACTTATGAACAACTTTTAACACAAGATGTAGTCAAATCAAGTCAAAGCCAGGCTTCATTCTTCCTTGAGCGCAACTGTAGAAAATAATATAGGCAGATATAAACAGACATAGAAGTAAGTTATGTTTTCATAGAAACAGGACAGGTGAGGTTTGGAAAGAAGAAGTAAAAAGTTGTGTGTGAGAATTTGGAGACAGGATAAAGCAATAGCAAACTCCCTTTGCAATCAGGTATTTTTTTTCTATTTTTCAACCAGATCAGCAAGCACTGTGGCTGAATAACAGCCACCTATAGTATAACTGTCCGTAAGCGTACACAGACTGGGCTGATGCCAGAACAGTAAAAGCAGCACTCACTTTTTGTTTTTTAAGCACTTTGTCTTGTACAGAGCCCTTTAGGAAGATTGATTTCCATAAAGCCTCATTTCCATCTCAAGATACTGATGATGCCATAAACCACAAGAATTTCTTCACTCAAAATCCTGCAGTGGAATTTCAGACTCACCACAAGAAGCCCACGTATTAGCCAGGGCTTAAGGAACACAGGCAGGTACTGAGAGGCAGAGTGTTGGGTCAGCCACAGAATCTAAGAGCAATAAACTTAGACAACAGTGTCTAAGCTTAGTGTCTAAGCTTATTGTCTAAGCTTTGAAGTGACTGCACATACATACATTTACACATGTTCTACGCTTTAAGCCTACATTTTTTAGATAATACTACCTATTATTTAAAGTTTTTGATCGTCACACCATCTTCATTGGCCAGGTAAAAGCTGTCTAGTCAAAGAATGTGAGGCAGAATTCCCTGAAAGAATTGTAATTTTTTTCTTGGACTTTATTATGTTTTTGTGTTTGTTTGTAGAGTATACAGTGGCTTTTGATAGTGCTCTTCCACACTTCATTTATCTGGCTTGCATTTTGCCTTGTAACTTGACTGCTATTATACTTGGAATAAAAAAAAGTCATTCTCCTGCCTTGTGTCATACGTGGCTTTGAAACAAAACAAAACTAATTGACAAAGGAAGGAAGAGAAAATGGAGGATGAGATATTTTAGCATGTTTAAGATAAACTTATGAGAAAACACAAGAGTCAAAATCGACTTCATGTATTTTGAAATAAATTAGTGTCGGTATGATGTTATCCTAATAAGAACCAGTCTCATTTGAGGTATGACACTTGAACAGACATCCCAGCACTCGCTCTCCAATGACTCCTTCCTCTACACCCAATCAACATATAAAAGCTGTTGTCTTAGTTTTCAAAAAATATACTTTTCAAAGCTGGTGATGAAGCCTCAGCGACGTACAGCTCAGCACAACTACGTAAGTGTCCCCTGAACCTCAGGTGTAGCTGCTTGTCAGGAATGCAGATGCTAGTGACATCTGCCTCACCAGGGACTGAGCGCTCCACTGATTCAATAAGGCTACACAAGTGCAACAGGCCTTGATGTCAGTTACATGGTTTTACATACCTACCATGTCAGTGGTTCTCAGCCTCCCTGGGAATTTATTCAGATATAAGTGTATTCAGCCCATAACAATGTCTTCTACCTGCCAGAGAGCTAGAAATAGTCCCACCTTTTATGAATCTACAGTGCATGACTGCTGGTATTTTATCTGTTGGGAAAGGGAGGGAGAAAAAGAAAGACAGAAAGAAGAGAGAAAAGGAAAGAAAAAGAGAAGGGGAAGGATGGAGAGAAAGGAGGGAGGAAGCAAAAAAACCCCAGAGAAAATTAGAGTGAAAAGGAGAAAAAGGAGAGATGGAGAGGACTCTCTTCTAGACTTGCTTTCCTATTTCCATTTTATCTATTTCTGTAAGAGTAAATCCACTTACATACCTAAAAACATTTGTCCAAACACTGTTTCAAAAGTGATGGAAGCATAGAAAACTGACTATCAGAGTGTTTAACCCAGACACTACCTTTTCTCTTTTGTTTAAAAGGGAGCATACTAAAAATTCCAAACTTGAAAAGTTCAATTTTCTTGCACATTATGTAAGCATCCAATGTAACTACTTGCTGATGTAAAATTGCACACAGTTGCTTATGCAACTGTTACCCAAATCAGTTAATTTTTAGCTGCAGACATAAAACACAGATATCAGTTAAGAAAGACATGAGTTCTAGGATCAGATTATATTTCTGTACACTTTTCATAGTGAGGCTGAGTATCAACAGAAAACATGCTAATGGCATTAGTGGCCTACAATGTTCTTTACCCACTATTGACTGATAAATTAATACCTAGAGTTTTCACTGTGTTACAGTATCTTATTTTTCTGCAGGTTTAATTCTGATGGTATTGTCAGTGACAAAGACTATCAAAGTGTGTAATTAAGAGATGTTCTATTTTTTTTTTCTTAAAATCTATACCTATGATGCAAGATAAAATTAATTTGGAATAAGCCTATCTAGCCAAAAATATACCTTTTGTCATTAACACTCCATCCAGATGTCCAAACCTTTTCAGATACTGATACAACAAGGCATTCAGGCATATTGACTTTGCTGTTATTATTCACAATAGTGAGATAAACTAAAAATAAGTCCTACTTTCAAGCAATAGCTATGAAACAGTCCTCACACAGACAGTCACCTCAAATCACACAATAATTAAGAAACGATGCAACTTTCTGCAAATGTTTTACAAACAAAACCTCTCACAAAATTGTGCAATATTTCCAGTATTGATACAGATAACTTGGTAGTAGTGTAGGAATCTGGAATGCTTAGCAATACAATAGGAATGAAGTATTTTGGTACTGGCTCTCATGCAAACACATCAAGACCTAAGTGTGGAAATACCTTGGCCACTATAAATGCTTATCATTAGAAAAGTTATGTGGCAAGTGACACAACAGTTAAAAATTCAACACTTTGAAAACAAAAGAAAAGGAAAATAGCTATCTACTATGAAAATTATGTAACATGAAAGAATTTTGTCTGGTTTTTATGGGTTTCACTGACCAGAGTTTTGAGGGGATAGATACTTTTCTTATCATTCACTAGTGACTGTATGTAGCATATATAAAGCCCATGACAGCATGTGAGTTACAAGTGCATAGAGAAGGGAGCCAGCAGGAGCTCTCCTTTCTATCAACTCTGCATGGAAGGAATTAGGGAAGTCTGAGAGTCATTCAAAGACATATTCATGTTAGAAATCTAAACCAGCTAATATACTTTTTTGAAAGCACATCTAAAGTTTAAGCACGTAGGAATACATCTAGTATGATGAGTAGGCAGTGGGAACCAGTTTCATATGCACCCACAAAATAAACTGACCCATTTCCTCTTCCCTCCCAAGGTGAAATGTGTGAACCTTGATATCAGTTCAGTATTTCAGTGATACTGATGGTACTGATACCAGTGATACTGATATCAGGTATCAGTATTTCAGTGCTGCACACTCATGATGCATAATATTACTTGCATTTTGTATGCATGTCAATAGAAAATAAGAGCACGATTGCACTCATATGCTTTTTGTAAATTCCTCCAACTTTTTTTTCTTTAGTCATTTTTTTTCCTTTGCAAACCCTAGGACAGATTTAGATGTCCTGAACTAATACATTAGTGAAAAGGACCATAAAGACAATAAAAGTGAGACCAGTTAGAAATTTTACCCATGCTTGGTATTTTTTGGTTCCCTTAGTGTTTCATTTTTGATAGGTAGAATTATGGCATGTGGTGGGCAGAAAATAATTTTATTCTCACTGTTTCATTTAAATAATCCAAATCCAATTGATAAAGAAATTGCAGAAATATGAAGAGTATAGTACTTTGCAGAATTTTATAACCTATTATTTGTCAGAGTACATTGTTTTATCAAGTATTTTTCCTAACAACTTCAATTTTTTAATATTAAATAGTAAGCACTGACAAATCCTCAAAGTAAATTCTTATAATTTAGCTGAACTGAATAAAATTCCCTTCCCTAGCAACTATTTTTTTAATAACTTGCTTATTAAGCATTACATTTCTTTTGGTTTAAATAAATAAGGAAGATATGATTTCTTCAAAAGTATAAGAAGAAAAATGAGACTTCAAGTAGCATGTGGAGCACAACGTATTTAATTTAAAACAATGGGTTTTGTCTTTTGTTCTGCACTTTAATTGTTAGATGAATGCAAATGAGTAAAAAGTTTCAGCTAATGAAAATGTATGTGACTTAGGCCATAGCTGAACCATGCTGTCTCCATGAATACTTCTGAGGCAAACCAGTTCAATTGTATTCACTTAGGCCATCCGTGTGTGTAAATGCATTCTGGATTGGACCTTTCAGACCCTTGTTTTTGTTTCTTCTGCTATCTGCCTGAATGTGAATGCACTTAATTTCTTCCAGTGGATAAAGCAAGTTAATGAGAATGCCTAAACCTGATATTGGCAGATTGGTCTCCCTACAACAGTTGTTTCTTGCTGTAACTAGGATTCATTTCAAGTATCTGCTTTTTCCTGGTAATATACTATTTGTGATGCAAAAGAAATAAAACACTCTACAAACCCAGTAAGTGAAACTAAAATTGGTATCAAATGGAATCAGTCATTTATGTGGCAAATGATTTATAGATATATTAGGGAGATATCCAGGATACAGTTCTCTGTGCAGACATAAAACAGAGTTTTATTTAGTATAGCCTCTTTCAAACAAACTGTATCCTAAAATGCTGCACAGACTTATATTCTAGTGTTACACTGAAATTGTAAATAACAGCAGAGGGAAAAAATAAGATGCACAGGTAAAAGCAATGTTTTCAACTGAGACCTGAAAAGAAACAGAGATGCCAACAAAGCATAGACTATATCTAATAGCAAAAGCTAGAGACAAAGAGGTTGTATGAGCCATGATGAGCAGCCTGTGGTGGGAGATAGAGGAAATCACTGGCTGTTGAGGTGAACCAGCAGAGAAAGGTCTAGGAATACAGTGGTCAATTTTTCCTAGCACACATAAAGACTTACAGTCTTACTGAAGTTGACGAGACATACATGTGAGCATTCAAGGCCAGAATTTGCCTCTATACTCTGAATTTGGATTATCCTCTGGTATAAATTGTGAACAATTCTGTCATCTTCACAGGATCTCAAAATATTTTTCCAGTGTAACTGGATCTAAAACCTGAGTTTTGTGGATCAGTCTGACTGAACAAAAACATGATTTACTGTTGTTTTGGATTTGTTTGGTTTGGGTCAGCTTTCGTTATGAATAACCATCTAGTCTATGGTATATTCTGAAGGGAATACTAAATGGATAAAAAGGGAAGGTTGGTCAATATGATTGCAATTTTTCTATGCACATGTAATAACATAAAAGCAATGGTACGTGCAGGAACAGGTTGGCAGAAAAATCATTTAATAAACGTGACTGAAAAAGTCCCCGGCCTCAAGTTCAAATCCCGTAAATGCTAATTTTTCAGGTAACAGTCAGTGTAAGAATCACTCTGTCTCACAGAACTGTCATGCATTCTCACTAAAACCACCTAAATCAGGCAACAAGTAGAAATTAAAGTTCTTAAATGAAATGGAAGCTAACAGAGGCTTAATTAAGTTGATACAGAGAAAGCTTTCCTAGGTTTAGGGATTTTTTATTATGAGGCTTAATACCACACCCTCCTTAAGTCATAGATAGCAATGCTTTGGAAAGAAATTTCCAGTTATTTCAAGGCTCACAATATGTTGCTATGGTGCATGCTGCCGAAGAGAATAAGCTAATGGGCTCTCTCTTTAATGTGATTAGAGCTATTATTGACATAATGCCAGAAGACGCAAAACCATTAGCATTACACTACAGCTCACTTCAGTCACTACTCAGATTTAGCATTTGATCCACAATTTTAATTTCGCTCTGCTCTATTCAGGGCTGCATTACACAAAATGCATAATTAAAAGCTGATGTGATTCTCTCTACTTCTCAAATTAAAAACATGGCAAACATTTGTAGTTCTAATCCACTAGAAATTAATAAACCAAACATTGTCTTTTATCCTCATTCCTCAGTGCAATTCAGGATTCATGTTGGGAATATTTTATAATGCAACAGAAAACTACACTGAGAGTCACTGCTCAAAAGGAAAGAACAGTGTCTAAAGCCTGTACTGTACTGTACTGCTGTGAAAACCTGAAGGATGGCATGATACAGACAGCCTCACAATTCCGAAAGTTATACTAGGAGATGTTTATTAATGTCATATTCCTATAAGTTCTTATAACAAATTTTCATTTGCTAGCTTTCTGTGGTCACTAAAGAAGAGTAAAGTTACGTGTGGGTTTGATTTTCAAAAATTACACAACTTTTGAATTTAGAGCTTGCAAGCTAAATACAAGAGTAGTGCCCATCCTAAGCAAATTTGCTAATTATTCCATGTTTCAGTTCAGCCCAATCATCATAGTGCACTATTTCTCCTAAACACACAGATAGATCTTCTAACAAAAGTTAAGGCATACTGCACCCACACTATACTGCCCATGTCTGCCCATCTTCCCAATTTCAGTGTCAAACAGTGACTTTATAAACAATGCAGGACAACTAACTGGATAGGAAGCTAGAAGTTTTCATCCCAGTTTAATAGCAATGTATGTCAAGTGAAATTGCATTCTCATTTTGCTAGCTCTTATTTCTTCCCCAGATCTTTCCATGAACAGTAAACATGAGTACAGCTTTTTTATTGTAAAATTAAATGTTGATAATGCAGGTGGCAGCAGAAAAATTTTAAAATTTCATTCTGCTTGTGGAAGAAAATATCAAGCCCAGAAAATGCTAACTGCATTTGATTTTTTAAAAAATCACTGAGTGGTATAAAAAAGATTCAGGAAGAACACAGTTCAGACATAATTATATTTAAAATGTCCTGATAATAAGTTTCAGCATTGGCTCAAATGTTTACTTACATGATACAATAAAAAGAGGTTGAATCCTAAAGCTTTGGGTTCAAATTACAGATGCAAATGAACACATCTATAGACACAAGTATCAAGAGTACAAACATACACCGCCATCTCTATTTTATATAATACATATTTTAATAGCAAGTAATTATGATTTCAAAGTCAAAGCTAAACCAATATATTTTAGCTACTCTTCAGTGTTAAGAATTGTTTTAATTCCACTACCCACTGCTCAGTTTCTTAAGCAATCCAACTGCCTATCGCACAAGTGTCATTTTAAAGACATCTTAAAACCTGTACATTAGATAACTGCATTATTTTGTAACTAAGAAAAATCTGAAGACTTAATCTTCTTTTAAAATTTGAGATCTCTTATACAATTAGATGTTTTAGTTTTAGTACAAGTAGTTTTGCTGCAGCTTATCTGTCATTTTTCAGCAACAGGAGTCTGGTTAGACACTGACCAAATGCTGACTAAAACTATATATCATCTTGAAAATCTTGCTATCTTATATATCAGAAATAAAGATCATTTCTCTTCACCCTCATAAGCATCACAGCTGTAGAGTTCATTATCCTTGTTAGGTTTTCTTTTCTGTTGCAGTTGAACAGAAAATTTCTTAACTGAAATATTACTATCTAGCATGTAAATATACTTACTGCTATCATTCAAGCCTGATAGGATCCAAGTAGTTTGGAGTTGTTTGCTAAATGGGGTTTATATGTGTAAATACTATAGAAAATACTGGCAAATCACAGGTAAAGTTCATACAAAAGACAAAATTTTCTTGTGAAAAATATCTAACAAGACATGTATAATTAATCCAAGCATGTATTAGGAAGCTAAGGGAAACAAACATTGAAGATACACTTTATCAGTATTCACATACAGTTAGGACTTGGATCTCTAGGAAGAGTTCTTGAGCCATAGCTGTATGCTTTGTTAAAGGTTTTATTTTAATAATGACACGCAAAAAAATATTAGGAGTGAAATCTGTTACTAATGAAGCCAGTGGAAACAATGTCATACCCTCAGACTTACCTTGGATTATTACAGAAGAGAAAACCTGAACCTGTGCCCTTCCTGAGTACAGGCCCAAATGCAAGTTTTCTACATAAACATAAACCATATATACTCTTTTCTCCTGCCTAAGTGACATTCTGTTTTTTTGGCCTGAGGAAGCTACTAGAGAGCATATGTGGCAATTTTTGCATGGGCCAGAGTAGGTAGAATTAGTCCTTCAGGGCCCCTTCCAAGAAAGGTTCAACATCAAGTGCACTCAGGTCTGATAGAAATCATTCTATTTTCACCTGATGTTTTGTCACCAAATATGGAGCTTCAAAGCTTTAGTTTTCTTATGCTGTGCACAAGGGTTGGAAGACTTTTCCTACTAACTCACATTTTATTTAAGTATGTCCAAGTAAAAGGTCTCCATATATTACTTTATTTACACTTGTTTATAAAACTAGAACATTTTCAGTGTCTTAATCATAAAAATCTAGTCTGATTAGATTCAAGTCTCTTATTATTCAAAACCACCCACAATTCTGAAATTTTTCAGCTCTGCATTCTGGGAAAATAATTACTATGTTCAAATTATTACTTTTTTTTTTTTTTTTCAGAATTATAAGGGACTACCATAGGATTCATAATGAAATTTTGACTTCAGTATTCCATATGTAGAGACTGCTGGGCTTTGTAAGTATAAAAATCTCCCGATATTTGAAATCCTTATTGAAAATTCAAAAGAAAGTAATTTTTTCTACAAGGACACTTGGTGGCAAACCCTCCTGTGCTCCTTGTCCAAGCCCTACTGATATTCATATGCAAATAATGAGTGCAAGGATGTATGCCAAATGTATTTACCCTTTCTCTGATAACAATCTTTACCATCATTACAGTCCATTTCCTTACCAGTATTGAATTAATGGGTTTGGATAAATCTTCTGCCAAATGTATCATACAAAACCAATTAGGAATTCTTAAAGGATCAAAAGCATCCTCTGGTCCCAGTGAGTCTGTACCCACTGGCTGGCAATATGGCTAGTAAACATTTTAAAAGTAAAGCAATGATAAGCAAAGCAATGAAGGAAGAATGCATGTGATCTCTGGAATGAAATACCATCATCAGTATGGCAAACGAGAGAGATTTCTTTCGAAATCATGTTCTACCTGAATCACAACATACCTAGTCTTTTTGCTCACCCCTGTTTCAGTGAACCAGACTACCTTAAATTAGGTCCAGTCTAGACCACATGTTGTGTGTGAAGGAGAGGCAGGTCTGTGTGGAGGGAGCTGCCGTACCTGAGCTGTGGGCACATCCATATCCACTACTGTAGGAAAGACAAAGCCATCCAGCTCCTCTCTGACAAAAAAAATGTCTAAACATCTTGAGATTTCATACAGGCAAAAAAAAACTGCCCAAAAACCCCCATCAAACAAGCCTATCACATTGGCAATGGGAATGGCAATGCAGATAAATAATAGATTAATTAACAGCAGATAAGTACAATTCAGTACTGTAATACTCTTCCTAAGCTGCATCCTCAGTTATCTCTGAACCACAGTGGACTAATTGAATCCTAGAAGTGTCTCATTAGATGAAGTATAAACATAATAGTAATACTATAATTCATGAACTTTTTATTTATTTTTCCTTATTTTAGATCCTGCTGCTGTACTTTCTTTACTTCACACTTCTTCAGCTATGTTCTGGCCACCTAGTGCCTTTTACCAAGCAGAATGACTGACCACAACTTTCTACACAAAATGTACCTGATATGAGATTCTCTTCCCAAAGTTGCCAGAATAGCACAGAGATGTACCAAAACCAATAAAAACTGTGCACTCATTCATAAAATGGAGGGTCACCAGAGTGCCTGACTGCATTACGGGTTGCTTTCATTCAACATCAATCTCCTTAAAGAGATTGCTTGCCTTTTGTTTAAAACAGTAAAATTCTGCAAGCCATGGGGACTATGAAGCTGAGGTGCATCTCACTTGCAGACATGTAAATGTGAATTCTTATGGTTTCACAGCAGCACAAAGAAGAAATGAGAAAGACTAGAAACAGGTGGAAGACAGAAAGGAAAATATCTAGTCTTAGAACACTCAGGCAGAAAGAGTTTAAATTGTGACCTTTCTCCTGGATGGTCTATTACTTAGTCTCTGTTTTTATCCTTCAGTGAACATAGAATTTTCTGCCTAAAAAACATCCTTTAATGCAAATTATAAGATGAAAGAACTGTTAGATGTAATAAGTGCAGATCAGCTCCTGTAGAGGTGATTTTTAGCTGAGGAAGCACAAGACCTAAATTAGCCACACGCATGCTGGTGGACTGCACATTTCAAGTATGCAAGCATGGTTTTGTACCATCAAGATGATAACATTATGTATTAAAATAAATCCACTTTTGCAATAAAAAAAGAGAGCTTGTCATTTAGAGTGAAGGAGAAGAAATATAATTCCTGGACTATTGACAGCTATCAGCTGAGCTAAGCAGCATGAGCTGAGAGTATAGATGAAGACGCAGGTTAGTTTCATTCCACGATAGGGAACACAAAAGCATGACACTCTACTATTAGTAATGTGTGTGTGTAATTTTATACATCTTTATATACTAGAAGAAGAACTTAATATAATGCATGAAGTACGGCAGATTTTCAACTCTCCTGACAGCCCATCTGTAAAGTTAAAGCTGTACAATGAATTGGGTTTTTGTTTAGAAAAAAATTAAGGGGAAAATAGTCATGGTGTTTGGTGATGACAAAAGGGAATTTTAAAAAGCCACCTACACTTCTCACATGGCGTAAGAGCATTTTTCCATTGTAAGTTCCCAGAAACCAAGTCACAAAGTATACGTGGAAGTTCGGTGTCAGTGCAAGTTAGCAGTAAGGGGAAGTTCAAAGTAACTAGAGGCAAACTGATTGGAATCAGACTCTGGGTAAGACCCTGTTATCACCTGCACTGTGCTCAACAGAAACCAATGCCATGGCAATGCGAGAAGAAGCAACCTGACTGACAAGAATGACACCCAAAGTGTGGGCAGGTACCAACTATGGCACAGTCAGTCATACTGAAAATTTGTCTAGGATAACCTGCAGTATCCACTGCTGTGCCTCAGCTCTGAGGTTCTACTGTCAAAATACATTGCCAGTCAGAATAAATATGCCAGACCACTGGATCATGCTTATGAAGAAAACTACCCCTAGCTTTAAAGATCATCTTTGTAGGTATACCACTGGTTCCCTGTTGAGAAGAAATAAAAACCCCACAGCTTTATAAGAAGATAGTAAAACGTCACAGTCAACATGCAAAGAAAAGACAGTCCGGCACTAAGCTGTTATCAGTGCATATTTTGCTAAAGGTTACGTCAGTTTATGCTAGTAGAATACTAGCTACTACACAAAATAGCTAGTTTGTATTCTACTTTTGTACAAAACTGTCCTTTTGAGATAATCTCCAGTAAGATCAACAAAAATAGACCTGAATTAACAATTAACTGTCATTTTAAAATGAGAAAAAGGGCAAAATGCAAGTCCCCATAATAGTCAATGAAGACTGCAATATCTGTTTACTTTCAATATTAATTTCACAGAATCATAGAATTGTTAGGGTTGGAAGAAACCACTGGAGATCATCTAATCCAATCTGCTGTCACAGGAAACTGTCCAAGTGAGCTTAGAATGTCTCCCAAGAGGAAGACTCCACGATCTTCCCCAGGCAGCTGTTCCAGTGCTCTGCCACCCTCAGTGTAAAGAAGTTCTTCTTCACGTTGAGGTGAAACTTCTATGTTTTAGTTTAGGGCTCTTACTCCACATTCTGGCTTTGGGCACCACTGAAAAAAGTCTGGCACCCTGCTCCTGGCACCCACCTTTGAGATATTTGTATCTATTGATGAGATCCCCTCTCAGTCCTCTCTCCTCCAGACCAAACAGGCCCAGCTCCCAGAGTCTCTGCTCATAAGAGAGAAGCTCCAGCCCCCTGATCATCCTTGTGGCTCTCCACTGGACCCTCTCCAGCAGCTCCTTGTCTCTCCTGTGCTGAGGAGCCCAGAACTGGACACAGCACTCCAGGTGTGGCCTCACTGGGGCTGAGGAGAGGGGAAGGGTCACCTCCCTGGAGCTGCTGGCCACACTCTTCCCAGTGCACCCCAGGATTCCATTGGCCCTCCTGGCCACAGGGGCACTGACAGCTCATGGACAGCTTGTGATCCACCAGGAGTCCCAGCTCTTTCCCACAGAGCTGCTCTGTAGGAGGTCAGCCCCAGCCTGTGCTGGCACTTGGGGCTGTTCCTCCCCAGGTGCAGGACCTGGCACTTGCCCTTGTAGAGCCTCATCAGGATTCTCTCTGCCCAACCCTGCAGCTGATCAAGGTCCCATGGAATGACAGCAGAGCCCCCAGGTGGATCAGCCACTGCCCCCAGTTTAGTGTCACCAGCAAACTTGCTGAGAGTGCATTTGATCCCTTCCTCCAGGTCATTGACAAGTAAATTGGATTAGACCAGACCCAGTATTGAACCTTGGGGAACACCACTGACTGTAGGCCTCCATTCGGATTCTACTGGAGTAGAATTTTTTGTACTTATACATATTGACATATATGTAAATTAACTTATCAAAGTACTTACTTTTGATACATGTAGGTAGACCAGTACTGACTCTATATCTGCATTGCTTTTAGCATAGGCACTCACAAATTCGGAGCTTGGACCTCTGAATTTTACCATAATTTAAATTATAAATATTAAAAACTCCACATATAGCTATTAAAAAATCTCCAACTAAATATGCAATTAAAATCTGTTGCCAATTAGTTGTGTGGGACACTAGAAAAAAAAAGGAGCTACAGAAAAGAGACTTTGAAAATGTTTTCTAAACCACAAAAACCAGTTAATGTAGTAGGCAGGAAAATGTGGATTTGTTGTATTGGAAGTAAAAGATCTGTCAATTGTAAAGAAATTATAGTAGTTCTGGTCTCAGATGAGTTTTCAGTAAGTTTGCAATGTACTGTACACAGGTCAAGGCTATTCTTACACTAGATATACTTAAAAGGCCAGAAATACTAACCTGAGTGGAAATGTTTGCTACCATAATGCAAAAAAATTACTGTAGCAACAACAAAATCAACAAATCAAAGAATATTGGATTTAATTCTTTACTGTTGTGTGATTGATGATGTGTCAATGTACACAGAGTACCTACATCTTTTGCAGTCTCTATATCTTCACTGCTCTGCTCAATGAGCTAGGTGATGAGACACGAATTTTTAGTGGCTGTGAAATGATGGTCTGTGGTTAGACTATAAGATTTGCTACTTCTGTTACAGTTTGGACACTAAAAATTCCCCAAAACCTAGACAAAAACATGCTGAGAAGAACAAAGTAAAATATTTACTGCTGGCTGTTAAAATACTTCCTTTGAGTTAAGGCTAATGTTCTTTCCAATATAGGAACATTACCAAGGGGTCAGCATTACAGCATTAAAATTTTAGAAACCAGGACTCTCAGGAGCAGTCCCTGGTCTTACAAGCAAAGGAACACAAATAGAGTGATGGAGCCACTGAACCACAAACAGTAGTTTTTAAGTGAAAAGTCATGCAAAGGTACAAGGGCCTCAGGTCTCTGGTGTAACAGGTACATCTGTGTCTGCCTATCAGCTCACTCAAGTGCTATTAAAGGCCAACCAATCCATCTGAGTGGGCCCATTTGCTCCTTGCAGGTACAAATGGCTATTTGCTGTACATATGCGATTACACACTCACTTCCTTTGCCCTATGCTAACAGCATGTAAAACAAAAAAGTGCCATTTTATGTACACAAAGGCACTTATCTGGGGCCCTTGGGCTCTGAATACAAAGCACTCTGAATAGATTGATGGTACTGCGGTGGGGACAAACAGGAAATGGACAACTCTATTTCCCAGGTTAATAGCATAATGATTCTCTATTACTAAAAAACTTGTGCACTTCACCACCTTTTGCTACTGATTTTTCCAGAGTAGAAAGATATGCTGTAATGGAGAGCAGACAGATTCTATTCAGGCAAAGGATACCAAGAAAGTAAAAAGTATGGTGAGTGATTCTGGACTTCTCTTCTGGTTGTTGTTTTATCTCTGCAGTTTCTGCTACTGCTGACTTAAATGTACCAATGCACAACTTTTTTTATCTGTCTGTTTTTTCTTGTGGTTTTTTGGGGGGGTGGCTTTTATTTTATTTTGGTTTTGTTTATTTGTTTTGTTGTTTTGTTTTGGTTTTGCTTAGCTTACATTATAATACAATATATGAAACCTTTCTAGCAAAGGCTGGATTCTAGCCAGAGTTTCCAGTTCCTTAAAAAATACACTTAAATGTAATTAGCAAAAGCTTAGGTGACACATACACTGGATGGAGTATTTCATCCACAAACCTCCAGAGACTTGTGACTAAATTGCATGCATCATAGCAGGTGCAGTGCATTTTACTGCTTGTATCAGCTCAGACCCCTGGTGAAAACTGGAGGAAAGCAACTCATTTAAAAAAAAAACAAAACAAAAAAAAAACCCCACACAATAATGCCTACACTTTTTTTCCCTGATTATCTCCTGCAAACACATAGTACTTTTCTCTTCAGAAAATTAATTCTACACAGGAGAACATCAGGACTGTTAAAAATGTCACTACACCCAACAAGTATGACTTGTGCTAAGATTCAGACTACACTTTTTAAAGAATGAGACATTTATAGACCTTGTTACACAGGTTTTTTTTTTTTCTCATCCTCCCTCAAATGCATTTGTTACTTAAATGAAATATCAGTGTGAAAGGTACTTTTAGAAATATCTGCATAGCCTTGCCATAAACACCAAAACTATCTCCCTACTGGGCAGTATGCAAAAGACTAGGAATGTGAGCTCATAATTTGTGTTTTTTTATTGTCCCTTGGTGATCCATACTCCAAACACCCAGGTAGTTCTCAGCATTTTGAAATTTGGCTTTGTGTTAAATTTTGAATAATATCTACCATTTTACACCTCAGAGCTCAGAGAAGGCAGCACAGTAGTTGGTGTACAGATGTGACAGAATGTTTTTATTCTAGAAAAAAGCTCCCAGTTTTTGACACACTGGAAAATGTACAGCCAGAGAATGCTTGAGGCGAAGATGCCACACCAGCCTTACATCTGTCTGCTTTCATTTGTCTACAACTGTGCTTATAGATAAAACATGCCTTCCAGATGTCATCACAAGCAGTGTTCATATGCTGACTTCACTGAGATACTATTGTTTGCTGCCAGCATAACAGAGTTGTAAAACTAAAATATTTAAACTCTGCACTACTCAACACAACTTTGAATGTCACACAGGATCTTATTTCAGGATTAATTAATGTACACCCCAATAAAATAATCATGTGTTTAAAAAAACAGAGCTGGCTGGCATATACAGTATGCTGCCCTTTTTTCTTCTTTTCTTCTTCTTTTAAAGACACAGTTTGTGTTCCAAGAAATACAGTAGAGGTAAAGAAGTTGCCCACAAAGGAGCAAAACATATACCCCAATACGTTTGAAATGGGTGACTACATCTCTATAGCATGATAATATTCCATACCTTACACATATTTTAAATTCTCCAGGTTTTTTGGAAGGATTTTGACTGAAAGCTAGGACTTATACTTTAGAGGAATATCTTCATCTACAGTGGTTGCAATTAAATCTATATAGTTAAGTATATACATCAAATGTAAACATTAAACTATAGATTAAATCTAGATAATTCATCATGGTTTTTTCCTTTATCATGTCTTGTGAACACCTCACTATCATTAATTACTTGAAATCACAAAATTTTGAAAATTTTTTCTGGGTGATCATTCTGTTAAAAAATTTTCTATTCAACTATACTAGTTCCAAGCTTAAACAGCATTAAGTAAAAATTCCCAACTTTACATCCATATAGCTACTTGTAGAGAAGAAACAGACATTTTCCTCCACAAAGCTTTCTGCTCTGTTGTCCAAAATCTTTAAACAGTTGAGTAATTTATTTTGTGTAAGTTGAAGACAATGAAAGTAAACTTTTACCACTGAAAATATCTATTTCACTTTTAGACATTTCTCGCTATTAGTGAAATAATGATATAGGTATCTTAAAACATTTCATTTCATGATTTTTGTGAAAATTGTTATGCTGATCATGGTATAGAATATTCCTGTCATTCCACAATGAAAATGATCAGTTATCTCTATGATAACAGGTTAAATAGCTGAAAGTTTTGAGTTATTAACTCTTAGATAAGTATGGTATTTTTGCAAAAAAATCACATGAAGTTTGTAAACTCTCCAGTTTTGGAAGAGACTTAATTTCTAAAGAATAGATTTCAATAGAAGAAGGACTATAAAACTTGTTTGATTTTACATGTTGAAGGGTTCTTAAAATTTATGCCAGCCTTTGCTAAGGTTGGAAGAGACTGCATCTTCAACTTGGTGAACTCCACAGACAATATTTTTAGCTCCCTCTAATTTTTATGAGACAAATATTTTTATTCTAAGAATTTATGTTATTCCAACACACTTTAAGAAATCTGTGTCTTCTGACACCTGTCTACTGAGAGAACTATAGGGTGATATTTACCTAGTAAAATTGTATTGAACATTCTCACATGGTCTACTGAAGGGTGAACACAGCCACATGGCTTATCACTCATTGAAATTAG
>VWYP01033226.1:0-117218 GCA_013400435.1 Pycnonotus jocosus
AGATAAATTTATATAAATTATATAACTATAAAATTATATAAAACATCCAGAGTTAAATAGATAAATTCTAAGTTTATACTTATTCTGAAAAGAGTATATGATGGTAATTCAAGCAAAGCTATAATAAAAAGGAATGATTCAGCAAGGAGACTGAATTAAAGTTGCACAAGCTTTTTTTTTTTTTCCTTAAATTAATCTGGTGCAGTATAATTGTCTGAAAATAACTAAAAGCTCTGCTTGAGCTTTTATACACCCCAGAAAAAAAGTCTATATATAATTTTTTACAGGAAAGTACTGAAGGCAAAACGCCAGCACTGATTGCACGAAGTACAAAGTAAATTTATTTCATCGTAAGAAAATTGTAGATTAAAATTTATACCTCCTTCTGTTTTTCCGCACCCTCTGCACTCTGATACATCTATATTTCTTATCTGTGGGTGTGGTGCATTTCCTACAGCAGGAAAAGTTCTTGAGGGTTTGGTGTCATGTGGCACAATTAGATATTCTCCTGCTACTTGGCTGCTGTGAATCACACCCTTAAGGTCTGGAATACGGAACTGCAGGATTCCCAACTCCTCTTGCACAAACGGACAGCTTAAAAAGTGAAATTTTAGTATTGACAGAATAAGATGAGCACCATCATTAAACACTCAGATCTGAAATTATACGTGTACTTTGTTTTAGAGTTTAGATATTTTGCTCCCTTCCCCTCCAAAGTGAAGACCCCCCCAACCTTTTTTTTTTTTTTTTAGATGACATTTTTCACAAGGAGAAGCAGCAAGGTTTCAGACCTCATCAGCTGCTATGCAAATTGCTCTCCCCAAACAGGTTAATTTGGGAGAGCTTTGATGAGTGTCACATCTAATGCCTTGCTGCTTTCAGTTTTACCTTGTCGGGGCTCGGGTGGGAGTTGTGGTTAAAAGCTGCACAGAGACCCAAGTCAGAACGTAAGGATGTACACCGGCTGGGAGCTGACAGGGTTTAAGTAATCACCTGCAGCCGAATTGAGTCTCGCATGGGAAGTAGGAAGTGCTGCACTCAAGCTTCCTGTATAAATAAATGCAGCTTTCCCACAGCTACTGCATACAAGCTGCGACGTGCGTTTAAGATAGAATGGCAGAACGCACTTAATAGCAGGGAGGGGATGATTTCTCGGAGGGGCAGAGGGGCTGGGAGTCGAGTCCTACTGCAGTCCTTAAAAGTGTACGGCTGTCAGATACCCAGAGGAGAGGAAGGGCGTGTGAGAGCAATCTGCTCCGCTCCTCACTGCGATCTCCGGGGCTCTGTGACATCGTGGTGCTTGGGAATGCCGGAGCCTGCGTGCAGCCACTGAAAAGTCACACAGCTGGCAGTGAGCGCTACTCTCCTTTCAAGGTATGTTGGAATACAGCTTGCTGTCTGTTTTTTTGCTTAAGAGCCAAGGATACCCTAAAAGAACAGAAAGCCAGCATTTGCTTCTAATGGAAGAAAGTGAAAAAGGCTTTATTTTTGCCTTTTTTTTTCTTTCCCTTAAGGTAAGGACTAGAATGATTAAATAGCTAAAATAAATGTTATTTGCGGTTTGGCTAAAATCAGACTATGCGATGCTTAGTGCTGAGGCAGAAGGAAACCTTAGTGTCCTGCCTGTTAAAGGCTGAAAATAAATAGACATCAAGTACTTCCCAAAAGGGTGAAATTACTTTTGTCAGTGTAACTTTTGGAGAAATATCTGTGTGAAGTGTTTAAAAATGCTGCAGTATTAGGACATACCTGTGTGGAAGGCAAATGCTAAAATGGCATACTGTCAGTATGTTTTAGTTTAAAGAGAAGAACTTATTTCATACAGAAAAAATACCAGATTAAGCTGGAAGAAGCCTGAGTTTAAAATGCTGATACTTCCTCCTGGTTTAAAGGCATTTCTTCTGCCACAGTCTCATGCAGCTGCTATCAGGAAGGAAAAAATCTGTGTTGTAAGTGTTAACTTCTAATCCGTGTTATGTACACTTCTAATCTGCTCAGGGTTCAGGGTTATGTGGTTTATGTAAGCATATACAAAATATACCATACTTTTGTTTTCTAGTTTGCATTAAATTTTTTTTTGACACTAAGAATAGACAACTGCATTAACTGGAATGTTTGCACTGCTTTCTCATCATAAGGCTTTCTCAGTGCAAAGCAGCTTTAGTAATGAAGATGTTCCAGTCTAGTTTATTTTAAAGCTCTGTATTTTCTGTAATGCAAAAGCACTCTGCTTCCTAACTGCATACAGCAATATTGAATGTCTTCCTTCAGAGAGCACTGTCAGTTGTAAAATATTTAGAATTACTATAGTAAAGAAAGCATTGCAGGGTGACTTCAAATCCTCTTGGTCAATAGACACCAAATGCTTTAAAGAAGTAAATGTTAGCAGAGGTACAGGCTGTGACTGAAATACCCCCATGCAGCTTTCCAACTGCCTGTGAGCAAGCAGAGCAATCTGATATGTTTGGCTGCCCTCAGCCTGAAGGGCAAGTGGTCTCGGTTAAGGGCAGGCACTGGGTTTGGGATTCCAATATTAACAGGAACAGAAGTTTCAAAATCCTGTCCTTAAATATTTTTCAAAACAAATATATTGTCCTGATTGTCGTCTTGTATAGGGCTTGTCTATGCTTGAATGTGAGTGGGTGTCTGGATTGTTGCTTTAACATGAAAGTGGCTGAAACCCTTCCATCAATGAATGTAAGCTATTTTGGAGAAAGTACTGCACATTGATAAGGGCATGGCTGTAGTTATGCTGCTGAATGTAATGCTTTAGATTATGGATTGAGAAGTGTGTGTTTGCAGAGTGTCTAAAGCTGTAGTTAAGTGGAGGTACTCTTTCAAAATAAACCAGAGCTACTCCAGAGCCAAGCTAGTATGATGAGAATCAGACTCATTTTCTCCCATGCATCTTACTGTCTGATGGGGGTATTTCACACAAAGTCCTGTCTGCTCACACAAGGACGCAGAAACCTCCCTAGGCTTAATGTGGAACTAGGATTTGGCAACCTGGAGTAATTTCTGTTCCCCATGCTGAAATATATTTTGCATGCACCTCACACTGGTGGTCATGGACTTCTTTCCCACAAATGTGACATTTTGGTGATTGCGTGATAGTAGGCTTTGGGCTAAAAGCTAGCAATATAAATAGCAAATAATATGGAGATTTTTCTCTCTAGCTAGGTTCTTGGATTGCACTCTGTTCTCTAAATGCTTCATAAGCTTTGTGGAAATAAATAGTGTGGAAGTGGTTGTCTGGCCTTTCCATTTTGGTGGAGGAAAGTATGTACTTGTCCATATTATTATTGTGAGTTTAAAACGCAACAGCGAAGCAGCAAGCCACTCCATAGGGAAACAAGCAGTGCTAATGCTTAACCTGGTTTGCAGCTCATTAGTATGCCTCTGATAATATCTGTGATGTGAGCCTGAGCCCTGTGCCTGCAGTTCGCCCTGTTCAGACCTTTCAGTGGTGAGACCCAGTGGAGTGTGTTGCTTTGATGTAGCTGGAAAGAACTGCTACAGACTTGCTGTCCCTCTTCTGGAGTGGAGAGTTTTCTTGGCTGTGCCTGAGACTTCACAGTGCTGCCCATAGGTTATACGTATCAGATACACAAATATCTCCTGGGCTAGTAGTACTGTGATATGTGAGACCATAATTACAGCTCTGGGCCCATGGATATCTCAGGCACACGTGAACAAAATACTGTGGCAGGCTGCCAGTGTCACTGTGAACTGAGTCCATCAGACCTCCCTGCATATCCTAAAGCAGACATTGCCTTCAGCTTTGTGAGGCTGAAAGTGATTCTGGAGCTGTGCTTTTCCTCTGGTACTTGCCCAGAGCTGGGTACAGTTCCTTCCTCTTCCTCTGGCTTCTCTGCGCTAAAGCAGAGCCCAATATAATGCACTTCACAAATTGTCTTCTTTGCCCTTACATTCATTCCATTTGAAAATTAATAATCTTTTGGTTTGCAAAGGGAAACATTCAACAAAACAAGGAAGAACAGATCCAAAGGGAAAGACAGCAATGATATTAAGCTCAGCCTCTAGCATTCTGTATTTCTGCTGCAGCATAGCTGAGCTCCAGTGCTAGACTATGAGCCCTCTCACTTGACAGAAGCACAGGTCTGAGGGCCATCGTACACTGCAAATTTACGTAGTCTTGGACAAACATTTACAGAGATGCTTGTGCCAAATAACTTTGTGCTGATCAGTAAGAAAATAGTGTTCAGTGATTGTTCTGTGTCTCTTCTAAATGGTTCCCGCATGGAGTTTCTTCCTGTGTATTTCCTGAGCTTGTTGTAGACACAGCCATCATGGGTACTTGTTATACATGCTTTTTGTTGCAAGGAGAGACAAGACAGCATAGAATCATGGAATGGCTTGGGTTGGAAGGGACCTTCAAGACTATCTAGTTCCAACCTACCTGCCATGGGCAGGGACACCTTCCACTAGACCAGGTTGTTCATAGTCCTATCCAACCTGGCCTTCCAGGCCATCCATCCACAGCTTCTCTAGGCAGTCTGTTCCAGTGTCTCACTACCCCTCTGAGGAAAGAATTTATTCCTAGCACCTAATGTGCATCTCCCCTCTTCTAGTTTAAAAACATTCCACTTGTTATGTCACTGTCTGCCTTTTCCTTTTTCTACAGAACCCCTTTAGGTACTGGAATCCCACAGTGATGTGTTACCGGAGCCATCCCCTCTCCAGGTAGAACTATCCCAGCTCTCTCAGCTGGTCTTTGGAGGAGAGTTATTCCAGCCCTCTGATCATCTTTGTGGCCCTTTTCTAGACATGCCCTAACAGGGCCATGTACTTCCTGTGCTGAGGACCCCAGGGCTGGATTCAGAATTCCAGGTGGAGTCTCAGCAGAGTAAACGGGCAGAATCTCCTCCCTTGACCTCCTGCCCACTTTGCTTTTGATGCAGCCCAGGGTGTGGTTGGAATTTTGGACTGCAAGCACTGATGCATTTGACTTATGTCCAAGTTTTCATCCATGAGAACCCCCAAGTCCTTTTTGGCAGAACAGCTCTCAATGGGTTCTTCTCGCATTCTGTACCTGTGTCTGGGAATGCCCTGACCCAGGTGTGCCACTTTGCACTTAGACTTGTTGAACCATTTAATTCTTATGCACCCACTTCCCTAGTTTCTCCAGATGCTGGTTAGGAGACAGAATACAGAATCACTTTTTATTAGAAGGAAAAATTACCATTTTGCTGTCATGCTCATGTTTCTGCCCTTTAATTGAGACTGTCAGTATTTGTGTCTGTTTCAAGCTTTTCTGCCTTTTGGTTTGTTGTAAAAATGAGGAGAGGATGGAAAGTATAAGACATGAGTCATTACTCAAGGAGTGGATATTGTCTGGGTATCTGACAGAGACTTTGATGATATTCATGGTTGGTTATGCAAACTGTTGAGTTTTCAGATAGACAGGAATGAAACTTACAGATCCGAAAACATTTATTTGCTGTGGAGTAGGGAAGATTTCTTTGCACATGTGTATATATAGCTGCAAATAATTCAAAATCCCTATGTACATAGAAGGAAAAGCACATTTCATGATAGCCAGCATCCAGGCTAATCCTTTGCATGCAAAGAAAATTCCAGAATTAAGTAGAAGCAGTGCCACACAGGCTGCTGCTGGTTATGTCTGAGCAGTAGACGGGAGAGTTTATGTATTCTGCCTGTGATTAATTTTTGGAGCATTCTGATGGATGTAGGGAGATGATGAAGAAAAACAAGCTAGTCTTTCCCCCCTTCAGAAAAAAAGAAGGTTACAAAGCTTGTAGTCATTATGGAAATCAAGCTGATCCTGTGTGCTGTTTACCATTGCACTCACTGGAACATTTTTCACAGCAGCGGGCGCTCTGCCAGCCACTGACACTGGAACTCTTCCCCATGGGGTTTACCCATTTTAGGGCTAAGATAACATCCATGGGGCCAGCAATAACTTGCTTGCTGAAATTTTGCACAATGGAGAGGATGCAATCTTGCACCCTCTTGACCTCTCCACAGTTGCACTGATGGTTTCAGTGGTGGGGATTCTTCATCTCGGTTTCCACAGAAAATCTGTGGGAAAGGTAACCATGCCCTTTGCCAGGAGTGAAATAGAAGCCACATACATGTGCATAATTTAGACAGTACTACTATGAGAACATGTGTTTTTTGGATTGGTTGGTGTTTTTGTTGCAAATACCCAAACTGTGTGCATGGCTTGAGCAATTTCAACCCCTTATTGACTTTGCTTATCACATTTTGGGAGGATGGACCAACAAATTTAAGGAAACATACACTTGTGAAGAGTAGAGAAAAAGTCAAGAATTCTTGACTTTTCTCCAAATTCTACAACAATGAAGACAAAATGCCTATTTTGCCTACGGGCATTAGTTGTCATGGTCATAATTAAAAGACCAGCTAGCAGAAAGTTTCTAGAAAGGTTTTTGTAAGACACTCATCTTATAATATAACAAGTCTATGAGTTTTCAGTTCTACTTACTCATTTTTCTAAGAGTTTGGCAAGTGGGACAGGTTCTTTCAAAGATAAACTTCCAGTTGCTTATCTTTGCATGCATAATGCACAGGTCCATTGAAAAGCACTCCTTTGGAAACACTCCCATTGGCAGGACTTCGGCTGCATGGCTAAGATCATGTAGAGACTCGCCAGTTGTTACCAGATGCTGAGGCACTTGAAGCTGAAATCTTGTATGTTTACAGGTGCTGTTATTCCTTGTAATTATTTCTGTAATGAATGTTGAAATTTGAAATTGAAGTGAGGGAGTGATGAATGCAAACCTCTAACTGCGTTTGAGGGACACTTCTGGTTTATTACATGTCTTACACTAACAGATGGATTTCTAAGTAGTTGCTTCGAGCCCCTGAGAAATTAACTGTGTTCCTTGTGCTTGGCACAGTACAGGCAAAATCTTCTTGTGAATGTTTGGAGCCTGAAGCACAGAGATAGAAGGGGGATCTGGAAAATAGGGTGTGAGCGGGCAGGGCAGCAATGAGACAACCTTGTGTTGTGTGAAAGACAGTGTCATCAGTCAAACAGCTTTTTTTACTCAGGTTTAAGAAAATGTCCTATTTGTCTTACACTGTTAATAAAATGCAGACCAAAATAGCTAATGTGTGTTAAAAATGTTTATTTGTAATAATGGGAATATCCAGTTTTAAAAATACATGGCTGGTAAAATTAGCCAAGTGTGTAAGCCTGATAGTAGTTGAAGGTATTTTTGCTATTCCAGCTTCTGTTCAGTAGCCTGTATGTGAGGCTTATCAGAGGTTAGAGGTGCCCCAAATTCAAAAGCCTGGGCACATGGGGCTTCTCCACACTGGAGCAGTAGGCAATATGAAAGGAATTGCCTGCAGCAGAATTCCTCACAGGATCTCTCTCCCAGCATGCTGGGCTCTTACCATTTCCCCTGCATGGGCTGGGAAAGAGGGGGATGAAATGTGAATACTGAGAGTACAACCAGAGAGGTGCTCAGTCAGGGGATTGTTACTGGCATTTACTTCTCCTTTTTGCTTCTGCAGATCTGGCCAGAGCTGGAACTTTTCCCTTCCTCATCTCCAGTTGCCTTTGGAAGGACTCATTGAGGAGCTGGCAGAGCAGTGGTTTAGGGATACGCTCCGACTAGTTAAATTACCAGTCATGAAAAGCAGTAGTAATAGTTACTTCAGTAAATGTGTTTAGTTTCAAAACAGCCTCATGTCTGGGTCCAAACCTCTACTAGTGTTTCTTGCCAAATTTCAGCATAGTCAGTAGCTGTTCATGTTGTTTTCTTAATGGCAATGGCTTATGTTAGAGATAGTGACTTCCCCAAGGTCTAATCCTCAGATTTGATTCCCAGTCTTTGATTCACTGGCTGTCCTTGTAGCTCAGACTTGAAAGTTATCACTGGCTAAGCTTTCTAAGTCATTGAGGTACATTTAGATCAAGGACAGTTTTCAATGTTTTAATTGTTTTATTTTGGTTACCTTGAATAATATATTTACTGTATAATAATGAGCAGTATATTTGACTGTAAGATTAGATAGGGGCAGATTAAAGTATTTTACGTATTAGTTTTGTTCACTGAGCAGTCACACAAAAATTATTATAGAAGGAAAACCAACTTCTGTTATTTCTGTTGATGTAAATCTAAAATCATTAAAAGTGCTTCTCCAATGCTTGCATTGAAAAAAGTCTGTAGGGTCATACTCTTGCAAGTTTGCACTTTCTGTGGCTTGACGAAACAGAATGACAGAGATGTTAAAGGTATCATCTTATTGCAAGCACTGATAAAAAAATTCTCAGATCACTCCTTCCAAGAATAAACACGTTAATTTTTCTTTTTTTCAATAGGTGGCTTTCAATACCTTTTGCAGAATTCAGTGGAGGATCAGTTTCATTGTTCCTGTCAGTTGAGTTGTTCCTTGGCTTCTGGCAAACTCTGCATACTTCTCTTGAAGCCAAGAAGTTTCTTGCTGGCCCTTTGGAGTTCTGGCTTTGTGTCACCTCTCTGTTTGCCTTGACCTGTGTGCCTTGCAGTCAGGACACTTCTTGCTCCAGACACAGCTTTGATGGTCTCCAGCCAGGGGACCTCAAGAGCCCAATTAGTTTCTTGTTAGAAGAAGAGTGTGAGCTACAATCACATGAAGATGGTCCCACTGTTTTCCACTTGCTTTCCCACTGTTTTCCACTGCTTTCACTTGAACAATGTGTGTTTACAAATATCTCCTAAAAATCCTTGATGTTAGGACAGGCCTATGTTGCAAATGCATTCTGAACACACCCTATCTAAACTGTAAACATTCCAGCTCAGGGATTTAGCATATCCCAAGGTTTTGTTATCCGATTAACAAAAATAAACATTTTTTTCTGTGTCAAAGGCAAATTGTTACATCTGACTTCCTATTCCAGTTTCAGCAGAGTCAGCTAGCCAAGTTATCAACCTATTTGACATCCCAAAAACTCAATTCCTTTTACTTAGTAAATGTCACAGTTACTAAAAGCTTTCATGTGATCTAAAAGATCTATAATTCGTAATTTTGAAGAATTTGTTTTTATTTAATAGTGGTATATTACCTCATGTCAACAGGATGTTAAAAGCAAAGTACACCAAACTAGTTTGGGTGGAAATTCCTTGTAGCTTAGCATTAACATATGCTGCATAGTGTCATTAGGAACAGAGGATGTTATTTAGAAAAGCTTTAGATTTTAATCTCAGACCTGGTAACCAGTACTTGGAATTCCACTGGGTATAATTTTGTTGTTTGAATATGTTTTGGAAATATTTGGAACTGTTTGATGCCAAAACACTCTAGTTCTCTTCTCTGGCTGTACTTTGTTTCACTGCATTTTGTGCTGATCACCTTTTCTGAGTGCTGTGACCAGGATGAACATAAAACTTTAGGAGAATCCTGCTGTTGACCTCCTGCAGGACAGATGTGTCATCATAAACCTGTGCCTGGGGCCAGCACCATTGCATGGCTCAGGCACAGTAAGGCTGATACATCTGGGTCACCCTGAGACTGAAACCCACAGGCCTGCCTAGGACTCATATCCAGTAGGTCTGGTGCAGGAAGCTGTGGCTTTCCAGCCTGCCAGTGTTGATAGAGCTGTGTCCTGGACTTTGATATGGCCTAGGTTCAAGCACAGAACTGAGTGAAAGTGCTGGCTTCTGCAATAAGGTCTGACCTCATCCCATGCAGAATGGATTGCTCCCGTCCTCATGGATTCAATGAGTATTGCCATTGTGTGGCTCCTGTCAGTATTGGAAAGAGTTGAATACCATGTTTTGATTATGCATTTCAGTTTAGTAACAGACTGAGTTATTTCTCTTTTAGTTGACTTTTTTTTTCTCTTAAATCCAAAAATGCTTTTCCTCGTTCCCTTCAGCTGTGAGTAGCAGCATTTATTTCACCATTAGCTCGCAGATTTATTTCCCCATTAGCTCATTCTTCGACTCTCCTGCTTTTTTAATAGTGGGAGGGGGAAATCCCCAGTTTTTTCCCCCTCTTGCCTGTTCTCAAGCACTATTGCTAGGAAATCTATAAAGAATTCTCACAATTACAAAGTCACATCTGTTTCAGGAAAACAAAATATATTCTGCTATATTCAGTTAATATTCACGGTCTTCTTGCAAAATACCTCACCGCTCTGAGGACATACTGACATAGGGTCATAAGAAGTTGCTGTGAAGAACTGGTGTTCTAAATTTTCAGAGTTATTCAAACCTCACAGTATTACAGTACTGTAGAGAAGTTATCTGACAAGTGTGCTCTCAAAGCCTTGTGGAGACTGGTATATATGTATCCTAGTGGTGTTTTGGTTTATTAGAATGTTTTGGAATGATTGAGTGCATGTGATATTTGGGAAGCTGTTCAATGTATATTTTAAATATCCTAAAGTGGTGTCATAAAAATTCCTGGCAAAAATCTGGATCCTATTCTGAATTAATATAGTCAGTTCCTTAATTTTTTAATTTTTTTTAAGAGGGTTTCCACTCACTGCATTCCTTTAAAAGTATTTGATATATTTATTTTTTGGTTGCTAGCATTATATGAAAATACTCCACAGAGCTACTGCTTCTTGAACAGCAACTCAAGGTTTTGGGTATTTTTTCCCAGGCATTCCAATGAAAACAAGTGAGAGAAATTGCCTTTGGTGTGTTCTCATGTACCAGCATATTTACTTAGGCTGCTTGTCCTTTAAACAAGTTTTCTGACAATAAAAATTTTACAGTGTAGAAAGCTGTCATGAAGTATTATACGTCTGACTTTTCTCTAAGCCTTGCTCAAAGAGAACAGATATTGAAATGCTTTTATTCTCTCTAATGCTTGAGCTTGGTAACATATTATGGTAATCCAGAAATGGGTTCTCCTCATACATGCATGTAATCAAGTACTTGCTCTTTCAAGGCTCAGATGTAATACAGTAATTCTGAATATATTAAAAATGTATTTAAAATGAGACCCACATATTGTGGATCTGGTTGCTTTTTTTGAGACCATGATGTCAGAAAAATCTAAGTACTTGTTTAACTTCTTAATAACCTCATTGCAATAAAGCAGAACATTCAGGCTTTGATACACAGGAGCAGTTAAACAGATGATTAAATGTCGTTCTTGAAGATTAAGTTTTTTTAAATTTGTGGCTTTAACCATATGTTTTACAGCCTAACTGGATCACTGCCTGATAAGTAATGCTGTATGGACTGGATATGTAGCTCTGTGTAGGCAGTGCATATCGTAAGGAGAAATTAACGCACCATGGGTTAGTGGTCTGCCTGTAAGGCCACAAAAGCTCTAGAGCACTTGACTCAGACTAATTCTCTGAGCAGAGATGTTGAGTTTAAAAAAGCTGTCTTAGTAATGAATTCTGAAAGACATTATCTTGAGAGAGTTGGGACAGCTAAGGACTTGTAACCAAAATTGGTAATGATGGCATTTCACTGAAATGGATAGAAATGTGGGTTTCTGACAGCTGTCTTCACAAGTCCTAATTTCATAGCTCAGTTTATATCTTGTAATTTGACCCCATTATCTTAATATCACTCTGTTATGTTTTTAAAATCTTTCTGTAATTGCTCTTTTTCCCCAAAGGTCTGATTTTTAGCATTAGTTTTGAACACTCATGTTTTTCTGGTAGTTTTCTTTTTCTATTTTATTTTTTAAGGAGGGAACCTTAGTTACAGGAAACAACAGAATCCTGAGCGAACAATGTCAAACCAGGTTTTTGTATGGCACTGAAGTAATCTCATAATGGGTGGAGTACTTGGAAAATCTCTAGGGCATGAGAAAGGATTACTTGCAGTGTTTGCAAATGTTTTTCCAAGAGAGTTTTTAAAATACCTGGTACACTAAATAGGAGTGTAACACACATGCTGTGAATGTGTTTTGATGCTAGTTGTTTCTTTTTTTTTTTTTTTTTTTTTTCCCTGTAAAAGGGGGAAGTGCTGTGCTAGATGTGAGACCCACATGTATCCTCATACCTCTTTTCAATCTCACCATGTTTATGCAAGTCCACGTGCCTGGGTGCTGGTTTATGGGTGTACTGGGGCAGAAGGGCCTCTCAGGTCTCACCTTGCCCACAGGATGGACATGCCAGCCCACAGGGGAAAACACATTAATGACCCTTTTTGTTCCATTAATGTTTCCTGCAGCAGTGTGTCTCATACTTGTGCATTTCTTGGCTTCCTTTAAACTCTAATTGCAAGTAAAAGCATACAGCTTGACTAGCTTCAGCAGAATTGTTTGTAAACAATTGAAGTAGCTTCCTAAAGAGCTCTGTTTTTGCAATTGGATGCAGCATGTGAAAATGAAAGCATGACTTGTGGTGCTGAACATATCCCACTCATTCTCCTCCAGCTCCAGTGCAGGAGGCTCTAATGATTCTGTGTGATGTTTCTAAGTGGTGAAAGTCACATTCAGACACTTTTTTTTTTTTTTAGCTAAATACAGTGAGTTGGTTGCAGGTACACTGACAGTGTCCTGGTGTTGCTGCTCAGGAGACTGCCTGGCTTGTTTTCTCTATGGCATATACAGAGTAACTTCTGTTCTTTGGTAGTAGTCATGGTTTGAGGCAGCTGGACAGACTCAAGTGAACCTTTGTGTGACTGTAACAAGGATATTACGCTAAAATTCCTGCTTACAGGGTAAGTTGCAGCAGTAGGTTGTATCGATTTTTGATACCTCTATGGAGCTGGGGTGGCTTGACCTTGACTGTCTCCCAGACACCCACCCAGTTGCTCTCTCACTCCCATCACAGAGAGTTAGTAGTTTCCGCTTCGGGACACTAATGCCAGGATTTGCAATGGGTACCTGTCTAGAAGCAAGCATTGCAGATACTTGCTGTTAGGAAGTAATTTTCAAGGTTAGACATCAGACACTCTGGTGTCAGGAGGCCCTGAAGGCAGACAAGTTCTGCATCTCTTCCTCCAGTGCTTTTTTCAGTCTTTTGTATTTCACTCACAATCTCCATGGTTTTGTGTTAGTGTTTCTGCTTGTGCTTACCCTGCTCAGCCCTTTCTGCTTTGAGCACACTCTAATGTTTTCTTGCTTATGGGCAATGTTGAGATGTCTCAGTGCTACAAGAAAGCACAAATCTTTGTCACCTCCCAGAGACAAAGCGAAAGTGTCCGCGGGCAGATGAGTGAAATGGAAGCGTTGGCAGGTCTGAGTGCTTGGCGAGCT
Source organism: Pycnonotus jocosus (assembly GCA_013400435.1). Taxonomy (NCBI): domain Eukaryota; kingdom Metazoa; phylum Chordata; class Aves; order Passeriformes; family Pycnonotidae; genus Pycnonotus; species Pycnonotus jocosus. The sequence continues at coordinate 13,171 of VWYP01033226.1, forward strand.
GTGCTCCTGGTGACCGTGCAGTTTACACCCCCACAGCGCTGACCCTCGCTCACATTCGTTCAGATTTTCTGGTCCTGCCTTATCCTGTGCCACCAGTGCCATCAGGGTCACAGCCAGGGAAGTATGAGTCTTCTTATGAGGTGAGCAGCATACAATTTGAGGAAAGATGTCCAATTTCCTGGAAATCCTGTGCAATGTGAAAGGAATATGATCTGCATGTGCGTGAGTGTAGGCTGATAGAAGTAGACAAAAAGAGTGGATTTTCAGAGATCCTGAGTGTTTACGCATGCCGGGGCCAGTTTGACCTTTCCTTGCCATGATTCATGCTGGTGCAGTATTCAGACCAGTATATTTCTCTGGATTAAAATGCCCTCAAAGATATTTATTCGTATTCCACAACATCTCACGGGAGCCTGTGCTGCTGCTCAGTGGAGATTTTTTTTGCGGAGTTGAGGTGCTGCACTACAGTTTCAGTGACATATTTCTTGCTTTGTTTGGGATGCTTTCCTAAACAGGTCATTTGTGTTTGTAAGCATGAAAGTGAAAGCTTTAATGTTGAACAGTGTGTTGTATTTATATCAGTGTTTATATCGATTTTCAGAAACTTTCCATTTACTTTAATTTCTGATCACTTTTGTTCATATAACTAAATATGGAACGGTCTTTTACTTTTTGTTCCTAACTCATTCTTCAGTGACTCTCTCTTCCCCTGCACAACAGGTACATCCAAGATGCTTTATTTTCAATCTGACCTATTGGCAATTCACTTGTAATTACAAGAGGAATTTTAATCCTCTGTAAAGAGGGATGTGTAATTAAGTAATGACAGTCTATGGGATAAACATAGCAAAGTGAAAGCCATAAAAATTCAGAACAGCTAAGATGGAACTTCATGGCTTCCCTGTAGCACCTGGAAAAGTCAGTTCTGCCAGGCTGATAAAGTTGAGATAGCTGGAGAGCTTGAGAAACAACAATGCATTTTGAAGTGTTGGGGAAGAACAGGAGTAGAGGCTGGGAACTGGAGGAAGATGTGTCTTTCTTTTCCCTGTTGTTTGTACCATCTGATGATGATGAGAATGAAGTTCTCCTGCAGACCTGATTCCAGAGCCCAGCTGCTGTTGAATGGGGCTACTGTTCTCCATAACCCTGAGCTCTTCCCTAGCATGTGTCCCTTGGCAGCAGTAGCAGAAGTCCCAATCCTAATGGGCAGATGCAAGAACCAGTGGGCTGGGTTGCTCTGGGAAACGGAGCAGGCCAAGGAGGCCACACATCTGTTCTCCCTTTGACAGGCAGTGTTCAGGGCTAACAGGATGGCTTTGCCTGTGGCAGCTTGACCTGGAGAGCTGCTTGTGGACAAGCTGGCCTCTTAGGGACTGTGGAAGGAGTGCTCTTCCTGGTAGCCAGTGTTTCCGTGAAGGGCTGAGCAGGCAGGACGTGGGGCTGTCTCCATGTTCTCTGATCCTGTTGCTTTCATTTGATGAATTTGGATGGAGTTAATGAGACTGCAGTGAGGTGAGCCCACCTGGGCTGTCTGGGGGTGGATCCTCTGACGTGCCAGGGTTGCTTGGTGTTGTCTGCTGGAGATTTCCATGCAATGCTCTGCCTATTTTAGGGACAACCTCAGCTGTGCTCTGGCATCCTGGTGTGAGGGAAGGGTGAATGTGTGGAGGGACAGGGAGCAAAACCTGCTTGAACCTACAGTCTTCAGGGCCACGGGTTATCATCAATGACAATGGGATATCATAATGAGTCCCTACAGCTATCACACTGTGGCATTAGGTTGCTGCTAGCGCAGAGTGGTGTATCAGGAGCCAGCTCTTCACTGTCACACTGAGTGCTGGATTTAGGCCATCTAAAATTAGCCCCTAGCCCTAAACCTCAATCATACACCTGAATCTTCCTACAGCTGCCTTAATGCTGCCTGCATGCAGGGTCATAACCTTTTAGTTATAAGAAGAACACTGACTTTTGAAACAGCTGCACTCATTTTATATCCATTCCTACATCCTGAAATATTCCTACCTGTTCTTTTGTGCATTTATCCTTTTGGCATTGCTGCCTTTTACTGTGGAAATGAAGAAATTTCAGATCAGTGCAAAGTGAGAGTGAGCAGCTCACCTGTACGGATGCAGCTGCCGTTGAGAAGCAGCCTGAGTAAATGTGTTACAGTTCTCCTAAATACTGAGATAATGTCTAGCACGTAGGTTTAACTAACAGGTAGTTCTTGATCTGCCATAGTGCTTCCAGTGACTCAGTGTTCCCCCCCACCCCGCTGTGGTAATTACAGAAGATTGTTGCAGTTCCTGACTCAGATGGAGGCTTCCTTCCATGCTGGAGCTCCAGCTTTGCAGCTGTATGGAGCACATTGTGAGGGGCATCATGGTAGCAGGCCCCAGGACTGCAACAAGAATAATGTGGGAATAGCGTATGTTATGAAGTAGTGATAGCAAGCCATAAAAAGAGAGTTTGCTTTGGATTTGTGGTCAGGAATTTGGTTGCCAGAATCTTGGCCATGAAGTTCATATCTCTTAAAACTGTGTTCTTACAAGAAAGGCATTCCAAGGTACAATCTGATGGCTTCTCTGACAGGCTAAGTTAGGAAACTGCCAAGTGTAGTAATTAAAAAGGGGTAAGTGTTCTCTGACTCAGATTTGTTGTAGTTTTGTGGCTTTTTAGGAGGCTGAGGCCTGAGGTTTTGAGGACAGGCCTGGGGATGGGCTCAGCTGTGAGTAAGGTTATGAGGTGGGAGCTGCAGGGAAAGGTTCCACAAACTCCGTGAGCCCCATGATTGTCCCCCTAGGGAGGAATTCAGCAGGCACTGCAAGTCAGTATGTCACATATGCATTGACAGTCTGCAGCTGCGTTGGCCACTCTGGCAGCCACAGAATGGCAGCAGGGATGTGCTGCCAAATGTGACCTGACAGCCCTGCCCAGAGGGTGCTCAGGACTGCAGGAGAGGCCAGCAGAGGAGGACCAAAGGGCTCAAGTCTCTGGTTTGCCTCATGAGATGTCACATCTGACAGGCACATTGATAGGCCTTGATTGGTTTCATGTTCATGCAGCCTTCATGCAGCTCTTCAGATTTCGTAGAGCTGGACTCTTGGTGCTGCTGCAAGCAGCTGTGCACAGCTGGCCATCAGGTCTCCACTTGTAAAATACGCGTGAAGGTTGTCTTGCCATCAGCAAAGTGTATTCAGAAGGACGTCTGTGGAAGTTGGGTCAAGTTTCTTAGAAGTGAGGATAGATTTTCTTGTGCCTTAAATACTGTGGCATCTGTGCTGAAGTGAGTAAAATCTGCAAATAGGCTTTTCATTGTTTAAGCTGAAGCACAAGGATATTCTCTTTAGTTCCCTTTTCATTGTCACTGTGTAAGAATGAGGGTCTTGAGATTTTTTTATGATTATGGTGCAGTGTTTTCAACTGCTTAGGCCAGAAAGCATTACATGCAGGCATGACATTTCCATTTGTTACTCATCAAAGAAGAGAAATTTCATCACCAAGCACTGCTGTGACATGTTGTGAAAACATGGCTCTGGTGAGCAGCTCTCCCTCCAAGTGCTGGTGCACTTGGTTCACAAACATCAGTTAAATGCCTCAGGGGCCTATGAAATAAATAGAAGAGCTGGATGCCAGGAAGTGGGATGCACAAAAGCTACTTTTTGGCATCATTAAGGCAATGCAAAAAAAGAGGACTGCATATGAAATGCTCTTACTCATTTGGTTTTAAGCTCCAGCTCTGTGTGAAGTAGCACATGTGAGCTGAAGCCCTTTCCTGGGTTTAGATGTCTTCACCACTCCTCTTGCAATAGAGTGCCAGCTCTATCTCAGTGACAACTCATACAGAAGGTGGAGTTCATGGTGCCTACCACCTGCATTACAGACTAAATGTTTGAAATGCTTGCTTAGAAATGTCTTGCACTGCCTAGGGGAGTTTCCAAGCCACCAACTGGAATAGAAAGTGTGAGTAGAGACATTCACTGAAACTGTGTAGGTGCAGTGGAGACTGAAGGATCCCTTTTGGGTGGGAGGAGTATGAGTCTGAAACTAATTTGAAAAGGCAGAGTGAGATAGATACACACACACACACACACATATGTATGTATGTATGATGCCCCACCTGTGTGAGTTTTGTTTTGTGTTTGTTTGGTTTTTTCTTTATTTTGATGTTAAGCAGCCTGACTGAGCCAGCAAGGTAAATGTTCTCAGAGAACCCAGCCAGTTTAGATCTTTTGAGGAGGTTTGCTCTCTTTGTAAGTTTTGAATGGCCTGAAGTTGAGACTGGCCCCAAGATGTTGAGTACTACATTTGGGTGTGCAGGTATTTTTATGGATCTGTGATGTAAGTTCTCAGACCAATGGAAGTGACTGCATGGCTTGCATGATGCTTCAGCTGCTGATTTTTCTTTTCTTTTTTTTTGCACCATTAATGACTGAATGGGCTCTGCTGGGAAAGATTGTCCTGACACCATGACAGCTGACAAGTCAGAAGCTGGAGAGTTAGCTCTGGAGCCTCTCCTCACTTGCAAGCTATGTCTCTGTGAATATTCCCTGGATAAGATGACCACTCTTCAGGAATGCAGCTGCATCTTTTGTACAGCGGTAAGATCTCTCAGTGCCTTTACGTTACAGAAATGGAGTAATGTGAGATGGACAGAACTGTGAGATGGGATTGCTTGTCTTGTACAAGAAGCATGTGTTACCCATGCTGACACAGGATACTTTTCTAAAGGGCATGTTTGGTATATTTGAAAAAGGTATCTTGCCTTTTTTAAAAGATTGCTCTTGTCATTTTGCTTTTGATAATTTCTAACTAACATATGTTCCCATAGCAATTACTAGTAAAACCCAATAATAAAAGCGAAAAAGGTGCAGTTTAAGAGTGTTGGAAAACATACACGATCTGCATGCAGTCTCAGTATTAATTTTTTCTGAAGCAAAACCTGGAAATATCATAGGATAGCTGTGAGCTTTTGTTTCCCTGCTATCCTTTTTTGAGTTCTCAGAGACCTTTAAAGTCTTCTATGTAACTTTTGAGAGCAATCAGAAAACCTAAACAAAAAATGGCCTGTTGAACCTTTGCCTCTGCTGCAGAGATGTTGCCCAGGTCATGCATTGCCTATAGTAGTCAGTAAGGACTTTCTGGCCTGCAAATTCAGATCAAATAAAGCTGGTGGAAATGATAGAGGGAGAGGTTGAACGAGCTGATAAAAGCCCTACAGATAGTAGTGCTCTTCTGGTCTCTTTGTCAGCATGGGAAAAATGGACCTCGTTTCTCTGGTGATAGTGACTTTGATGTACCTCACTAATGTTAACTAATGTACCTCACCTGAAAACAGGTCAGAAGTCACTGGAGAATGTTGGTGTGGTGTTGTATTGTTGTTTATTTGCTTGTTTTGGTTTTTTTTTTTTTTTCTGGAGGGGAGATTGTGTTTTTTTAACACTAAAATAAATGTACTTGGTTTTCTTTTTTAAAAATTAATTATGGATAAGCATCAAGCAAGTATGTTTAAGTTTCACCCTTGATTGTTTGAAGTCATGAAGAAATTCAATATTTGTGAAGCCAGCTCGGGTGAGAATATCTTCACTTAGATTGAATTCAGGGTAGCTTAACCAGGACGGGAATCTAGCTGTGTGTTTCAAGAAAATAGGATAAGGTTGATTAATATGCATTTCATTCTGAACTTCATGAAATTTATTTCCCATACCAACTTGCACAAATCATTTCTGTATTTTAGTTTGTAACAAAAGTTTCAAGGGCACATACCTGAAAGTTCGATGTGAAGACAGTGCTTTAAATACAAAAGAAAATTTGGAGAAGTTGATACTTTTACAGTGATCCCACTCCTATCCAAGAACTCAGTGTCTCTGATTTGGTATCATTAATGGTGCATTAAGCTCAGTGATAGCTGGGTAGAGTAACCCTTAGGGAAGTGTGGGCTGTTGAGGACTGTGCCAGGCAGAGCTGGACTCTGCACTCCAACAGGACACTGGCCAAAGGGGGAGGCCAGGGATGGCTGGGGATGTTGCTGTGCCCACCTGTTGGTGCCACAGCTGCCACCACATCCATACACTCCTTCCCTGGCCAGCACCAGGAGGAGAGTCTGCTGTGAGCTTGGTGCTCCTGTGCTGTGACAGCGCCATGGAGGTTGGGGTCACAGTTATTTGGCATCTGCACAAACTTCACTGACTTTGAACCAAGAGCTAGCCATGAGTGAGTCTGAATGCAGCTGGGAGAAGCCTTTAGACACGCTCTATTTATTTCAGTGGGCATAATATATCTCAGTTGTGTTTATGCTCCAAGTCCAGCCTTTGTCTGACTGTTGTCTGTGTCCCAGCGTCCTCCCGATGGAAATGTCTGGGCTGATGCATGCCCAGACATGTAGATCTTGCATCCTATAACAAAGAGGACCCTGGAAACTTTTAACCTGGCTACATAGCTTTCTGTCTTGAAGCCAGAGCAGTATCAGGGAGGCCATGTGAGTTGCACTTTTGGGCAGCCTCCACAAAGCAGTGTCAGGAGTGCTGGGACTTGCATGGGGGATTGCTCAGGGTACAGCCTGCAGCAGCTCTACTGGTGTGCCATGCCCTAAATTTCCTCTCACCCATGCCAGGACATCTAGATACCTACACACTACACTTAAGAAAGATTTTGGGGTAAGAATATCCACTGTGAGCTACGGGGTTTGAGCACTAATCAGTTTTGCAGTTTTTCAGCTAGCATTGCTCTCAGCTTGTATACCTTATTCTTCTGTCACTAAGGGTAATTTTATAGATACAGGAGTAGTATTAAACTTGAAATAGGAAAAGCCTTGACATGGACATAATAGATTCTACTCCAATAAGCTGAAATCATTGCTTTTGTTAATTTTTTGTTCTGTTATACGTCAATTTTTTTTCCCTTCCTAACTGTAATTGTGATGCTGCAATGATGATTGTTTTTCACAGCATTTGTGGCTGTGGAAATAATTGGAAATTGTTACTGTTTAGATATCTGTGAGGGTGAGGTTGTATTTCCTTTCCATTTGTAGCCTGTAAAATCAAGGCATTCAAACAACTTAGAATTATGTACAGCTAGTTTTTTTCAGCTTGGAAACTCTTGCAATAAACAAAATACCCCATAAAAGCTGTGTTCTAGCCCAAGTAAGTAAAGTGTGCTTTACAATGTGAATGTTTGCATTTTGATGGGATGTTGCTAGTAGAGCAGGAGTTTTTCAAATAACTGTAAACATTTTTACTCTCTCTGTTCTCAGCAGAAAGAGCAGATGGCTTTCAGTACATACTTGCCATCTTACTTGGTAGCTCAGTCGGGTCTGAAGAGGCATCAGCCTTGTATTTTTCAACATGTGTTGCACTTGGCATAAGATTTCACTGCAGTGTGAGATAAAGCACACATTTACACATCCCAAGAATTTGGAAATGGCTGCAGTGTACCTAATGACTTGGTTTCTTGGATTTATATCAGTTTTGAATGGAAGACTGCTCTCTGAAGAGTGTTAGGAAGGGATGTGAGAGATATTTTATCTGTGAAAGTTTTAGAGGACTGAACTTTACATTATTCAGTTCATTTCCTGTATCTATAAAACCTTTGCAGAATGCCATGCTGTGGTGTGCACTTTTACGTGTGGATATTCAGCAATATAGGTACTGCTCAAGGTGCACAATTTTATGGTCCCTTTGTCACTTTAACATGTCCCTTTCCCAAGAGGGGAGGGAGCCTTATCTGCTCCTGATACTGCTCATCTTGTTCCTTGTCTTCCCACTCCTCCTTGTATATTCGGGGGGGCATGTCCTTCTTATCAACAGTCCCTTGGGTTTACCTTTCGTTGCAATTTTTTCCTCCTTGGATGTGCAACTACTCAGGTTTTTGCCCCCATGGTGGTCATGGTGCTCACATATGTATGTGAAATAATTATACACTGTGCTTGTCATTGTAGTGTCAAAAAAATACAGTATTTTAGTGCACTTTGGTGCATCTGGGTCCAAACCAAACTAATATTAATTACTTTTTGATTGATCCACTTACAGAATAATACTTTGAATATTATACTTATTTCTAATAAAATTTCCTAAATATTTGCTCTTTTTCTTCCTTCCTTGCCCAGAGAGCTCTTGCAATGCCTCACTCAGGTAAGACTCAGGAGTGCTGTGGTGGGGCAGTTCCAGGAATGGACAGACCACCCTCCCCCCTTTGCCTTTGCACAGCGCTCTGGGTGTTGTCCAGGTTTTGGTGCTCATTAGACTGTCTGGGAAGTGTGCATGTAGGAGACTGCTGCCTTTTCAAAATGTGGCTGAAACTGGGAAAGCAGCAGGGAGAGACAGAGAGTGGTGTGATCACGTGACTCTCTCATCCCCTTGGCTGGAATTGCCCTGGTGTCTGACACAGGATATTCTACCCTTTGGAAGAGAGAAGTGCAGGAGTAGCAGTAACACTGGAAATACCAAGGGCCCTATGAAAGACTTGGTGTGAGTCTGTAGCCTGTAAGCACTTGTGGAGGTGAGGTGTTAGCAGGTTAACACAAGGATAAAATTGCCCTGGTGGCAGTGATGACAGGGGAGAATCAATGCAGTGCTGTTGCAAAAACGTGGTCTTAGGGTCAGTAAAAAACACAGTGTTGGCTTCTCCCTGCACACCAATTCTTTCTGGTTTTGTCCTTCCTCTTTTCTTCCTCTCCTCTTAAGTATTTCAGGGCCCCAGTGAGAGCCAGGTGAGCAATAAATGGGGTTGCTGCTATTTATGTCAAGCAGTAACTCATGTCCATCTATCTTGTGTGTTATTTACTGTCACAGGGTTTGAGATGTTGAAGACAATGTGTAACAAACTGAAAAGATGCTTTCAAGTATGTTATTCTTTTTTGTTGGCATAGGTTTATGCAGAACTAGCATGATTCACTTCTTTTTTTTCCCCAAGCAAATTCTTTGTTGAGTCTTGTACTTCTGAGAAGTGTGTGAAGCAACTGGATTACAAAATGTGCAAAACAAATACCATGATGATCTACCTGTTTGTTATTTTGGTGCACACAGTGTAGTCCAAATGAGATTAAACTTCATGCAGCCTTAAAACAAGAAGTCAGCATGCAAGCCCATGTAGCTTCTGCGCTGTCTTGTGCTTCTACAAGTAGGAGGTGTTCCAAAGGCAGTTGGAAAACAAGATTTTCTGCTGTAGCTTTGTGTGACAGCAAGGCTAGGGCTAGACATGGGCTCCAAAAGCTCCTTTGCTGCTGTGGACAGCATGGTGCTGTGGGCAGCCACCTGCATGGGCCTTGGGGGATTCATCCTTGGAAAGAGGCTGCTGCCAGCTATTTTTAATAGAGGAGAAGAAATTCTTACAGAAATAGGTGTTTCTCTGCTGGTACTTAATCAACAGGACACTCCAAGGCTCCTCTGCTTTCCTTAATCTTTCCAAGAACTGCTATGCATTGTCCTGACTCATTTGGGTGGCTGAATAGTGACATTTCGCTCTTGGCGCTGTGAGGTTTCAGATTGTTTGTAGAGGGGAGCACTGGAAAACTGGAAAAACTAATGTGAGGGGTCTTCACAAAAAACATGTGCAGAAAAGTCTGAGAGCAGAGGAGACCGAGTACATCAAGGACATGGAGGAGGCAGATGGCAGAAAGAAGGGAATACCTGCTAAGTGAAGCAACTGGTTATGAATGATCCAGTGAAATAATACTTAGTAAAACTTATGCGTGAGGGAATATTTGGATTTGCCATCATCTAGCCAACACTGGGTTTTAGTATCACTTCTTTGTGCTCATTTTCAAGAAGGGATTTGTTCTCTTTTTCTCCCAATCTTATGAGACACCTTCTCACAACTGCACCAGAACACTCCTTCTCCTCCTCCTAAATATACCTTGTGCTGCAATGCCCCACTTACTATATAAAAATCTCACCTCAGGTTGTTTTCCATTTGGAAGTGTTGGCATTTGGGATTTTTTTCCCAGCTCGACATTTGAAATGTCTCAGAATAATTATTTTCAAGCTTTAAAAAAGAGAATTCCTACACCTGCTAATATTGGCACTGAGCACAGAGCACTTCTATAGTAAAATAGACGGTTTGAGTACTTCTTGCATTTCTGTGCAGAGTAACACCAAAGGCAGAGTTGGGCTACCGAAAGAGTACAGATGTACCCATTGGCTTTTGATGGATGCTACTATTCAGGAAGAGGGACTGCATGTTTCTGAAGTCAGTAGAGGTGGCAGCCTCAGGATTGTGGCCAAGGGAAGATGGGAGGAAGAGGGAACTAATGTTTTAATGACAGCATTGCATCGATGCAGTTGGTGTTATCTCCATTTAACCAATGAAGAAATCGATGTGAAGTAAGTTGTCAGTGCCTTGAAGTGCCACAGTAACTGAGCCAGGCTGTGACATAAGCCTCATGCTCATGTCTGTTTTGTAGCTGTTGGCAAGGCCAGGTTTGGCCTGACATGGATTTTTGGCAAGAGAAATTATATTTGCAGCTGGTTCCATTTTGTGAAGGGTGAGTTTCTCTGTTCCTGTTCTCTGGTCCTTTTCTGTTTGGTGGTATCACTTCATGGCAACAATTACCAGGAACCTTTCCTGCTTTTCATGCAAGGCTGTCAGGATTTGTTGGGCCACGAGTAAATTGGTTTCAGACTGAGCAGAATTTAGCATCACTGGTAGATATTTTGAGACAAAGCTGATGACGATAAATTTCTCAGTTACATTTGCAGGATCCCATAAAAAATAGGCTTGTGGACCAAGTGGAGGTAGTTATGTTCTGGTCCATTGTCATGGTTGCTTAGTGTTTTCACTTGGTCGTGACAAAATTAAATTCTTGTTAGTGATGTTATTCTTTCCCTCATACTGAGCCATGAACTGACTCTATGTTCTTTGAAGCTGCAGGGGCATTTTTTCACTTTCTTTCAAGCATGTTTTTTAATAAGGCTCTTATGTGGACTGATCTTCTACCCATTTGATCTTCTATCCATTCATTTGTCACTGCATCTGGTCCTTAGCAGTTTAAATAGAGATTGGGCAATATGCATATTTCATTGGAATTTTGTTTCTCACTTTCAACTGTGCCTATCATAAGTTTATCTGTAGCAAATTAAGAAATTTCTATTTTTGTTGTGTAGTTTCTAAAAACTTTAATTGGAAAAGCCTCACTTTTTTTTTCCAAGTGAGGTGCAAATGCCTCCAAGCCAATTGCCAATACACAGGTTTCATCCAGTTTTAAGACCTTGTGAGAGATACTTGAGGAGTTTGAGTACCACACACAGCAAGTGACTGATCCATTTTGGTGATTGAACACGCAGAAGTGCAGAGGTCACGGCAATGATGCATACATTATTAAACATTATATAGATCTGCCATGAACACTATGAGCACTATCTAGGAGGGTATATTTATCCTAGTACACATTTGGTTAGATATTGGGTGGATTAGGTGGTTAAATTTAGAGTTCTGACATGAACTGTCTCACCAAAATTAGTAATACTAGATTGTGTACACACTGAAGAACAGGTAACATTCCTAAAGTATAAGAATAAAATGAACATTAGACATTACTGAATAAAAAGTACATAACCATGTCCCAGAACTAAAATAAAAACTGCATGCCTATCTGTTCATCTGTTCTGAATCATGAGACACTCTGGAATGTCTACTGAAAAGTTAGGTATTCTCTCCATATACAGTATTTCCGTGCCCTGCCCCCAAACCTGGAGTTTGTAAAAAAGCCTAGGCTAAACAAAATCTGAATCCCAAACAAATACACTTTGGAGGACAAATCTGGAAGAGAGATTTAACATTGTAAATCATTCCTGTGGATTTTAAGAGGGAGACGTGTTTTTCTTATTTTTTTTTTAAATGGAAATTGTCTTCAAGTTACATGTTAGGAGGAAAGACATTCTTGTTTTGGCAAGATGTCTTCCATAATTTTGTGCATTTTCACATTTAATGAAGATCATGGCCTAGTATTCTCTGGGAAATACTGTAGATCTGTTCTTTACCTTTCCATAACTGAATTTAAGAGAAATACCCTTACTTACTCTCTACCAACTGCTACAAAGTGTCTGGCAGCAGTATTGGTGGCATTTGACAGGAAAATAAACCAGTGTTTTCTGTTTCTTTTTTTTTTTTTCCCCAGCCCTCTCTCCATGTTTCTTAATAAAGGTACCTGTTTAGTTTTGTCATGTCACATATGAGGTTTCTCTTTATGCTTTTGTATCCAAACTAATGAGGCTGCACTTTGGGAGCTGAAGAGCTGCAAGCAGGTTGGAGAGGAGCAAGGTAGTGGAACATGTCCGGGTACTTGAAAAGCAGTATGTAGGAATGACTGAGATCCATCTTTTCTCTTTGATACATAAATTATCTGAAAGTGGACTTGAATAGAAACTTCAGATTTCACAGTGAAAGGGATATAGTGCCTTTGTCACATCATCACCTAGCCACGTAACACTGAAGTTACTTTGAACTCATTTTAATGTTAAAATTAAGAACTGTTATGATATGTTTGCAGAGTAAATACATAACCAAAGAGACATCTTTTTCTTGGTCAGTACATAAAAGATACCCTCTGTACAATATACTTTGGGGAAAAAAAGGTTGAAGTTAGAGCAGCATGCAGAAGTGTTGAAATGAAAAAATCCATTAATTGCCTGAACAGAATTTTCTTTCTCAGGCTCGAAGCTGACCACAGAAAGCACTTCTGTTTATTTCTGAAGAAGGAATCTTTTATATTACTAGTTTGTACATTCCCTGATTAGGCTTTTCAGTGTATTTTTAGAGATGATTCTGTCACATTTCAATGTACATTTTCAACAAACCTTTAGCTCCAGGAGAGGAATATATACTTGGGACATTTATAAGAATTTGCCTAAATCATAATCTTTCCTACAAGTCTTGCAAGAAAAAAAAAGCATATATGTTGTATGATAATCTGATTCAGGTACTTTATAGGCCTTAACTCACTAGATACTCATGAGCAGCATTTTGTAAAGTAGGTAACTGGATATTGATCTTATTTTATTAAATAGAGGAACGTGATGGCCTAAGACAAAAACCAGCATAATAGGAAAAAATCTTGCCCCAAAACACTTGGACAAGAAATTATTGGAAAAAATTTCATTATACATTATGAATCTCAGGCAGAGAAAAAAATACTTGGTCCTCTTTTGACTGAAGTTGTCAGTAATCCAGTAGGAGCAAAACATGCTTTGCAAAGCTAGATTAGCAACAAAACATTCTGTTAGGTGTATTGAGTTTTACTAGTGGAATTACATTATCACATTTGAATTGATCTCTCTTGCTTGAATGCCTCAGGATTTTATTATATTTCTCAGAACACAGATATTTACATGATATAGTTGCTCAGTGGGGAAAATCTGAGTAAACTGAATGTCACTGATTAGAGCACTTGCATTAAATTGCACTTGAATTAAAACTACTTGTGTTGGTGTCTGCTTTGTATTTGAGGGGTGAACATGATGGAATCAAACCTCCAGGGTGTTATCTGTAGTCAGCAGAATTCTAACCTGTTCAGCAAGACCTTGGTGGATTTTTAGTTTGTTGTTTCAACCATTCTGCCTTGGCTGTGTGACAAATTCACAGAAACTTGCTGGCTCTAGCCATGGAAAGTAAGAGGATGGCATTAATGTCACTGCAAGCCAAGATCCTGTGTTGAGGCTACTCCAGCTATTGACTGCTCTCCATGCTCAGAAGTCACCACACTGAAGGAAATTGGTGGGAGACTGTAACTCTGGGTGTTGAGATTTCATGATTTCTTTGATGTCAAGATTAAGACCCTTTCAGACAACGCTTTATATCACAGAAGGCAGAGCATCTTGATTTTTCCATCACTTTGAAGAGCAATTAAGTAGCATATGTAGTGTATTTAGTTTTCCTGAGATACTGCTGATTTTTGTAGACAAAATGCACAAAAAATCTTGCCATTTTATGTCTGTAATAATGTATTCTCTGAAGTGTGGGAGGACACACTGCTGAGAAGGTCAGTCGTGATTCATTATACAGACATGGAAACATCTTTTCATCACGTTTTGGCTTGCATCTTTTCAGATACTCTTAGTTGCCACTTCTCAAGTAAGCAGCTAAATTAGTAGCTGAGCTGTAAATAATGGTAAAACCCCCTCTGAAAACAGTTTCGCTGCAAAGTTAGGGCATGTTTTAAAATTTTAGTGATTTTCCAATGTTTCTTCTTTGGTGCTAAGATGGAACAAGAAATTCACATCTTCATTCATGTATGTCCTTTGGTAAAAAGCTTAATCCTTCAGTGATAAATATTAAATGCTTCCTTCAAGTTTCCCAGCAGCTTTAAGCCCTTCTTGTGTTGCACCCAAAGCCCCTTCTCCAAGCACAGAAAGTCAAGACAGAAGATTTAATATCTATAAAAATGATTTATCAGGGAGATTTTCTGGGATATATGTGAAGATCCATGGCACTGCATAGCCCAATTTCAAAATCTCCAAGCTGAAAACACAGCAACCTGTAAAAGAACCACAGAAGGCTTTTACGCCCACCTATGCTTGCCTATGACCAAGCAGCGGGTTGGAAGAGAAGAAGAACCCAGATCCATTAGCGATCCTCAGAAACCTCTGTTCTCCTGGCTTGGTACCCCTAATGACTTAGACACTGCATATGGAAACTGATTGCAAAATCTATACTGTGGATCGAAGCTCCTGAAGAGCTTCATGCCCATCCTTGTACGGAAGCGTAATTGTCAGTGCTCCGAGCTCCTGTCCTGAGAGTCTAAATTAAGAACAAGCCTCAGGGCTGCTGCTGGGCCTGCAGTAACTTCTCAGGCTTTGTCCTCCTTCTGTAACTACCTGACCTGAGCTGGCCCCAGAATACAAATCCACTGTACCACGCTGTCAAAACACATTACTAAATATCAGGCGGCACCACAGAGGAGACAGAACCCAGGATCTTAGCAAAAGTAAAAGGTTGCTCTCTCATGCTTGCTGAGGAATTAAGGCAACCTAAGTGCTTTGGTGAGAGGGAAGCATTTGCCCTTCACCAAATGCTGCCCTGAGACTTGATCCAGAAAGTAATCATGTCTCCCATGAGGAGATGGAGTGAGATGTAGGGAGGTTCTGCCCTCGTATCTAAGAGGTGCACTCAACACACTGCAGCATGTGCAGGTCTTGGAGAAGGGACTCTGAGAGCAGAATTTTCTGCTTACATTATTTGTGGAGGAGGCTAGGTACAGGTACAAACCAGGGAGAAAATCTGTGTAGGGAGTGAGTACTTGCTGCCCCATTTCTCCTGTGATATGTGCTGAAACATGTGGGCAATGCTCAGTGCTTAATGAATATGGAGCTGCAGGACAGGGTCACCCACAGCCTCCACTTTCATCACTAATGGTACTGGGAGCCACCCTGGTCTCTGGGCATGCTTTTTTTGGGCTTTCTCTGTGTCACCTGCTGGCACTGCCCAGACCATGGTGGCAGATGTGGGCAAGGCCCAGTGTCACCAGGAATCCACTCCTAGACACCACTGTGGTTCCATCCCTGCTTCTGTTTACTGCTCACTGCTCTGTGAGGGAGCTGCTGTGTTGGGGGCTGATTTGATCCAGTGGATAAACGGACTTTGTAAAAGCACTGTGCCTGGATGCCTTTGGGAGAAGTGGGTGAGAAGATGGGACAGAGCACTGAGACTGCTTTGGAATAATAAAAGAGTAACTCCTGGTTAAATCTGGGTTGATAATCCCTAGGGAGCTAATAGTGCCTTCAGTGACTGACATGATTTCTTTTTTGCTTTTCACCTGTGAGTATCTCCCTCGCCTCCCACATACTACTTGCCCCATCAATTCCTTTCAGCCTGCTCTGCTGCTTTCTTTTAGGGGTGCCTGCTGGGTCTGAATACTTTAGTGCTTAATGAGATACATATTTAAAGCTTACCAGTTAGGTTATATCTCAATGTTCTTCTAAGAGAATACACTTCAAATATTTACAAATCAAAAGTAAGTTAATTCAAAATGCCACTAAGTTAGGATGATTCTACTTGCTTGAGCAAATATCTCTATAGCTCATCAGAATTAAGCAAAATGTGGATGTGGACATTTCAGTAGAGAGACAGAATAATAAGAAAATCTCATTTCCATTTATGAAGGTCCTAATTATCCTGACAGTTAAGAGGTAATCAGTTTTCCAATAAAAAATACAAATGAGGAAATTTCTTTAATCAGAGCACAAAATGCAAGGTTTTTTCAGAATAGTCCAGACTAACACAGACTTGAGTGTTACATGCCTATAAATAATAAAACAATGGTTTTTGAAGAGTCTAAGGCTGCCATGCTCAGAAGGGCTGTGATTTCCCCATCACTCACCTATTAGCTTTTGAACTTAGTGCATCTTCCAAAAGTTGGCAAAGAGACAGAGGTCTCAAACTCATGTTTTACTTTGACATATTTCTTGAATATTGATAGAGCATTAAGGGAAGAAGTCAGCAGTACTGGGGAGGAGGTTTGTAATGTGGGCATGAAATATAAAACTGCAGGGAAAAAACTACATCAGTCCTACTTTTTCATTTACAGTAAACTATGCAGGCTGATACCAAAATCTGGTTTGTTCTGTTGATGGTGACTTGCAATTTATTGTCTGCTTTGCCATTATTTTGAGGAGACTTTCTTGTTTGGTTTTATTTAGAAGCGATGCTACTTATTTACCTGTGCAATTTGAAGGAACAATTCAAGCACTGTTCTTTGGTCCATTGCATGAGTTTTATGCCATGATTTTCCTGAAGACTCTATAATATGTCTTATGAAGACAAGTTGAATATATTTGAAACTGGCATGCCAGATAAAGTGTGGGGAGGATAGAGGGCTTTTTGAGCTTGGAGGGGAAGCCTGCTGTTTTTTATAATGGAACAATTTGGAAACATTTATAAAGTGGCCTCTATGCTGAAAATAGACTTTGGGTAGAGTAGAGGCTGATGATAAATTGTGATTAATTATGGAAATTATTTGGTCTGTGGGGGTGGTTGAGGGGGAGGAATGACTGGTAGTTGCACATCTTCTAGGGCAGATTATAACCTCCCAACCAGGTGCTAAACCCCTTTCCCCTTTTGTGCAGATGAGAACAGTAGTGTCTTTCTTGTAAATGAGTTCTCCTATAATGGAGACTCTTGGCTGAGAGTCTCAATTAACAACACAGGAGACAAAAACAAAGGCACAAAGCCTGTTTAATTAGGATAAAAGATACTCACCCCTGCCAACCCTCCAATCCCAGTTTAGTAGAGCATAGGAGTTGTTAGGGCTGAAAGGTCTGACTTGCTGACTTAGGTAAACGCAGTGCTCGACAGATGAAGTCATGCATAATTAATTGTTCTTTGTTGCATTCTTTCCAATGTAATGACTTGTAGCATTCATGCTTATAATAATTGATGTTTGCTGTGTGCTGGAGCTTCAGGACAGCCAATTAAGGCAGTGGAGGTGGGAACTGCACAGCATCTCTGACATCTGGTTGTTAACAACATGTGGGCCATAACATTTTTTTTCTTTACTTGTTTCTAGTGTCTAAAACAGTACATGGAGCTGGCAATTCAAGAAGGCTGTGGTTCCCCTATCACATGTCCAGACATGGTATGCTTGAACCATGGAACCCTACAAGAAGCAGAGGTATCTATACTTCTCATACCTTTTTCTTTTCCCCTCTCTCTCTCTCTCATTTTTTTTTAACATATATCTCCTGAATTTCTTTACCTACATAATAATAAATATAATCATACACTTTTTCCTCCCTTTATTTACCCTTAATGAGCTTTTGGCAAAAGGCCTGACTGACAAGAGGAGATAGAAACAACCAGATGTTTTCCAAGGGTTTTGCTCCTTTTTCCCTCCCTCTGTGCCTTGGGGGAGAAGTTCCCCTCTGAATTACCCATGCAGGTGACTTAACCAGAATACCCTATATGCCAGAATTGCTGAGCCTGCATTAGACCATCAGTTCAGTCAGATTTGATTTGACTGCAAACACTGAAATTCTTGCATCTTTCTTAAGAGCAAGAACTCAGATTGATGGTGTGCAAGGCCAGGATTTCCTTGTGTATGTTGATCTTGGGCTGCAACAACCAATTTGCAGTCCAATATAATCATGCAGGGCTGTATAATTATATGGGAAGAAATGTACCTGCACAACACCAGGTAGAAGTAGGTCTTAAGAGATATGGAAAGTGCCTCTTGGGATACACCCAAGGGATGCTTGCATGCCTGCTTTGTGAGGCAGGAATGTCCCTGACGGGCCTGAGAATACAAGTAGGAAAAAAACCCCAAACGCAAAACAAAAACAAACAAACAAAACAGAAAAAACCCCCAAAAAACAAACAAACAAAAAAACAACACAAAAAACCCCCAGGAAAAATAGGATGGCTAAGGGATTTTGATTGGTTTTGTGCATTTTCTCAGCATTTGTTTGCAGGAATAAAATCAAGGAGAGTTAGATCTCCATCCCTGAACTGAAGAAGAGAAGTTTGTCTTCTGGGTTCTCTTGAGCCCTGTGCATAGAGATGCCATAACTGTGGCAGAAGCATATAATCCTATTCAAATGCCATCAGTGGCAGTATGATTCTCGATACCAAAAATGACTTTTTCTCCAGAAAAAAAATCTGGATCTGCTTTCCAGCATACATTTGAAATGTTGTGCTCAGTTGAATCAGGGCATGGGACTTTCAGCTGTGTTTGTTATGGCATGCAGGCATATGGTGGAGCCCTTTTTTTGGCTGAATCCAGCTATTGTGAAAAGTAGCCAGCTGTTTCCCTTCCTCTTCTTTCTGCAAAGATACAGAGAGGGTGTAGTAATGTCATTCAACCGATTGGACCAGATTGGAGGCATCTAGCCTTTATTGAAGATGTATTTTTAAAGGAAAATTACCAAATGATAGGAAGAATTCTGCTCTGTTCAACCAGGGTTATAATGCTGTAAGAATTAAGAAAAATATATTTTGCCTTAGTAAAGGACACTCCAGGGACACATATTAATGGACCACTGGCCTAATCCTTGGGTGTTTTTTTGGGCTGACAGCAGAATGACTAAACAGCCCAAATGTGCATTAGTGTCCCGTGGATGACTGAATGTTCTGACACTCCCTTTTGGCGATGTGCTCGAAACACAAGCCTTCTCCTTGAATAGCAAACAAATCCCCAACCTCGTTAAAATGACTACTTATGTATTTTATCAAATACCTATTACTTTAAGGAAATAAACACCCAGAAAAAAACCAAACCTAATGACACTAAGAGTAGATTGATTCCATTCACAATCTAAAAGAACAGTATGAAACAGATTTATATATGACCACTCTCTATTCCTTTTTTCCCTCTATAAATAAAGGCTGTTCTTTGTGAAAATGTGGCCTTTTAAAGCTATTTCTTTAAAAAGCAGAACCTTATCAGATGATACAGAATGTGCTTAACTAGGGCTATTGTTTGACATGGGAGTACTATTTAGAGTTACAGTTTATTCCTTACAAACTCTCAAACTCCTGGTGTAAAAGTATGAGGCTTCTCATCTCTGGGGAGGTCTAGATGTTTTGTCTCTGGCTTCTGGCAGGACAAGGTTCCTCACCAGGACCCTGGTATGAGGACATATTGCCTGTACTGTGAGGAAAAACAAAAATAAAAGGTAATTTTTTTTCTCCTCTAAGATAGTGTCAGTGTTTTGAAAAGGTGTATTTTTCGTGTCATGTTCTTTTCAGACTATGCTGTGACTGCTGTTCATCAAGTAGTGTTGGAGTTTGGAGAAAAAATAGCAGTTCAAACTGTTTTTGTAGTGGACATGGTGCTAAATTCGTTCATATACTTTGGGCTAAATGCATCATGTTAGCTAAAACAGTTGTTTTGTTTGCTTTTTAAAATTCTTTTTGCCACAGCCTGCATAAGGGAGATAAAGGTAAATTTAGACATAATTTAAAGTGAAGGAAAGCCTCTTCATTGACTTCAGTGCATTTTGGATTCAGCTTTCTTCAATAAGGAGATGGAACAATTAATGACAAAGCTTATGAGCATTTATAACACAGTATAACTATGAACACAGGACAGTTATGAAAGCTCCTCTTCTTCTCCCTCTCAAGGCCCTCATCCAAGGTGTGTAACATTCCTTCAGTGCTTTCCAGTGACCTATTTGTCTTCATTTAGACAAATCAGATGTAAGTCCTGTTTGTTTTCTCAGTAAAATTCTGAAAGTGTTTGTCTAGTTTGGTCCTAAATTGCTAGAGCCTTTTCAAAGCTCTTGCCTTGCTTCTGATTCATGCTCTTCTTCTGTTGCTTTTGGGGGATGGAGGGAGGAAAAAACTCTGGTTAACAATTTAAACACAGAATAGAGTTTCTTTGTATATGTCTCATGAAGAAATGAGCAAGTGTGAATAGTTGGAATGTGTTTCTCTAAAACAGTTGAATATTTAATTGGTGCTTGGGGAGTAAACTGCTTATTCATAGACTATAGGAGACGTTGGGAATTAAGGCTTTACTTTCTGAGGTCCCTCTGGACCTCAGAAAAAAAAAAGTTCCAGGTTTTTTGTTATTAACATGCATAAAGTGAAAAGTCATTTGAACTAGAATATTGTACTTTTCAGTTCTTTGAAAATATGTTTTTTGAAACCCTCTGGCTAAGGTTTCTTTTTCCTTCAACAAAATCTAGTTGAAACTGGTGTATCCCCCAGCAATTTTTTGTTTTGACAAATAGTGCATTCAAACAGAAGGAAGTGTTCACTGAAGTGCTTGAAATCAAGTGCAATCCTAGGTCATATCTTAACCTGTTACATCTAGATAGCAGCTGCTTGTAGTATAGCTATCTTTTAGCAGAAATAAATGAGGGGTGGTGGTGGTAAGGCAATGGTTTTGGCTACAGACTCTCTTTCAAATAGCTGGTTGCATAAAACAAGGAAAGTTTAAAAGCAGTCTTGTTAAACAAAATGTTTGCCCTTTCAAGCTCTAATGGTACAATAAACAAAGATTATTTGGATTTCTTCCTGGAAGCAGAAGGTAGAAGGAACATCTTATGTTGATGCAGTTCTCTTTTAACATGCAGACTTCTTCCGTCTAGAATATTCCTGTCTCTCTTGGGAACTTGCTCCATTGATTTAATTGTACCAGTTAATATCCCTAATCCAAATAAACGGTTTGAAATGGTTTTGCTTGGTGTGAATCCAGTCACCAGTGTAAGCCATGAATCAGGGGAAATCTCCACTGCATACAGGGTTTTCTATTGCAGTTCTCACTTGGATAGTGTCTAGGACATTGTGCTTTGCTGTCTCTGATTCCTGTATTGTTCTAAGGGTTAAAACATTGTTGCAGTGATCCATGTATACACAATCTGATTTGGATTAAAACAGTGCAGCAGTTAGTAAAGGAGGTACTGATTTGGGCTCTCAAGTTTGTCAAGAGTTACCCCTTTGCATGCAGAGTAGATTCTGCTTGTTGGCCCTCTGTCTGTGTAAATCCAGGATTCCACGCCAGTGCTAACCTGACAGAGGGTTGTCAGCACTTTGTAAAGCGATGCTGAAATAGGACAGTAACCCAGATCTTAGAATCCTTAATTGCGTTATATTCCATACATAGCCAAACACGAAATCCCACTGGGACTCAGTTTTATTTTTAATTTCAAAATTGGTTTACGTTTTGCTGCAGAAGAGATTGAAATGGTAAAATGAGAAGGAATGTGGGAAAACGTTGCAGGCTGACCTATCTTTTTCAGGGTCAAAATAAAAATTTTTGTTCTTATTTGTTTTAAATAAAACCTAGGGGAGCAAGTGAGAGGGCCTTAATTTTGGTTTTAATTTGTTGCTAAATAAGAGAAGAGCTCTTTAATGAAGAACATGAATAATTTAGTGTTTCCTTATGACTTTAGTGAGCATGGTAGCTTGACGAAGAAAATTGTGGGTGTAATTTCTAACAATAAAGAGATTGAGCTCCCATACCACTTTCAAAAGCAAACCAGAGCCCCTGTTGAAATCATTTTACACTCCTTGCAAAACAAAACAGAGCGTCTGTGAGTGGGGCTTTGGCAGAGGTGGGCAATGCCACCCTTTGTGAACTTCTGCTGCCAGTGCAGTTATCTGCCCTTGCTGCCTGTCTGCCAAAGTGAGAAGGGGAGAAGCTTTTGTCCTGCTGAACTTCCCTCTCTTGGCATTATCAAGGTTTGATTCATATGGGTGTGAAAGGAAGTAAGATCTATTCAATTTGCTTGATTGCCTCCTTGCATCTCCCTTGAAAGCCCGAGAATAGGTGGAGTAGTGATTTTCTCTTTCCACTGTGGTTGCCAGTGTTTAAAAACAGGGGAGTTTTTCTTCCTTGGGTCCTGGTCACTGCACTGCCTGGAAAAGTTTGTCCCGGTGTGCACTGAACCAAATTATTTTGAACCCTTTCAATTTCCTTTCTTTGCTCTTTTGCCTCATGTGGTAACAAGGACCCTGGTTACTGTGAGCTGGAGCCCTTTGTGGTAGTAAGCCTTCAAAATTTTGCTTTTGTCCATAGATATTTTTACTTCAGGTGAATGCTTCTGTTCTTAGCAATAGCTCTTGTGTCTTTTTGTGCTGTATAGCAAGAGTATTTTAACTGCAGATATTGCTTATGGGGTAGGGAAAATCAGAAAACTTATATCAACTCCTAACCGCCTGATAAGTCTCAGATTGAGATGTTTTCAGGAGAGGAGAGTTCTTGCCTGTATTTTTAAAAAAAAATTAAATCCCCCAGTATTAAATAAAAAAGTACCCCAAACCTGTCCCCTAGCATTTCTTCCTACATTGAATAATTTTGTAGCTTAGAATAAGAAAAGCCTGCTTTCTGATATGCTCATGGTCTTTCTCTTTTGGCTCTTTGTCATCTGCTGAGTTGCTGGTTTCCTGCCTCCCCAGATTTCCATGCCCTGATCAGCTCAGAGACACTGTTTGTGCAGGAGAGGAGGTGCTTGGGATGGACGGACACCTAGGTGGGGCTTGATAAATTGCCTGGAAATGAACATTTAGACTGATGCCAAGTAGGAGGAGATAAACACCTAATCCCCTTATTGTACTTATGACTGTCCTTCTTAATTAGGTATAAATGAGATTAAAAGTTCACTGAGGAAAGGATTTGCTGGGGTTTTTTTATGGGACCTGATATTCATGTTTGGGGTCTTTTTCAATTAAGTTTGCACTTACAGCTTTCACGTGGCACTGAATTCAGGCAGCAGGAATTTATGCATTGTTTTCCTCATGCCTAAAGATACTAAATCTGTGAGAGGCTTTGGTTCAGCACCTCTCAGGCTGACCTGTGTGTGGGTGCCATCAGGACCTGTGGGAGTTGGTGGCACAGGTGATGGGCTGTGTGTGCTCAACACCCAGGGCTGTGTGCAGGGAGGGGGAAGCTGAGCTGTGAAGAGGATACACAGGAAAAAGAGTGGATCTGAGTGAAGCCAGTGGGGAAAGCTGGCATGGTAAGCTGAAGTTTTCCCCAGGAGAATGGGAAGCTTTCAGCACTGGCTCTGCTTCCTACTGAAATCTGTGTTAAGATGCATAACTCTGCTCCCACTGTAATCAAAAAGGCTGATTTTTAATACATGGGAAATTCTGGGCTCAATAGAACTGCTCTTGAAAAAACTGTTTGTTAAATGTGAAAGCAAGTACAGAAGGACTCTGGCCAACTAAACAATTCACTCAAGTGGCTCTTACAGCATTGAGACTCACAGTTTTAATTTAGTTGTAATGAAGGAAAATTTAAAGTAGTTGCCAATGCTCACCCAGCTAGAGAAATGCAGATGACTCTTTTCATTTTCCAAACTATTTATATGTGAAGCTGCCCTGGGGAGGAGTGGGCAAAACTAAAATGATGTGTCATTGCTGAAATTGCTAAACTTCACTCTTTTTACTCATTTGATTAAGTTTCTTTTGTGTTTTCCAAGAGTGTTTCAGCTACTTCTGATGAATAGGTAAAGAGTTTCCCAGAAAAATCTCTGTCTTACAGTCATATTAATCTTAAATATTAATTAATTACAGCCATACGACTCTAAATTATTAAATCTTGATATAATTTGGATTCATTTTTGTATTACTCTGGCTTAAGTTAGATGAATGATCCAAGCATCTGCTACAAAATACAGTTGTGTGCAATCAAGTCCAATTGATTTGAGATATTAATAAAGCGATTTCATATTTTATAATACAAATTTATTTTCTTTTTTCCATCTATGAAAGAAAATGTATTCACAGCATGATATTGAATATATAGTGGATTTTTGTCATTATTTTTCTTTTCATGCGTGCTATATCCAAAAATTGAGGAGGACAGCAAGGGCCAGTGTTCACTGGGGGCAAATTTTGCTCTTTACAATAATCTGAAGGGCTGTGGTTAGATACTGGATGTGATATTTGAAAGCCTGTCACTTTGAAGCTGTCAGTTCTACACTGTCTCACAGTGCTTCAAATGATCAGGTCCCAGGTCTTATATTAGTCTAGGTTTATTTTAGACTTATAAAATACTCTTTTCCTTAGTAAAAGAGGAAAATAGTTCCAGTGCTGGTACAATATTACAAATGGATCAGATAAAGAGAATGATCCCACATTCTGAATCTGACAAACACGTGACTCCTGAAGTGCCTGTGAAGTTTTTTTTAAACACCTCCATACACTATATGCAGGTTTGCTTATTGGTTTTAAATAGGGCACTTGGTCTTACGTAGACTGTTAATTGGAGATTAGAGCATTTAGCCTTTTAGGCTGCTAGTTTAATTATGCTAATGTGTAAAATGTATCAGCAAAGCCTGTTTGTCTATGCCAACTAAATTTGTTAACTTCAGTCAGATTCCCAATAGGCTGCTCCGTGTCTAAGGCAAATTCCAATAGCAGTGGCATTATCTCTCTTGGCCCAAACCCCATGAAATGAATAAAAAATGGAAACCAGGCTGGCTTTCAGTTCCTGAGAGCTAAGTGACCCCTGCCATTAACACCGAGAGACATGCATGATGAACCATTCATTTGAGCTGTATTCTTGTGCACGAACAGCATGCTGCAGTCTCCAGGGCTGGCAACGTGTCACCCTTTGTTACACTAAACCAACATGAAATAAAACTGGGAAGCCCAAAGTAAATATGGAATCCACAGAGAAGATTTTCATGTGCATGGTAAGAAAGACATGGGCTGAACTACTGGGTTGTGTGGCTGAAATAGGGCAGGTTAAGAACTACTTTTTTAAGTTTTGGAGAAGTCAGGGTATGGAGGAACATGATACAGAAGGCAAGCAGGAACAAAAAGGTGAATTTGAGAGCCAGCTCAGGAAAGCAGATGTGTAGAACATAGTGCTTCTTCACTTTTTAAAGTCTGTATTTCTAATGCTTATTTTGTGTGTTTCTCATTTCAGATTGCCTGTTTGGTTCCTGTTGACCAGTTTGAGTTATACAAGAGGCTGAAGTTTGAACGAGGTGTGAACCTTTTTGTTTCTATTACCTTCTCTTCTATCAGTGCAGGCAGCACTGTTCTATATGGCAGAGACAGAGCCTGTTGAGTGAGTTAAGGAAGAGAGTGAGAAGATGTCTTTGCTTTGAAATAGTTTAAGACCAGTCACTAGGTCTCACTGTGCTCCACAGAAAAATTTGAATTTCTGTGTTTTGCAGAATCAAAGAAGCAGCATCTTAATGAATTATCAGACTTTCACTCAAGCTTGTGGGCAACACTCTCAGATTGTGAGCCTGGGGCTCCATTGTTCTTCCAGTGGCATGTTCATCTTGGGTCCTTGAGCTGGTTGTACTGGTAGAACTTGACAAGGTGCAGGCTGGTGCAGGCCAGGGCACACAGTCCTTTTACACATCCATATGCATCTTCAGAGCTTCTGGGGGACACATATTCTGAAAAGCGATTCAAATTTTTCCAAGCATCCCTGCAAAACGGCTTTGCTTATGTAGAAGCCTCATGTGTGTTCATCTAGTAGAGTTTTTCTTCCCAAGGAATAGTAGGTCCCCTCTGTCACTCTGCTTTTGCATGTTAAAACTTGCCTTCTAAAATTTTAGCTAAAGCATTATGATGTTTTCAGAACTCAGAGAGAGTTCTCACACTTTTCATGTAAATAAGAAAATGTTTGCATTCTTTTGCTATGAGAGAAGCATTTGAGTGATGGGGAAGTTCACCAACCAGAGTGATGGGGTAACATGCCTCTGACCAATAATTGGTCACTTTGTACAGTGTATATAAGATGGAATCAGAAATTTAAATAAAAAGAATTCTTGCATGCTGGCCCCGGACCTGTCCTGCCTCATCCTTTCCAAACTCCAGCAATGAATGCTGCACAATAGTGAAAACCCCTCCTTTCTGAGGAAGGCCTGCTTTGTAAAGAAGTTTGAAACTGAAGATCTCACTGAGGCCAAGCTTTCCTATGCCCAGAGGTCACCCTTCTGCATCAAGAGATGGTTCCTTGCCAAGGCTGAAGAAGAAACTTGTTAGTCAGAAAGATGAGATCCTATTCCTGGTTTTAAAGACTGTCACCAGCTTGAAAGTTTCCTGTGGAAGGTGCAGTGTTTTTCAAAGACCTCAGTGCATGGTAGCGTGCAGAGTGGTGGGTCTGAGACGCTACCCACTCTGCCTGTTCTCAAACTTTCCTTGAAAGACTGTATTTATATTCTTGCTCTGCATGCCTGCTTAGATGCAGTGGATCGTGTAAGACAATGCAGAGGTCAATAAAAATAAGGCAAAGTAATGCACTTGAGAAGTCAGGTAGATAGAAGAATATATAGGTTTTTACAGAATCTCATCTGACATGAGTCCTTGTAAATGACCACAAAGTACAAAAACTACAAAATACTCAAATATGCCCTAGAATTTATGGTAAGTGCAGATTGTAGCTATGATTTTCAGGCTCATGTAAAAAAAAAAAAAAAAGGAAAACAAACTCCAAACCTTGCTTTCATTTTTTATTTCTTTCTCCTGTTTTACCACCTTCTTGTTTATTCTTAATTCCTTACAAAGTCTCTGCAGTTCATAAGCTAATCAGTGGCTTGTCTACAGTCCCAGACAATGGAAATCAGAGCTTGTTAAATCACCATATTAAAGGGTTAAGAAAAAGAGACTTTCTTGAAATACACTAATCTGTTTTATGTAAAACCTTTTTTAACTGAAGACTGAAACTATTGGTTTCCTTCTATCTCCTCCTCTATGACTAGCCAAAGCTGAACTGGTGATCTTTTGTCCAACACACTTACATCTTTTTTTTTTCTTTCTTTCTTTTTATACTACCTCCCACACATAGAAGCCTGAAACTTGTCTGTTTTTAAAATTCTCCTTTCCTTTTCTTTTTTGCTTAAGTCTGACACATCCTCTTCCCCCTCTGCTATCTCTCTTCACTATGATTCTAAGATCTGTCCTTTCTCCTTTATGGTAAAACTGGTGTCCAAGCAGCAGATGTAGACATAGCCCTTTTGCCTTGCCTTTTGGCCCCAGCAATAAATCCAGCTTACTGATGTCTGGGAACAACGATTCCTGCTAGCTAAAGCTCTGACCTGGACACCCAGCACTAATCCCAGCCCTAGCCAAGACCTTTTGCCTATCCTGGATTTAGTGCTGTCCCCATGGCTCCCCTTTCTGCACTTGTCAGTGGGACTTGGCTTATTAGCTTCTGCTGGCCTGGAGCCGCATTCTCAGACCTGAGCCTTACCTGGCAAGGCCTGACTGCCCTGGTCCAACACTGTCTTTCTGAAACTAGCAGTAAACCTCACTGATGGTATCTGCACAGGACGAATTCTGACCCAGAATCTGCCCAGAGACTCCTTCCTGACCTTCAAGTGATTGACACAGCCCTTCCAGATATTTTCCATTGTGAGATGAATTTTGAGGAAAATTTGGAACACCCCAAGAGGACTTATACATCCTACAGCTATTTCCCCCATCTGTGCTAGCTATGTTAATAGAATATATTTCTTCTCAATTTCATTGCTTTCTTTTTTTAATGGGCCACTAATACTGTGTGAAAACATAGTGAGAAGTAATTGGTATAGAATGGTGTATCTATAGACAATTCTTAAATTTAATAATAGATGCACTGATAATATGCTATTCTCTTGTGGGTTTTGTGTTCTTAGAATGCAGATGTGTTTTTAAAACCAAGATTTTTTTGCATATCTGTAACTTCTCTGCATCCAATCAGGGCCAAGCCACAGAGCTCCTGTGAAGCATAGTTATTATAAGAAACAGGAATTGCTTTATGTCTATTTAAGATGGGGTTCATGTAGTCAAAGGAAGTAAAGAAATAGAGGCATGGTAAGTGGTTAGGGCACATGCATTATGGTTGTTTCTGTGAGAGTAGGCTGAGTGGTAGATGATCTCCATTTTATGCCTGACTCAAAAGTAGTCCATTTTAATTGGAGATTTCTGTGAAATACAGTCACAGTTTTATCCTTTCAGTGAGTACCTCTTCTGAGACAGAAATTACTTTCTTCAGGGTGCTGCATTCCCCCTGTCTGCTACCCACATCTCACCTGCTTACTGCATGTTTTATGAAAAGTGGCCAGATCCCTGCCCAAAACTGGCACAGTTTGGGAAGGCTTTCCTGCTGAGAGTGGAGGGAGCTGTGGCTGAACTGGCTGCAGGGAAGCAGGGGAAAGGCTCGGGAGAGAAATGGCCCTAACCAAGAGATGGAGCAACTTGCCAGAGCAGGATGATAGCCTCTTTCCCTTTTTGTGGCTGTGCCTTTTCAGTTTTTTCTGGTTTCGCTTGTACTCCATGGTAAACCAAACAGTATGAGACAGCATGGATTGCAAAACACCATCTGTAGGTTCTTTGTAAAATGGAGGAAGTGGGAGAGGAGGGAGTTTCATCTCATGGATTACATCTTGCTGCAACAAATTTGTAAAAAAACAGGTTTACAACCCGACTCCCCGACTCCCAATGATATCAAAATGAAACCAGACATTCTGTCTTTCACCCAAAAAACAGGATAGGGGAATTTAGGCTTCCAAAGCTGAATTTTGAACAGAAAACTTGCAGAAACTATTGTGTGAAGGCAATAGCAAGTACTCATAGTCTTACCAAGATCAGGGTTTCTTTTAAGAGACACCAAAGGAACCTAGAGAAATAAAGATTCCTCAGTGAGGACACTACCTTTTAAAAGTATGTAAATATGAAAAGTTACTTGTTTGGCCATGGCTCTCTTGTCCCTACAAATCAAGCTGAGAACTAATTTGTTTTTGCTTTCATTCAATAGAATGCAAAATGTTTGGGTTTTTTGGGAGGCAAAGAAAGCGTGTGCAAGACAGTAAGAGAGAGGAATGCAAGTAGATCCATGAAATGGCTGAAGGTAGATGGTACAGGTGTTTTGCTGTCACTGCCTCAATTATAGATGACAACCTTTGTGTGGATATAGAAATTCTCTACATCTGTTGGAGCACTCTGACACAGACTCAGAAATTACCCAAAGTCAGACCACTATGTACCTGTGTGTCCTACAGCCAGAGAACGTGAACATCCATATGTGCTTCCAGCAAAATTTGCTAGAGAACATATATATGAGGTCTTTGTGCAGCTTTTTATTTTTGGGGGGGACAACTAATTTTTTCTGCTGGAGGTACCTTGTAATGGCTTTTGCCATCTCAGAGTCAGGATTTCCCCTGACTTTGGAGACATCCCCTCCATCAATTTATTTTCAGTGGTGGAACAGAGAGCTCCCAGGGAAGGAGGAGGGACAAAGTTGCTCCTGGAGGCATAACAGCCCTTTTCTGAGGGGCTCTGCAGGGTGTGAGTGTTCAGCTGCATCTCATGGAATTGAGCAGCAAATGAGCAACAGTGAACATGTCCCAGCTGGGCTTTTGTTGCAAATTCCTTGAATAAAGATTGGGAAGTGAGAGAGAGGATCAACATTTATCATTCTCTGCCATGTGATGATGACTGTAACTCAGTGTCTACACCCTGAATCTTGACTCCTGTAATAATCTGATACCAGACAAATAGTAATGATATGATACAGTGAATATTAACTTCAGTTTAGAGTAGAGGAGAGTAAATAAGGTATGGAAAGTGACTTGACATTAATTTAATTACAGTCCTGCTGTTTATATGGAAGTACTGCATGGCTTGCATGTGTGAAAGACATGGAGTGGCCTAGTGTTACAAAAGACACGTGCTTCTCAGCAAGCAGCAATTAGGTTCATACTTTGAACCTCCTTATATAAAGGCAAGGAACACACTCTGTGTAGTGTAATTCTGTTGTTGCAATGCTTTCAGTGCAACTGCTTAGCAGAGCACAAATTCCGTCCTGCATAAAGAGGAGAAGGCCCAAATGCCCATGGGCATGGGTGGGGAGCGCTTTGGCTCCCACACCCTTGTGGAGAACTGGGTGTTGTATATACCTAGCCACATGTCACTGGAACAAGAAGGGGGCTGTATAAAGAGTTTCATTTCTCTCTCTGTTGCATTTCAGAAGTCCACTTGGACCCTCAGAGAACATGGTGCCCTACAGCTGACTGCCAAACAGTGTGCCACATCGCAGCGAGCGAGTCAGGAGCTCCGGTGCCAGTGGAGTGCCCTGCCTGCCAGCTGACCTTCTGCTCCTCTTGCAAGGAGCCGTGGCATGGGCAGCACCTCTGCCAGGAAAACCAAACTAGTCTGGTACCAGCTGAGCAGGGGTAAGATGGGAATCCATGATGGCCGTGAGTCCTTTGGTTCTTTTCATCACAGAGCCTCACATCAAGGTCATGGAGCAACTTCCTTCTAGGTCTGCAACTTCAGCTCGGAGACTGCCCATCTCTCCTGGTGTTTCCTCAATACAATTGCAGTCTAAATATTACTTTAAATGATAGATTTTATTTTTTAATACTCAGTACTATTTGTGTACTTGTCAAGCTTGGGTTGCAATTGACACTTCTGAAAGGTGAAGCCCTCCAGGACTTTAAATCTGCCTAAAGGCTTTGTTCACATGCTAGAACTATGACCTGTGCCCATACAAAAAAAATCCAATATACCAATATTGCAGGATCCAAATTTGGCCTATGCTGTGATTAAGAAATCAGCCCTGCTTAATATTTATAGAATCTCTGCATAGAAAAACCTGAACTCCTACACAGAGTGTAAATTTCACTTGGTGTGAGAAGCCTGATTTATGCTCATTTTCCCTAAGTGCAAACAATCTGCAGATCAGGTTGTAAAAGTCATTAATCTACAGAAGAGAGACTTTTGTGTTTATGTTATGTCATGTCTTTGGCTATCCATCTTTGTTTTCAGAATCAGGTTATGTTGAATCATGTGTTCAAAGTTTTCTATAATTTTTTCAAGAAATGAAAGACTTAAAACCTAGAGCATTCTGCTTGCTAGAGACTCCATTCAATAGGAGTTGCCAAAAAGCTCTTGCTATGATTTTTCTTCTCTGGGTGTGATCTCTGGCTGTGGTGGAATTTAAGCCTATTTTGTTCAGACAAGGACAGTGCTATGAATTGAATAATCAAGTCCTGTTAAATGAGTTGTGCAAGGTCTTTGTAACAAAGTCCTAAGTTTTAATGCTGTAGGTGATTAATTGTGGGTGTAGTGAATGTTAATTTTATTTAGCATAAAGGAGCAGGGCATGGGATTTTCACTTTTATGTGCTATTAATAGTCTTACACCTAGTAGTGAGTATGCTTCAATGAGTATACTAAATATAAGAAGCTTCACATAGGACAACAGCATTAGATGCTCTGAAAAATAAGCACAATACGCATTCAGGCAGTGGACCTGAAAAGCAACAATTATGTTCACATCTCATTTTAATGTTTCTTTACTTTTCTAGATTCCTTATTGGAGCAGAGACAGAGTCACCAATTAAGCAGTGCCCTGTTTGTCGAATTTATATTGAGCGAAACGAGGGCTGTGCTCAGATGATGTGCAAGAACTGCAAGCACACGTTTTGCTGGTATTGTTTACAGAACTTGGATGTAAGTGCTGCAGAAAAACCTCCAAGATAAAGAATAATGAGGTTAGGGTTAGTCTGAGGCCCCGCAGAAGCTCTTTGTTAGCTTATTGCTGTCCTAGTGAATTTCTTGTCTCAATTCAGCTTCTGACTCAGTTTCTTTCTCTTCTTTCATCCAGTGTTTTTATTTATATCAATATAGTTGTTGTTTCTTCCATGAAGGGTTGTAGCCATGTCTATGGGTCCCACATTAGTTATTTGAGGGAAATGGGACTAACACGTTGCTTTCTGGAGGTTTGTTCCAGCAGAACCTTGCTCAGATTCCCTCTTCCAGTAGCTAAGAACAGTCTAGTTGAGAGTAAGGGAAATAAATGTCTTCCACCTCTTTCAGCAGTAAAGGACATAGACTAAAAAATGTGTGGTACTGGGTGAAGGGGGTTGGTCCATGGTATGGTGGCTTAAGGGCTCCCTGCTAGGGAGGAGTAGGTCTCCTTTACTAGTCCATCTCTAGTGCTGTGTTTGCTGAAGAGAATGATTGGTTATTGGGCTCGAGGATAAAAATGTTGGATCATGAACACAGATTGTGAAGTGCATGTTGCTAATGGTTTCTCAAAGGTTGCAAACCAGTCTCAACTTGTGTGGACTTCAAGTATCCTAGCAGCATGAAGAGTCCTGGAAGTAATGCACTTGTGTATATGGCAGCTTGCCCTTTTGGCACGGTAACCAGTAACAACTGTGGGAGTGTGAAAAGAACTCTGCCAGCACTTGAAATAAAATGTTATGTGCTGCGTGGCTTTTCTTGTCTTCTCTTTTGTACTCCACAGCCAGCAAACAATGAGACTTCCTCAATCTTCATCCTTTACCCAGCATGCTAAACAGGTTTCCCTTAGTGTTATGTCCCCTTTCTGTGTGGGTGAATGTGCTTTTTCAACATGAGTCTTAGGACTTGCCTCAGAGTACATGCAGTACACGGTGATTGCTTAACACTGTGCTGAACCAGAAGAGTGTCACATTCTTGCCGACTCTGCAGACATGCCCTTATTGAGTTTTTGTCAGTTCAAAGGGGGAAAGAGAGAAAGAAACTGTAGTTGTGTGATTCAAATGTAGTTTTTCTACATGTATGGGGGTTACAGGAGCTCCAGGCGTAGGTGAAAGTAATACCTGAAAAGCCAGAGAGCAAAGCTGAAAAATGAAAGGGGAAGCAGCATCAGGTTACAGCACAGTGGTTTAGGGAGGGTAATGCAGGGCGTGAGTCACCTTCTGAAGAAAAGAATGGCTAGTTTAATAAGTATTAATGGTAAAAGAGAAAGGAAACAGGATTTTTGTACTTTTTATATTTTCCTCTTAAGTCTAAGAAGAAAAATTACTGTGAAGTAGATACATCAGGAGAACAGAAGGTGGAATACTTCAGGAAAGTGATCCCTCACATTGCTTGTTTTCAGAAATGCCTGTTGTTTTCAATCCCCTTTATCATCAACAAATTATAGACTAGGTACTTGTACAATAGGTGAAACTCACATGCTTATGCTTTTTAAAAGTGGTGGAGGAAAGATGCTGTATGATAGCTCAGGTGTCAAACATAGGCCAGTTTCTGAAACTGTGAGAAGTTACTCTAGATAATTATTTAGAAGACAGGTCTGTTGTCTGCTGGCAATTTCGAAGCAGTGCCAGGAAGGCTGTGTTTCCACTCTGGTCTTGCAGTTCTGTAACCAGCTCTTACAGCTTCTCTTTTTCTTTTTCAGAATGACATTTTCTTACGACATTACGACAGAGGCCCTTGCAGAAACAAGCTGGGCCACTCACGGGCTTCAGTGATGTGGAACAGAACACAGGTGTGTTCCTAGCCAGCCAGGCAGAGCTTTCATGCATGCATGAAGCAAAGAGATTCTACCCTTCAGAGAAGAACCAAGATGATTATTTTTGTATTTTCATCCTTTTTTTTTTTTTTGGTGACCTATGCTATGTTTATGTATGCACATGCATATTTTATTTTTCATGCTATCTAAATATGTATTTTTCACCACCCTGTCTTTCAGGTTGTGGGGATCCTCGTTGGACTAGGTATCATAGCATTGGTGACCTCCCCCTTGCTGCTTGTGGCATCTCCATGCATCATCTGTTGCATTTGCAAATCTTGCCGGAACAAAAAGAAAAAACACAGCCTGCCGACAACCTAAAACTGTCTCTTTGAGTCTCCGTCTGTACGGCATATGTATGTGAGAAAGCACAATGGTTGTGTTTTGGTGCCATACCTACCAAATAATGCTCCCTTTTTTTTGCCAATTCTTGGGATAAGTGCCTATTCCTGACAGGTTACTCTATCACTAACGAGTCCTAGTGGGGGAAAAGTCTAGATTATTGTGCAGTACATATAGAGTAGGTTTTTGCTTTCTGAAGAGGAAAACAGGACACTATTCAGTACTTTATACCATAAATATGATCTACCATTCAAAACTGATAGAACATTCCCATTTTACATCAGCTGCACATGACTCGATCCTGCTGCATTACTGTGTCTTTGCAGATCCAGTCATTACTGTCGTGCTTGCTGTTGGTTCTTGGTGACACTCAGATTTCTCAGAAAAAGTTGTGGGTCTTTTGTAAAAGTGGGAGAGGGAAAAAGCCTGATTAGCTTCTTCTGTCTGCTAGCTTGTGCCCAGTTAAATGTAACAAACCATTAAGAAAATATGTTTGGTAGTTTCCTGTCAATTGGCTGCCATGGCATTTCTTTCAGCATTGAAATCCATTTGATTTTTACCATTGATCTTAACTACAGAAGTAAAAAACCAACAAAACTCTTCTTAAAATAGGGCTCTCTTTTAAGAGACCGGACTACCTTGAGAAAGCTGCTGTTTTTTTTCACATCAAACATGACATAACTACCATGAAATATTAGGAGTATGCATATTTCCCTAGCATTGGGCATGCCTTTTGTCAGTACCATGGGTGTAGCAAACTTACAGTGAAGGTAATATTGTAAGAAAGACTGTGATACAGTTCCCATTTTGTGCAGAGGGTTGGGATCCTGGATGTGTGTACAGGGTGACAACATGGGCACAGATATACCAAGTACATACGAGCAGTCAGTAGATTTTTTTCAACAGTTTGCATGGGTTGGCAGCAAGAACCCTGTTAAAAAGTTACTGAAACAAGGCTAAGCCAAGCCCTCCTTCAAAACCTTATGGACCTGCTGAAGTGAATACTTGAGAAATGCTGTGTAAATGTGAGCTTCGTCCTTTGCTGGGTATTTCTTTTGTCCTGCTCAAGGTTAACAAACTCTGTTACTGATATTTTTTAGTTACTCTGAATATGGAAGGCTGTCATTTAATAAGTGCTTCATTTTAATTTGGTGCCTCACCACCAAACCAATTCAGACCCTGATATCTGTTACACCTGTTTAAGTTCGCTGAAAGCTCACTGAAGAGCTGGAATTATTCCAGGCTCAGTCAGGAGTAGCTGGGATCAGACTCTACTCCATGGAGTTCATTTCCCTAATGGATGGTGCTCCTCATAACTGGGGCCGGTGGCGCTTTTGTTCTGGACACCCATCTGTGCATTCTATATCTGTGGGAACAGCTACAAGTTTGCACTGTACAATTGGTTGTAATTCCAAACCCTTTCCATGAGGGCTGCGAGGTGTGGAGGAGGTGCTCAGCCCCAGCGTGATGTCGGGCTCTCCTCTGCCCGGCTGCTCCTCTCGGAGTGCACAGCGCGGCTCGCCCAGAGAGCGCTCCGAGGTTACTGCGTGTGGTGTTTGGCCCAGCCTCAGGAACTTTGCCTTCTTGGCAGCTGTAAATGTGACCTTTTTTTCTGTTTAACTTCGCTCTCTGGTTACTGTAACAAAAGTGGCAGGTGTTCTTCTTTTGAGAAAGTGTAGTCTGTTGAGCAGACTAGTGAGGACAGAGGCCTTTAATGATGCTGTCTGTTTTACTTTTTAATTGATTTCTTTTATAAATACTGTCTGACTTTGCTACCAGTCGTGGCTGGAGGGCAGGCAGTGCTTGCCAGTGTGAAAGGCTGTATTTATTCTTCATCCTCAGCTTTGAAGGGAAGCAGAACGGTAGACAGTACGTTCTAAATACAGAGTGCAATGCAGGCAACTGCCGTTTATAATAAATAAAGAATGTTTTCTGTATGTGTTTTCTTGAAGAGCACTAATGGTAGTGCTTTGGGGTACTTTTGACAGATTAAAGTGTCCAGCCCTTGGCTTTGCACTATTTTTCTACCTATGTTTTTATGGCACTACTGTCATTTCCATTTTATTTATGAACTTGAAGTTGCAAGTCTTACTTTAACAAAGCCTCAAGGACAAAGATGTAGGAGTTGTACAGTCTCTTTAAGCATAACCAGCATTGCAATGTACCAATATCCTTTGCATGTTAAAATTTGAAGGTTTTTTATGTTTTGTGATCTTACCCATGACTGGTGCATCCTTTGATAGTCTGGTTTCTCTCCTTGTTCCCCCCCTCTTTCTGTTGGCCTGTTTTTGCTAAAATGCCTATTAGAATGAAGGTGTTGGATCTTTTTTTTTTCATTAATGCTGTTGTGTTAATGAAACTGTCAGGTTCTTCAGGTTCTTCCCTCTGTCAAAGAAACGGAAGGCAGCTCTCTTGCACCAGTTTAGGTGCCTGATGGGAGTACCAAAACTGGTATAAATTAATCATGCAGGAGTTAACACAGCCTGGCAGCCTCAGTGCCAGTCTAGATATCTAACGAATCTAGATGTGGATTGGTAGCCCAGGCTTTTGCTTTACACAAAAACTGGATAAGGAGAGCATGAGCTACAGGGACCCCTTCCTTTGGCTGTGTAGGTGCGACAAATGGACCAAGAAAGAATCTCTAGACATCTTCAGAGCTTAAAATTAAAGCTTTACAACAATGATTTTCTTTAAAAGCCTGTGTCCAGTGCCCCAGGTATCCTGGCTTTTCATTGCATGGGAATACTTGAGCACGTGCATTAAGTAGACCCTGCCCTGGCTGAGTGAAGCGGTACCTCTGCTGAAGTGCTGGAGTAGGAAAGCCCTGTTACTTTGTTTTCCAGAAGGCAGCTATTTTGCATCAACTGGCTATGCTCACAGAGTTTCCAGAGAAACATTTTAGCAAGAATCTTTTTACAGTGTTGGCTTTTGCTTTTGTGTTGCTTTGGTTTCTTTTCTCGTTCTTTTTTTTTTTTTCACTTTATAACAAACATTAAAGTCACTTTATAAAAGATTTATTAAAAGCATGACAAGATTAGTAATAATTAGGGAGAACGAAAAACCCAGAACTTTGACTACATCTGACTCATCTTAATCAAGGTATGTGTAAATCCACCCTCCTGAGCTCCATCTGTGCGATGCAGTTGGTGCACATTCCTACCAGGATTCACTGCTCCTCCCTTCTCTTCTTGCCCCTGTGGCAGGTGGCTGGTGTGGGGGCAGCAGCCAGGGGAGAGCTCAGGGCTGTGGCAGTGCAGGTACCACACAGGAGCACATTGCCCACCCAGGACTCATCACCGGTGTGTTCTTGGGCCTTGAACCACTGAGAGACACCTTGGTGGTTTTAGGCCTTTAATGTTACTTTGAGAGCAGAAGTGGAAAGTATTCCATTCCTTCTGACCCAGGAGCATTCAGGCCTTGTGAAAGTTGGGCTTTAGGTGTTAAAGGTCAGTTCCTAAACTTAAGAGACCAGTGCTAGAAATATGGATTTGTACTGCATCTGGCCACAAATCTCCATGACTACATATCACATAATTTCCCATCAGTCACTGGGTCTGTGTCAAATACAGCTGAAGATCCCATTCAGCATTCCATGTCCTTGAGTTAAAATGAGGATGATGATAATTGCTCCCAAATCCATCTCCTAATAAAATAACATATTTGTCATGCTACAGCATAAGTACATCTCTGCAGTATTTATTCCAGAACTATAGTGGGTGTTCAGTGCTGCCCTTCAGCACTAAGTGATGGTTTATTTTTGGGGCATGGGGTTACTTACCCCAAAGAAGGGCATGAGGGGTAACAATAATGAATGTTTCTCAGTGTTTTAATGATGCTAAATGCTAAATCTTGTTGTCTGTCCGGTAACACAGCATGAAGTCCAAAGATAAGTTTAAAATGTACACAAACTTTACTTCTGTGAACTAAGAGAAACTGAATATTGCCTCCATAGTTGCATGAAGAAATAAGTACAAGTGGACAGATACAACTGCATTTCCATGATGGGACAATAAAATCAACTTTTGGCCGCTCCATTTTTTGCTACCACAAGGGGTGGTTGTACTGTAATGCCTGCTGCTTTAAAAATGTGAAATCTGTTTTGCACTGTAATCTCCTTCTCCCAGTCATTGTTTCTCAAACTAATTCCTTTTATGATCTTATTTTTCATCTTGTATTTCAGGCCAAAGATTCTTAGAGCAAAGCTAGTAGATTTCTTTGTATGAGGATAAAAATCTTCCAGCCATTTTCTCCCAGGTTTTAAAAAGAAATTTGATGCTGAGTTACCTGACCAAAGATAAAAATTCCAGACTTGGCTTGTTTACAAAAACTTATTGAGACTTAAGAAGTTCTCTTGTAAGACCTAAATAAGGGCTGCTTTGTTAGAGCTCATAGATAAGGGAGCCCTACAGCTTTTGAGCTTCACAGAAGAGATGCTTCTATTGGTAAGCAGACTTCTTTGGAAATGTGCTAGGGGAAAAAACCTAAAAATCTACATCCTGTATACATATTTTTATGATATAAATCAAAAGTATTTCTCTTGTATAGATTCATAATTTAGGGATTCAAACTCTCTGGAGTCTTTCTAGGGTATACTTACCCGGGAAGATAATCTTATAAATATGCTAAGGCAGTTGAACAGAGTGTGATAGTTATAAAACAGTTGTCAGACATCTCTCACCCATGAGTGTGTAGGATGAGATGGTAATTTTCATGGCTGGAAATAAAGGTGTGAAAATTTACCTTTCCTGGAACAGCAAGAGTTGGTTCTTCTGCAGTCTTCTGGAAGGTTAACTTATTGCTTAAACTCTGGAGAACTTCAGTCTCATTTTCATTTGTCCTCTAGTTAGTATGCAATGAAATGAGAGCTGAATGGTGTTGCTGAACAGGAAGCCCAAGGTCTGTCTTGTGTCACAACCCTCAAGTTTCTCATAACCAATGTGGTTTTATAATTTATTATTATAATTTATGCAATGAAAATATAATTTATAATTAGTAATTATAAAATACTAAGGATGAAGTATCATTGCCTTTATCATATGATAGATTTATTTTAGTTGTATTCATATTGGAAGGCTTTTCTCTTCTGTGTCCCATAGAGAAGGTCACAGTGCACCTGGCAAAGTAAATTTCTGTGATCTGATGCAGTCCAAAGTAGATGTTTCCTACTATTTTGTAGTTATATCAGAGGTTTTTTTATGATCCCTCTAGTTAGTTCATTGAATCAAGCAAATCTCTATTGTTAGGAAAAGTAATTTCCTAGCAATGAATTTTATTGACTGTCAAAATCTGAGCTATAAAAGATGGTACTGGTTGACAAGGTCCACCAGCTCTTTAGAGGACACAACCTCATTCTTCTCTCTTCTTCCCAAGAAACTTTCTCTTTTCTTGGATGAAAATTAAGGATGTCAGTAATTTGCTTGTGCCTTCTGGATGTCCAGGCAGAAGCTGCAGCTTCTGGTGGCCATATGCTGGGAGATCCCAGACAGGTTGAATGTGCGATGCTGCAGCACACGTGCAGTGAGTTGCTTAAATTTCAAGAAGGTGCCTGAGTTTTGTGGCTTCCTGGGGCCCAAACAGTGGATGTGGTGCACAAGGGGTGTGTCCAGGTGAGGCTTCAAGTGCCACCAGCTTTATGGCACATGTTGTGGTAGGCCATCTCACCATGTTCAAGCATATCTTGGATGTTCATCAAGCGCCCTATCTCAAGCTTGCCCTTTCCATAGCTACCCACCCAGCTTCAAAACTCCTCAGAATTCAGAGCAAATCTGTTCATTCTCCAAGACTCTTGCTGCTGGCCTGGTTCAGTTTCACAAGAGCTTCAGTTTACATGAGCTATTTGGAGCTCAGCTGGTCCGATCATTTGCTTTTCCCTAATGAGGAAGGCTTGGGAATGAAGAGAAGCAGAGCTGTTCTGTACACTGGTATTGGCATCACGGGCACCAAGGGTCACTGTGTGAGAACTCTTTTAACTGCCACAGCATTGCTTATTTCTGAGAAAAGGCCGTGCTTTAAATGTGTGTAGATGGAAGTGTCCAAGTCTGACACTGGGTGTGTTCGTGCGTGTGGTGTGAACCAGCAGCGGGCACGAACCCCTGTCCTGCCCCTCGTGGATTTCACATTCTATTTTTTTTGGTTTTTCTTTCTTCTCCTCCAGGTAATACACTTTCTTCACCACTTTTCTTCTGGTGAAGGGCAAAAGGGTTTGATCTTTGTAAGATTTGTTAAAATATTTTTGTGTATATAAGAAGAAAGCTGACATGTATAAAGAAATAAGTGCTTTTGTAAAATTTTTTTTGTGTGGTATGATTTAGCATTTAAATGTTTTACAGATGCAGTTTTTTGCACTCTCTCTGCATTTATTCGTAAAAAGTATATTTATTTTCTCTCTTTAAGGTTTACTTTGGGTTTTTTTTTCTTTCTGATGTTATAAAATGCGATATGTGCAACATTAAAAAATTAGTGTAAAGACATTGTCTCATTTTGTTGTAATCTTCAACTGCCTTTAAAAAGAACAAAGAAAAAATTATGGAAAGGATTTGAATACATCAGATGTGTTTAATGGAAATTTTGAGGATAAAAGGAGGTAAAAGAGCTGGGATCGAGAGTCTTGACTCTTATTTACTTTCTCAAGAATAATCGACATTAAAATCCTTTTAAAGACTGTGGGGCAGGCTCTGGATTAGCCCTGGGAGCTGCTGCAGTGGCATGCAGCCAGCAGCAGTGTTTGCTCTCCATAGGTGGGATGCAGGATTACTAAAGATTTGCTCTGCAGAAAAGTGTGGTGGAGGCTGTGGCTTGGGAAGCTACCAGGAGCACCTGGAGGAGCTGGAGCTACCCCAGACAGTGGATATGGGATGAGTGGCAGGCTGCACAAAGCAAAGTCTGCTCCTTCAGAGCCCCCTTTCTCTTCGCTTGCTCCCTCACCCCTGCCTGTTCTTGCAGCTGAACGGGGCCTCCTGCTCCAAGTTTCTGAAGGACCTGATGGAATGCCACATCCTGCTATGCAATTGTAGACATTCATGCTCCTTAGTTTTCTCACACACCCACATCCTGCAGTGCTTACAAGAGACAATCACAGCTGTGGTTTTGAGCATCACACATGAAGGCCGTATTTACTGTTAAATATTTCTAGCTTAGCTGCAATTACTCAGCATCTGAAGGTAGGATTTTCCAACTGGGGGTGACACATCCTTGAAAACCCTGTGGGGGTTTTCACCTTGACACATTATCTGAAAGGTCTTGATAAGTTTTGCCTTTGAGAACATGTTTTCAGGATGAAGGTTGAAGAGAATACCACCATTTTCACTTACAGCTCAAATTAAGATCATGAATGTACATTTTCCCCCCACTAGTTTTCTTAGAGTAAATTCAGCACTGATATTATTCCACTTAAACATGGTAATTTTTTTTTAATGTGTGTGTGTGTATTCAAAGCTCTGGTCTTGTGCAACAAAGCAGGAGGAACTTATCAGTCCACACATTAACAAAGGTGATGACTTGCAGCAGACTGAAGGTTTCCAGCACAGCACTTTTCCTTCACAGGATCTTGGTGGTTACTGAGGAACCATCTTTCTGGTGGGAATGTGTCTGTTCTGTCAGATTTGTGATGGACACCAGCTGCTGGCAGCCAGTGTGCCTGGTACCCTGCCAGCCTACCAGCTGCCAGTGGTGGGCAAACTGCCCACCTTCCCACCTGGTAGACAAGTGAACTGCCAGCTCCTCACCTGGCAACTTTGAAGAAAAACACCAACAAATCTTTTCCAGGAAAAAGATACACATTTCCGAATTTCCAATATTTAAAATTCCAAATCAGACTAGTCTCCTGACCAGTTTTGGAATAAAGAAAAAAAAAAAGTCAGTGGATTCAAATTTGATTTGATCCCAGCTTCAAGATGCAGTTTCCCCTCTCAGCTCCTGCACTTGTCATAAAGACTGGTTTTCTTCAAAAGCCTTTTATTTCAGAGTTATTTGTAACCAAATCCCTCAATTTTAAACTCTCCATGCTTTTTGAGGTTACATAAGATGTCATTTACCTTCTTAACCTCTGTGTGTGCACATCCATCCACTCACCCACACCCACTTCTACACTACCCACACTGATCCAT
The DNA here is from genome assembly GCA_013400435.1 of Pycnonotus jocosus. Lineage (NCBI taxonomy): Eukaryota > Metazoa > Chordata > Aves > Passeriformes > Pycnonotidae > Pycnonotus > Pycnonotus jocosus. Next base: position 55,278 of record VWYP01033226.1, read on the forward strand.
CCTTCCAGTTTGACAAACACAACCCTCATCAGCCTGTTAAAACACCTTTCCTGGTCTCCCATTTTTGCTCTGGGGTGATCCTGTGGGTGGTGCCACCCACCCCATCATCGTCCTGTCACATTTCCCTGTGGGGCCCGTGACTCCTCCTGAGAATCCTTGCTCCTCTGTAAGCAGCCATGGCTTGCCTCTCAGTAGCATTGCCCTTGCAAAAACTTTTCCCCATGTCCTTTGATCCTGGTGTCTGCTTGGCAGCTCCTTTCTCTTTCAAGTTCCACAACTTTTCCGGTCTGAAAACTTCTTAGTTTTTGGAAACCAGAAATCATGGAAAATTAGAACAAAAAGGCTTGTCTTTCTACAGAGCTTTCCATGGATATCACATAATTAAAAAAACACCAAAAAACCCAACAGCCCAAAGCAATCCACAACAAAAATAAATAAAAATAAAACCAAACCAACACCCCATACCACCCACAAAATCATACTTCTCAGAGGAAATGCTTTCCACTTGGTGCCATGGGTTACTTCTTGCATGGGATGTCTCGTGCAGAGCTTCTCAGCCCAGAGAACACCTTGTTGACACCTCTGTAGTGAGCCATGTCTGCAGCCACTGCCAGGCTGAGTCTCACTGGTATCCAACCTTGGGCAAACCCGAGGCTTCCAATCTGTACTGTGATACTCAATATAAAAAACCCTAAATCCTTGTCATTCCTTCCCCTAATCTGAGCTCTAGCTGTGCTAGCAAACAGTGCACCTAGCAATGGATGCATGTTAAAATTCAGCAGAGATACTGGGATTTGGAGCAAGTCTTGTGTCCACACCTGTCTGAAGATGTGCTTGTGTTTTATCGAAAATGGAAAAGCTGCAGGATCTCTGATTTCTCAAAATGAGGTTGTAAAAATTGGGGTTATACCTGCAGAAGGGTGAAGCCCCTGAGCAAGAGCATCCCATGTCTTTTTCCTTAGTAGTGTCATGTAACAAAGAAATGAAAAATCCTTCCTGATGTTGACCCTTTCTTAGCATAATCCATTATCAAGCACAGGCTGCAATTTCACAGTCTCACCTTCTTGAGATCTATGCCACTGTCAAGAGGTCAGACTGAGAAACCTGGAGGACTGGCCAATTAGTAGGTAATTGTGTTTTCAGCAGCTCCTGCTCATCCTGGGCACCACAGCTAGTGGGGAAGCTGCTCTGGGAGCTGTTAGATTGACCCATGTGAGCGTGTCTGAACTTCGTGTTGCTTGATTGGGTTGCCCAGAGAAGTTGTGGGTGCTCTATCCCTGGAAGTGTTCTGGACCAGCCTGGGTAAGACTTTGAGCAACCTGGTCTCCTGGAAGTTGTCCCTGCCTGTGGCAAGGGGTTGGAACTAGATGATCTTAAAGACCCTTACAACCCTAACCATTTTGTGGGATAGGAGTCTGTGGGTCAGGCCTCAGGGAGAGAATTCCAGGGAGTGAAAGTGCCTAGAAGCAGTGCTGTGGATACTAGAGGAGTTAGTTCACGACCTTGAGCCTTGCTCAGCTGAATGACTCTTGAGAAGGCTTGTAGGTTTTTCCTACCTGTACCTGCTCTCATTTGGAGGTTTTTCTTCCTGGTCTCCCTGAGATTCCCAATCAGAAAGGACAGTGAGATATGGAATGGGAAAGATCAAGGGATTATATCTGACTCCCTGGGATACTGAAGCTTGAGTAAGCTCTGTTCTGCCCGGAAAGGGGAATTAATCTGTTTTCTGCTAGGCTATGTTCAGTTTCGCTGACCCATACTTTGCCTGTTTAGCTGTTGCCTGGAAGGGACAGTGTTCCTGATGATCTTTCAGCTGGAGAAGCCTTGTGGCATGTCTGCTACAGAGTTGGCTGACATGAACAGTGTCATAGTGCCAGTGGCACCAAGTGAGGTAGTGTCATTTTAAAAACATAATCAGAATGGAAAGGAAACTTCTAGCTTTGCTCAGGCTATGACTATAAACAGCTAAAATGTGACATGACCTTGGGCCTCCAGCCTGTGTCATCACAAGGTTTAGCAGGGAGCAGTTTGTGGCTCCTCAGGGGCTGTGGTTTCACAGTGGTAACAGGGATGTTCTGGGCTGCAGCCAGAGCAGAGTCCCTCTTGGCTGGGCGAGGAAGTGCAGCAGGGCCTGGTATATCTGTGGTGGCTCAGAAACCAGAAGAATGCTTGTGGTAGTGATGGGTTGTCTGGGTTTTACACTCATTTCTACCACCTCTGAGCGATGTTGTCTTCGCATCACCCCAAAATGTAGTCTAGGGCTCTTGGCCACAGGAGAACTCTGATAGACAGGGTGGAGGCTTGGGGTGGCTGTAAGAAAACTCTCCTCTTTTCCACCAAATGTGTAACATTTGGTATGGTGATATGTGTGTTTAATCAAAGATTTCAGTCTGTATTGCGGGTAGCTTGTGGAGGAAAAGACACTTCAGTAGTTAGCCAAAGGTGTCCTGGTTAAGGTTCAGCTGGTAAATGTGACCCTCTTACTAATTCTATTTATGAAAATGAGTGATTTCCCATAATGTCCCATCCCTCATGACTGTGATGCTTGTGGGTTTTCTGTTCCCTCCAGACAAGCGGCACAGCTGTTCATGCTGTTATGTGATTATTTGAACAGGCACTGGCACTCCAGAGGATCTCTCTGCCTGAGCACTGAGAGGTGGTAAATGTGTCTGTCTCCTTTGCAGGGCTGTGCTGCTGCACAGAGCTTGGATTGGACCTGTTCATCACTTGGAGGGAGCTTGGATGGGGCACTACCATGGTGAGATGAAGGGAAAGTTTTGTCACGAGTTTGGTCCTTTCACCTCTCTTCTCCACATAATGGTCAACTTCTTTCAACAATGCCCTAATCCCATTTTAGACAAGCCAGTGAAACTATCTGTGTGCTTAAAGTGAGACCCATTTATAAAGGAAACATAAGGGGAATGGGCATGGTTGTAGAAGCTCTTTGTCCAATGTGCTGAATCCCAGCTTGGGACCTGAACAGGGCACATGAAAATTGCTTCAGAGAGCCTGGAAGAGGAGGCAGGTTTTGGGACCCAGGGGGAAACCTCACTGCAGCTGCCCCAGTGTCTCTTCTGCCTTCCAAGGCTCTGCCCACCTTTGCTTCCTGGCAGCTCCTGGTGTGGCAAGACCCTTCCTCTGAGCCCTTCCAAATCCCTCTGTAAAGGAATATTGCAGAGAAAAAACAAACCTGACTACAGAGAGAGAAAAACACTTTCAAAGTAGGGAAAGGCAAATAACTATGTAGGAGAAAAAATCATGGGAGTAATGTGTAAGACTACATTATTTTTGTTAATTTTTGTAAGATGACTTGGTTCAGCTGCCAGAGTTGAGACATATGGGATCAATAACAAGAATTCAAGGAAAAAAGCATGTATGTTAACAACAGGGGGTAACTCAGCAAAAATGAAGCATATACTCTTTTGTTAATTAAAAGCAAGCCCCTAATTCTAAGCTTTTGGTAGTTTGTAATCCCTCTAAGCATTTTGGTCACTCTTCCCAGCTGTGGCTTGGATTTTGATGGTGCCAGGGCTGGGTTTGTGGTTGTGCTTGGTGCTATGTGTGCATGTGTGTCCCACTGCTGTCCATGTGGTCTGTGCCAAGTTTGTGCCTGTGTGTAAACTTTTGTGGGCTGACAGCTCTGCAGGAGAGGAGCCCTGAATGGCAGTGGGCACGGAGACTGGTGGGATTGCATGCCTGCCTCCCTCCAGCAGCCTCATCTGCTGCTGACACCACCCAAGAGAATGGAGGGTGGTGCCCCCTTCCCTTCCTAAGCACCTCGTGTCTCCTGATCGTATCTATGTGTTTTGGGTGTTACTGAGGCATTGTGAGATCCAGCCTTCTAGCTAAAATCAATAAGAGACTTGATTTTAATGAGACTGGTGGCTTTTCTAAGTGAGCAGTAAACACCTTTGTTCCTGAGTGACTCCAGCAGACCCTGGAGCCTGTGCAGGCTGGGATGGGGGGTGTTCCAGCTGGAAGTATCTGCAAGGGCTTCTCTGGCATGGGCTGTGATGGTGGCCTAGAGGGAAGTGTGTGCCCCCACACACATACCCGGGCAGGGAGTTATGTCTGCAGTTCACCTCTTCTCCCCAGGCTGATCTGTACAGGAGCAGCAAGGTACTCAGTAATCCTGCTTCCACTCCCCTGGGAAGGCGAGTCCCTCTCAGACCCAGGGTTTGGTGTCAGTCCCTGTCTGCAACTGGCATTAAGCTGAGGTCACACTGGAAGGATAAGCACCACAGACAACCAGGATTGCTTGTGATCTCTGAAGTGGAGGTGTTATAATAAGCCCCATTGCTCATATATTGTCATTATACTATAATATAATTTTATATAATTGCCATTATCTAACTATATATTTGTATGCACATGGTGGTCTTGGAACACCTGAAGTGACCAGTTTCTTCCCAAGTGTGGTTATGCTCCAGTGCATGTGAGACTAAAACACCTGGCTGTCTGAGGCCTGGAGAAGTCCAGGGGTGGTAAGGCACTCAAGATGTGTAGGACATTGCTTTGCCAGGGGAGAATGGAAGCATTTTCTGGGGGAAGATGAACTTACTTTGCTCTTTGCAAATCGTGCCTCATCATCATCCTTGTCCCCACTAGCCCTGGCTCATTCTTTGAAATGACAGTGATTTGGGCTGAAGATGTGTCCTCTGCCTTTTGTTACAGGATTTTGCATATCCAAAGCTTCCTGTAAAGCTGGCACTGATGTGGGCCTGCTGGGATTGCTGCTGGGCTGCAGCATTCCCGTGGCTTGGCAGGACAGAGGAAGAAGAGACTGCTTTATACTCTGTGGACTGCGTCAAGCAAAGTATAATAGCTTCTTCCCCAAGATTTGTTTTGAAAAATGGATGCTAATGTACTAAAAGCGAAGATGACATTTATTTTTAAACAGGGTTTAACTAGAAACCATTTGCACTGTTTCATGCTGTATCACTTGTGTTTCACTTACATCTTTGGGAAAGGAGTGGGGGAAAGATGAGCAAGTCCAAGGGGGGAAAGAGAGAGTAAAAAGAAAAACCAAATACTGCCTTGGATGTAGGATTCTGCCATTTGCTGTTCTGGTACCCACAGTAAATCCATGGGGCTCTAGTGCATCCCTGGGCTAAGCTGGTGATATCTGAGAGTCAAATGCCCTGGGGTAAAACACAGCTCACCACCCTCCCTGCATCCCTGAGGAGCACAGGGCAGGTGATGTGTGGGAGAGGAGCAGCAGCAGCACAGGAACAGCGACTGCTCACCAGTGACTTTGTGCAGAGAAGAAAGTGAGTGTGGGAAGGGAGGAGAGCAAGAGGGAAACAGTGATGAGTGGTAGAGAGATTCGTCTTGCACTTTTAAAGTTTTCCTTGTGCATCATAGCCACCATCAGAATGTTACTGTAGGTTGTGTTACATCATCTCTGTTCCCGGGAAGCAATGGAGCTGCCAGGAAAGCTGTGGATCAGATGCTGGCTGTGCTCCTTGCTCGGAATCTCCTGCCTGTGTCATGGCATGGAAACAACTTGTGAGTGAGGGATTACACCAGCGAACAGGCAGAACAGGGAGCAGGAAACAAAAAGCAGGTTATAATAATGGTCTGACTCAAAGGCAAAAAAACCCAGTGTGGGATTCTTGCCAGCTGATTTCATGAGGTGATTTAGCTGTTTTTCCTTTAATGTTGCCCAGTCTCTGCTGGGTAACAGTTGATGTGGGCACACTGTCAGACTGTACGCTCCTGGAGGAATCAGAAGTGATTCTGGATGCTGGAGGTGGGTCTTGAGGATCTGGAAGTTGGGCTGCTCAGAGTGGTAGCTCAGGGACTGGCACATGGATGGACAGCACAGCATGAATTACCCCATGGAGACCTGTGTGTGTTGCTGTGTTGGTGTTGGCTCCACAGGGCACAAGAGAGGTACAGCTACCCACGGAGAGGGTGTGTGGGGACCCTACTATCATGGGATGTCATATGAGGTCATGCCTACTGCCTAGTGGATCCAGCACTGGGGTGGGACAGAGCCCTGAAATGACATCTTAGACACCAGTGCCTGATCTTTTTCTCCAGCATCTTTGGGGGGATTTTTCAAGCCTGTATTGGGGCTTCAGGTGGGCACATCTTCCTTGACTTGACCCTGCAGATGGGGCTCTGCTGCATACCTCTTGTAGGCACCTGACTTCAACATCCTTGAGCAATAATGGGAGGCTGTGTTTATGTCCTTGTCCCTCCCTGTTCTCCTCCTCCACTTCCCCCAGAGATCTTCCTAGTGTGGCCTCAGGGATGGGTGAAGCTGAGACACTGGGCAGAGCCACATTCCTGCTCCAGAAAGTAGGATACCCTTTTCCTCAGAGATGTGAATCCACTCTGCCACAGCTGGGCCAAGTCTGGGGGCTCTCAACAGTGAGAACAAGGGGCTTGGAGGGGTTGCAGAGGAAATTGAATCATGCCTGTGTGTGGGCTTGCTGACTGGATGATGGGGCACCTCATGGCTTCTGATGGAGCAAGTGCCAACTCCCCAAACCTGGGAAGAGAGGGGCAGGAGGGGATGGGGCCATGCAAGCTGCCAGATGGTGTCCATCTCTCTTCTCTGATCCCTAGCAGGGGTGGGAATAGAAATAGAATAAACTTAGTGAGGTTTAGCCCTACACTGCTCCATACACAGCAATTTCCCCTTTGCAGCAGAGGGAGGGTTAAACACTGATTTGCAGCACAGCTGAGTGCAAGCTCTGCTCCCCTGCCTGGCTGTGCTGCAGTGGTTGATTCTCTGGAAATAAGAGAAAATCCAGCCAGAGGAAGTAGGTTATTTTCTCCGAATGCTATAATATCTGACACATCCAAACATGGTTTGTGTTGCTGGGGTGATGCAACTTCCCATTAACTGGGATAAGGATTTTACCATGGATTGCTGTGCACTTCAGCTGTGATGTGTGAGGCTCTGTGGGAGCAAAACAGAGTTGCTTTTCATGGAAGTGAAAGCATGTCTCTGAAATGCTTCAGACACCTCTCTGTATGGAAAATTTCACTATTACTTGCAGGAACAGAGCCTTGACATGTCTGGAAACAACCTGGCTTTCTTCTGTGTACTGAAGGGCTTTCTAGGGACTTTTCTTTGCTGCTCTTCCCCTTTCTGCAGGTGTGACCCAAGACAATGGCAGGGGGTAGGGTTACAGGAAATCACTGGTGTTCTTGCCCCTCTGCCAGGCAGCTGCCCTTCCCACGGGACAAAGCAGAGGACTAATTCGGAGGTTGCAGCAGAGTACCATTTTGGAGCCAAAGCTGCGTGAGTGCTCTGGAGCTGCAGAAGCAGCCACTGTGGCAAGGGCCAGGGAGAGGCCCAGCAGGTGGTAAATACAGCTGATGATGACAGCCAGTACTTTGCCTTTTAGAAAGTTAATATCTTTTATCTCTGAGTGGGCACCAGAAAACAGAGTTAGACTTCTCCTGCTAAAGTCTTTATTTTCTTCTTGGCATGGGCTCTGAAGGGTCTTGAAATGCCAAGGATTCCCTTCTGCTGCCTCTGTTCCCTGGGACTGCTGTTGGGTTAGATAGAAAGCTGGTGAGGCTGAAGATTGGCTGCTGCTAGCAAATATCAATGGAGTAGTGCTGCAGCAGGTTGGATTAAATGCTGGGAGAAGAGAGAGAGGATGAAATTGCAGCCTCTGAGTGAAATGGGGCTCTCTGAACAGAATCACTGACAGAGTGAGGGATATAGCAGCAGACTAACTGGGTGTGGGTGAGACATTGAAGGTCAGAGTGTGTTTTGAAGGAGCAACTTTAGCAGAGAGGAGGAAAGCAGCCTTAACAGGGAGGGAGAAACACACACAGACTGTATGAAAGAACTCCCTATTTTCACTTCACATTTCCCCCCCCACCCCGGTCTTTAGAAACCCAGTGCACTGAGGAAAGGAACCTGGGCAGTGCTAGCACAGAAGGGAGAAGGCAGTCAGTTTAGCTAGCCAAGTTTGTGCAGCTTTAAGGTACAAAGCACAGGTCTGCCAAAATGACCTCTGACTCTTTCAGGCTGCCATCAGCACTGTCAGCTCTCACATGCTCACCCCCTGCCTTGGGACTGGGACTGTAGCTGGGGGATGCTGCCCCTCCCAACTCACACCCCAGCCCTGCCCAGGCCTGTCCTGGCTGCAGGAGGTTGCTAGGGCAGGTCCTGGCACCTGTGGCAGAGCAGGCTGCAGAGAAGAGATGAGATATGGGGTTCCTTGGGTTGTGGGCTGCTCTGGAATAAGTGCCAGGGGTTGGGTGTTGGGGAGAGGAGGGGATGGAACAGGGAGATTATGTGCGTGTGATGCTAAATGCATCTGATGTCAGAGGGGAATTGTAACTGGAGCTTTGGCTGTCTGTCAGATCTCATCCTTCCTCTGGTGAGGAGGTCATGGTCTCCACTTCTGCCAGTAAGGGGTTGAAATGTGGTTATTGTGCATACAAGACTGGGGAATTTATGTGTTTCTCTTTACCTTCTGTGGCTGATTCAGCCACAAGGCTGCTGCTGGCAGGTTTGGGGCCTCCCAGGAAGAGTCAGGCAGCTTGCAAAAGCAGATACAGGGGATATGTATTCTGTATTGTGTGGCATGAACAAAAGCACTGTGCTGCTGTAGACAAAGGAGTCATCTCAATCCTGTTTCGTCCTCTTCACCTAAAGAACGGGCTTAAAAATGCAGTGTGACAGATGAGGTACCCAGTACAACCTCCTCAGCTTCCCTTGAGCAGCACTGGAAGGCCCTTAGAATAATCTCTCAAGGTGGCCAGTGGTTGTCATTGCTTTCAGAGGCTTATGAGAGGTGCACAGTTTGAGAAGCTGCACAGCTGGGTGCCTCTGTGTGGGAGATAAAGCTGGGGAAAGCAAAGCTGTGAGCAGCCTCCTTGCTCCTAGCTCTTGTGCCACAGAAGACTTTGTTGTCATTTTAAAGATCCTATTCTATGTTGCTCTTTCTACCCCTGGATAGGAGGCACCAATGTGTTGACAGAGGCAGGACATGAGTGACCCTCCTGCCCCCTGAGAGGAGCTGCCATGGGATGTGGTGTGGGGAAATGCACAATGCATGGTCAGGTGGGTGGCCGAAGCTGTCCATGGCCTCTCAGTGAATATTGAAAAGAGAATGAAGCAAATCCAATGGGTTATTCCAGTTATTTTCTGTTCTCTGGCTTTCCACCCCATCAGGCAGGTGGGGAGGGCAGCTCTGCAGGTATGTCAGGACAGAGGGATGAGCTGGGGAAGCCAGAGACAATTCTGTCATGCAGATCAGTACAGTTCTATGAAAAGTTGGCTCTAATAGAAAATAAAGCAAAAGAGAGGTTGATGAAAGAAACAGAGGCCTAAGAGCTGAAGGAGGAGTGAGTGTGTGTGGGAATGTTCTGGAAAGCAGCTCCAAATTATGATTGGGAGAAAACAGGTCCATCAGAGGGGAAAAGACAGAGATGGTGGGTGGGTATGGAAGGCCAAGGGCAGATATCTGGTAACTGAGGAAGGTTTTCAGAAAGCACAGTGCAGAGCACTCTGCTGACACCAAATGTGTGTGACCCCTGCTGTTGTAAGCACAGTTTGAGAAGGCATCTACTAAAGAAACTAAGGGCCAGTGAAGGAAAGATGCTCTTGAGGAGGCATTTCCTGCTGGAGGTCCTGATTTGGGATAGACTGGAGATGCAGCTGGCTGAGGGCTTTTCCAGCAGATCCCTCTCTGCCACCTGGATATACAACATTCACTGTTGGAAAGCAAGAAGTGATATGAGGCAGGCGTGATAAAAAGAGCATAAAGAGAATTTGGAAATGGGAACATCCCTCCAGCTTCTTGGAAAGGTAACACTTGCCTGCATTGTGAAACTTGGGAGGTTTTGGCCTCTCTCTGTGATCTTATTGTGTGTTAAGGATGCTGTTGGATTTGTAAAGCTGCTAGACTGTGATGGGCAGCAAGCTGTATCCCGAAGGACTGGTGGCCTGGGTAAAAGGGATTAAATACTCCCCGGCAAAGTGAGTTCCCAGCCCCCAGAAGCTGCGCCTGCCCGCAGGCGAGGGAAAGCTGGGGGCACTCGGGTGGGCAGATGCCCATCAGGTTGCCAAGTACAGTTTCTTGCTGCCATCTAGTGACGTTCATAGGTACCTAAAAATGTCAAAAAATGCTTGGTTCCAGTGCCTGGCTGCGAGCGGAGTCGCTGAACTGGCAAAGACACACGGCAGGGGAGCAATCCTGAACCACCGTGGTGTCTGGATTCTGAATCTCCAACAAAACAACCGTGGGAAACTCCGGCACGCCAGCACAGATTTGGGTGGGTTGTTACTCATGAAACATATTTGTTATTGAATAAGGGAATAACGTTTTTTCCCAGACTTGGGACAAAATTAAAGCTGGGATTTTCCCCTCCATAGCATTGTGGCTCCTCATTGGAGCAGGTTGGCTTTGCTTGGCTGTGCTCATTCCTTGTAACAGTGCCCTGGTGATGCCCCTGACAGGGTGAGGAGCCCCTGAGATAAATTTTGCGGATGAATCTGGAGTGATCTCAATAAAAAGGGGGAAAATTTATTTATTTTTATTTGTTTCTGTACTTTTGAATGCTTCAGGCTCCCCTAATAATGATGGACCACGATCCATAATATTTTTTCCCATGGAGAAGTGTAAGGCAGACAAATAGGGCATTAATGGATTGTTTAAATGGTTTATTGGATCACATGAATCTTGACCCTCTCAGTTCTATAAAATTAATAGAATTGCAATTAATCTTAACTTATTACTGGACTTTCTTGAGTTTACAGGTGAAAATCTGTGCACTTTCTACAGAAATTAAAGAAGCTTCTATAAATTCTGATTAGGCCAAGATTTCACTATAAAACTTGTGAGTCCTTTTACTGCTTCAAAATAAAAACATGATGAAGATAATATTTTTACCTTGGAAACGTTTTTAGAAAGCTTCCTAGAGCTTCTTTCTTTGTGCTGCTGCTGTGGCCCATTCATCCCAGTATAATATGTTACGGGTACTCAAACCTTTCTCTTGTCTCTAAATACCCTTGACAAGAACCACCTTTGCATCCTGTTATCAACTAGCAGGCTTCTTCCCTCCACCTCCAAACAGCATCTTGCAAGATCTGTGATGGCAACAGCGTGTTACACAATGACTTTTCCTTATATCCTCTTTCTCTGTGCCTTCTTCCCAGTCTGAAGCTTTGCAGGCAGACCCACTAAGAGGTCTTCATCTGCTGAAAGCAGGGTGCCTAGAAATACTGCAGGTGTCTCATTACCATTCCTTCAGTCCTTTTTGTTCCCTGGCATCTCAAGGAGCCGTGGTGCCAACAGTGATAAATCATTGCTGCTGCTGGTGTCTTTGGGGGCAGCCGTAGTAATTACTTGGAGTGACCCTTGCTTTCAGCCACCAGAAAAAACCTTGCCATCATCCCAGAAGAGCTTAAATCCTTGATAAGATGCAAACTGCTGGCACCAAGGGCAGTGCATGTAGCCAAACACGAATATAACACTCGAGCTACTGCTCTCCAACCAGTGTATTTTTAAAACAAGGTTAATGATCTCTTGTTAAAAAGGGAACAAATGTGTAATGGCCTTAAAATGTGGAGACTGTTTATCCATCTATAATGTTCTAAAGATTGTTACAAGGGAATTAGAGATGACAGTCCCCTTCACTGGGGTTGGGAGGTTTGTTTGGACACAGGAAGGTGATGTGTGTGTGATCCCAGAGGAGCTGACAGTGCACTCAGGTGGGGATGTGAGAGGTGAATTGGAGCTGCTGGTGGGTCAGACAGCCTTGTGAGGGGATGGTGGTGAAGTACTTCGCTGCTCTGAAGGTGAATCTGTCTTTGCCATGATAGGTTTGCTATGCTTTTTGATCACTGGGGAGGTACAAAATTGGACAGAGGTAAAGTCGAAAAACTCCTGGAGGAGTACAGATGAAACTAAGGTGGTGAAGGGTACACAAAAAGCAGAGCAGTGACTTTCACAAGGTGAGACACATGCCATTTCCATACCTGCTACATGCAGACAGGCCAAACTTTCCCTTCCTGGGCATGTACCATGGCACTGCATGACTAATGAGGTCCATCTGCGTTTGATGAACCCCTCTTTTGCCCCAGTTTGTCCCCAGTAAGCAGCAGGAGAGATGTACCTGTAAGCTTTTGAGGAGGCTGCAGCCTGGGGGCAGCACTGTTGCTGCTGGGCACAGCCAGATCCTGATGGCCACTGCATCCCTCCTTTGCTGCTCCCATTAGGAGGCCAGCTTGGTGAAACATCTGGCCACATCTGGGCTTTAATTCTGGAGCAGGGTAGGACTTTGGGTGCTATAGGATAGATGTGTCCTCTGCAGCAGTGGAGATGCCATTGGTCACACTTGATGACCAAGAGTCACTGCCCAGGAAGGATTTTGCACTTTGTCCTGTCCCACTGAGACCATCTGGAAGAATTTAGCCCACAAATACCAAACTCTGGGCATGTAGTACCCGACAGGTTTAATAATGGCAAGCTGTGAGTGTAAAAGGCTCTCATGGAGCATTATCCACCACACAGGGTGCATGTCCAGACTAGAAACCAGACCCAGTTTGTAACTAGGAGTGTTACTCTTGAAACAGCTTTCTGGGGCCATATGGTGAAATCTCCATCATTTTAAGTTGCCAAATCGAGATGCAATGTCTTTCCCAAAGTCATGGTGTAACAAAGCCATGAGTAATTGGGCTCAGGGCATAGCAAGAGCAGCAGTATATACCTCAAACTCATTAGATGGTAGTTCATAAGACTCTTATGTTGGTGATGTCAAATCTTAGTGTTTGCAACATCTTCCTTACACTTCCAGAGCTGTACTATGTTACTTTTTATCTTTTGCTGGTATAAGGATAGGGGAGCAGAATCTAGCAGAGGTCACACTCCAGTTCTTGCCCTCTGTCCTCTCTTTCCTTCCATATATCTGAGGGTGGAGAAATGACCAGCTGCCTTCAATGAACCAAATCAGAAGCTGACTCCAGTGAAGTAACATTTGAGGCAAAGGAAAAATAGAATTATTATATTATATACAAAGTCCCATTCAGAGCCTTTCCTCATGCTAGGAACCATGCACATGGCAAACAATCAGATCAACTTCACAGCCAGCTGCATAAGAGGACCAAAACTAGGACCACAAAACTCCTTATAAAACTAATGAAAAACATCTGAGAAATGAGAAAGTGCTTTGCTTTACTTGCATGGCAGGCAGAAAACTGTGCATGTCTTTTGGAGTTTGAATAAACACATGTAAGCACATGGGTAAACTATAATCCTCTGATATTGTTTAAATTAAATAGATGGATTAAAAAAATTGGCCTGGCTTTGTCTTGAAAGGATGCCAGGAGATATAAGTTGGACAAGAAATCTAAGTGAGATTGCTGAAGTTTATGTATCAAACCTAAAGCCCTCAGGCTGAGTGTTGGATGCTAAGGTAGGAAAAATCACAGGCTTAAAGCTTCAGCCATCATCTCTTATCAGTCATTTGGGCTGGAGTTCCCCAAGCAGAGCATTTGATTTTAAAGTGTGTAATTTTTTGTTGTGCTCAGACACAGCGGTTTAACTGAGGGCAACCTTCCCTAGAGGAGGAGATATGCAAGGGCCTCTAGTGGTGGATACGTGCAGAAATAAAACAGATGTGATCACCTTGGTTTTTAACATTTCAATCTATTCATTCCCAGCTGGAGCTTTCCTGGAGTGAGAAGAGCAGCTAGAGTATCATTGCATCCACATGGATTCCCTTTTCTGTTTGATTTGGTAGCAAGAGACTGTCTTTCATCTCTTCACTGGGTCATGATGCCTTGCAGATGTTTTAAAAAATCAGTGCTTCTATCTGGACAATAATGTCTAATGAAAACCTCTTCACTGATGTTTTCTGTATCTGAAGACATGTTTACTTTCATACAAATGAGAATGATTTTGGCCTTTGCTTGGAGTACTCTTGGGGTGAAAAGTAATGGTGGTTTGCCATCAGGCTTGTCCAGTAGTTCTTGTGGTAGGTAATGAGGAACAAATTCCTGACACCATAATCCTAATCAGTCCTACTCATCTCCTCCGTGTTACCTCAGGTCCCAATCTGCCCCAAGGGAGCTGCACTTCTGGGCTCTGTCAGACAGTGTCTGAGCTGGGTTGAAAAGGGGCCTTGCACAGGGAAATTTTTTGACAAGCCTAGATTTTAACCTTGCAATGGATTAAAAATGTTTTGGAACTTAGCATTTGTTTAGGTAACCCATAGAGTCAGAGATCATGCATTTCTTGAACCTCCTTCAAGCTGTGCATGCTTGCAGAAGCAGCTGGGACACTGCTGTAAGTGGCCAGAGTGCCAATCACCACGGTCCTGGCTCTTCAGCAGCTGTGGTGGCAGAGGGACTCTGTGGTGGTGGCTTGGTACAACAGCTGGGTGAGTGGAAGTGCCAGGTCTGCATCCAGAGCAAAAATTCTCCTTTCAGCCCTGGTGCCATTCAGCTGTGCCTTGTGGGACCTGGAAAATGCAGAGGGATCCCTGAGTGTTGTGGATTTGATCTGCTACAGGGATTTGGCCTAAATTCACCAGAGGCTTCTTGTATTGATTTATTTAGGTTTATCTGTGCACTACTCAGAATGGTTTTCTTAGAGTTTGATTTGATGTCTGCAGGATCTACCCAAGCAGGAAGCTGGTGGAAAAAATGTCTGTATTCCAAGACTCCCTGTTTTGCTGAGTTAGTAAGAGCCTTCTCAAACATATTCCCATCAAAACCTTATTTTACTTTTTCATATTATAGCTGAGTATTGTCTGTATTATTATTAAATATATAAAAATTCACAGTGAATTAAGTTTACTTATATTAATTTATTAGTAAGATGCTTGTTAAATGCTGCCTTCAAGTACATCTTGGCACACATGGGCACACTTTTGGTTTAAAAGTATTTTGAATTTAAGTTTTACTTTTAACTAATGCTCAGTTGAATGAGAGTCCTGATAAGTTCCAGTTGCTCTGTATCTGTTGCAGTGGATGTTGTCACAGATCTGGTCTGTGGCTGGAATGAAACATCCTCCATGAAACCAGGCTTCCCTTGCTCTCTGCATTCTGACCCAGCACTCTCACCTGCTCTGATGCTCAATGGGCATTTAGTCTCTCTGTTCAGCTGAATTAGGCTGTAGTCATCTATTGAGGACAAAAAGGGTCTCACCACAGCCTTTACTGATGTTGATTTCTTCAGTTCAAGATGTCTACAGCAGAGACACCTCTGTTTAGTCAAACCAATCCCACTCCTGTTGTTTTACCTGATTTTTGTCCTGCCTAATGTGGTACTGCAGTACATCTGTTTCTTGTCTTCAGTGTGTGAAACAGATTTCCTTGGATAAAACACTTAATTCTTAAACCCATCCCACTTATCTCAGCTCTCTCTCCTTTGAATAAATTGGCATTGTTCAAACTAATTTTTCTCATGAAGTAGTCCCTTCGAGACCGGCTTGTTTCTGTGGCTCTCTAAATATTTTACTATTAGTCCTTATCTTCCTCACAGTATGATGCCGAAAACTGGAGACCATATTCCAGCTGAGGCCTTACTCATCATCCTGAGCAGAAGAAACAAATTGCTATGTATAGGAGCGGCAAATTTTCTTTTCACTTCCTCTGCAGCTTTCTAATATTGGTCTTTTCAGATCAGTTTCTGTTTTCCAGAAAACTATCAGTGCTCTGTCATGCGTTCATTCCTCAAAACTCTGAAGCTGCAGTATGTCTGGCTTTTGTGCGTGTTAAATCACTGACCATCCCTCTCTTCTGCCTGTTCCTGGATGTTCAGGCTAACACACACTCTCTAGGAAAATGCTGAAGTGTGTAAAGCCTGTATATGCTGGAGGAACAGGTTGAAGTAGCTGCTGCTTCCCTCCCAGCCAGATCATACCCGGGCTTTCTGTCACCTCATCTCATGCAAAATCTTGGTCTGAAGCCTGGAGCAGCCTGGGACCAGGTCCATCTTAGAAATATTTGTCCATCTGCACTATTATAATCACTAGTGGAGATTCTTTAACAGGAGAGGGCAGCTACTAAGAGGGCATTTTCTGGGTTTTTTGAGATCTTTTGGGTGGTTTCCTTTTTTAAAAAAAAATTTTGCCCTCTTCATTTTATTTCTATGTAACCTCAGTCAGTGATTCCTCAGGAATAATTTATTTTCAAAGGCTTCAAAGTTAGACTTTTGTTTGATGTGGGTTAGAACAATTTTTGTAGGACACTCACAGAATTTTTCATTGACTGATATAACTTATTTATCTGCAGAATATGTATTTCCTGATATTTTTAAACTGAATACTGGTAGAGTTAGGAACTTTTAAAGGAATGCATGTTTATTTGGTTTTGTATTTTATTTGTAACCTGATGAGTTTCTTCCACTGGATGGAGTGTAAGAGAAACATCTTGGTGTGACACACTGGTGCGTAAAAACCAGAGCACCAATTTCGACTTCCCTGTTGATCCAAGCTCAGACTTTATAATATTGAAAATAGCAGAGCAGTGTGTGTTTTAAAATTTGACTCTGCAAGGGATGAATGGATGGAGATAAATTAGAGTTAGAAAGAAATTTGAGTGAAACAACAGAATCACTGTTCTAGGGAAAGAAAGGAGTGAAAAGACCAGAAAAAGAGTAATGAACTTCAAAAAGCAGACATTAACAAGCCTGGGAAACAGGTGAATGTGTGTCTTCTGGGAAGATAATCCCAAAGATAAATGAACTGTCAGTTACTGAAACTGCTGTTAACAAAAGCAGAATGGTAAGCTATCCTGATGTGAAAGAAAGAGGAAACCGAGCAGGAGAGCAGCATCCAACTGCACCAGGAGCCAAGACCTGGAAATCAAAGGGACTCAGGTGATAGGTAGAAATGGGCACTGGTAACTGACAGTGACTGCAACCGAGCAGCATGAAACTGCTGGGGTGTAAGCGGAAAAAAACACATGTGAAGCCAATTAGGAAAAATCTAAACTTCTGCCTTTCTATAAACAGGCAGAGGAAAATACACGTATTTAATTTAATGAAAAGAAGTACAAACAGCAGATGAGGCATCAGAGCTGGGAAATCCAGCATTTCCCTCACTTTACTTGCACGGCCCCATTGATGGTGAGCAGAGTGGTGTGGCACGGCTGCACAGGTTGGGAAAGCACAGGCTGCACATGGCCTGTAAAAATTAGAAAACTCTTATGTACAAAATGACTGCCACGTTTATGGTCTGTTTTATGGCTCTTATCACTAGGCATTTTCAAGGAGTGAGAGCACATTTCCTCTATCTCCTGCAGGAAGGAGCTCATTATTCCTTATTAATTAGGTCTTCAGTCACTAATCTGTTATGTACCTTTCCAGCAACTGTTTACAGAGAAGTGTTGTAGGATCTAATTGATGGAGGATAATTAGCTCCTCCCTAATTAGAGTGAAGTGTGCTTCTTTTCACTCAGTGGATGATCGCTTATGAATGAAAGGCCACAAATGGAAAGCTCAAGATGTGCAATGTGTCAGGAACTAATTTGCTTAAACTATTTCTGAAAGCTTATCCAATTAATACCCAAATAGTAGGCTTATACATGAGTGTGTGCAAGTGACTTCAGTTGTAGGAAGGCATGTGGTTGCCACAGAGTTGAGCATTAATGTCACACTCGGTTACCATACGCTGTGCAGGCACCAGGAGCAGCAGGTCTGCAAGCATCAGTACAGAGGATACAGCATGTGGAAATAAAAAAACCCCCAACCTTTGGAAGTTTTATCTGCAGCTTCATCATCTCACATCATTCCCTCAGCTCTGAAAAAGAACAAGTTGCAGCCTAGTGGTTGATAAATTTTGGCATGTCTTATGGTTTTGTTTTGGTTTTTTTTTGTTTGTTTGTTTGGGGTTTTTTTGTTTTTTTTTTTGTTTTTTTTTTTTATGGATAGCCTGTGAAACCTGCAGAGGTGTCTTATTGCCAGTGAACAGATACTCAGTGTCCTTTGGAAACAGATGCTTATATCCCATTTGGCACCAAAATAGATATAGCTATTTTCCAAAAAGCTTCTCTAAAAAGACTCTAGATTGTTCTTTCTATGGGTTATTGTCATAAATGGTCTCTGTTACAACACTTTTACTTCTTCCCAAAACGTGACTGCTTTTCCCTGTGACTGCCTATGGTCTCATGGCTGCAAAAAGAAAACTGGAGATTGGCTGATGTGAAGTACAAGTGCTGAGGCCTGGCATATGTGCTGATGTATCAGAAAATCTGTAAAAAAAAGTGGAATTTATATAATTAAAATGTGGAAACTTTATGTAATAATCAAATTGTAATTTATATGTTTAAGATGTGGATTCACAGCACAGCTTGAATGCAGATATAGGTTTATAGGGAGATGTGCTTCTTTCTGGATTAAGACAATGTTTGGTGTTTGACATAAGCCCAGTGCTTGAGAGCCCACTAAAGGTAATAGAAAGAATCTCTTTGAGTTTCTGTATACTTTAGCTCAGATGATACAGCTAGAAATACCAAGGGAGAACAAGTAGGCCTCCTTTCCTAGTTAAGAAAGTATCTTGCAATGTGTCCCTTAAGGATTTGAAACCCTGGAAAACAACAACACAAATCCCATAAACTTTTTCTCCCCAAGAGGTTTAAATCAGCTTAATGATTTGGGAAGTTATGTTCTGCTGCATTGCTGCCAGTCTAACATATTGAAGTGAGACAGAAGCTAGGGAGTCAGAGGGGACACGGATGAGGTTAGGATTACCTGCAAATTTCTCGTGTTCCCTGAGACTGGAGAATTGCTTCAGCTCCCTGGAAGCCTAATACTGTTAATCAGCGAAGAAAGATTTCACTGTTTCATTACTTGCTGCAGCTGAAACTCAAGGAAATTACTTGGGTCTCATTATCAGATAAAGTTAAGATTCCAGTATAAAAGAAAATTCTTTTTCACTCTCAGGTCAAGAGTAATTTATTTTTTGTAGCTCAGACTTTAAAAATGGAGAGCCAGCAGAGGAGAATATGATAGAACCACACAAAATCTGGATACCACAGATCTGCTTTGATACAATAGCAGTTCCCAGCCTCTCTTTTATCTTCATAACCATTCCTAGGTATGGTGGGAAGAGATTAGAATGGCAAACTGAGCAGTGTATCTGTCCACTGTGAGGCACTCGACTCACTTTATTATTTTGTGGAGGCTGGAGCTGTAAAACGGGCTGTTGCCATCATTGGCACCTGGTGCTGGCCAGTGTCCCTTGGATATTAAACAGTGCTCAGGGGACAGAGTGTGTCACCTTGCAAATCCATGCAGGGAAGCAGGGTCAGACTCTGGGTCTGGTCTGATCCTCAGCTTTCCCCCATGGGCAGTGCCCCCACAGGCCTTCCTCGGGGCAGGGTATCTGGCATCGTTGGCACCATGCTTGGGCCCCCTCTATTCTTTGTGCTGCCTGCTGCCACGCTGAAAGGGATGCCTGGGAGAGCCTGCTCACTGCCACTGGCATCCAGCCGGCCCTCAGGCACCCTCCTGCCTTGCCTGGGGGGAGGCTGATAGCAGATGTGTGCTCCCAGCAGAGGTCATGGGGGTCTGTGAACAGCTTTTGAGTGGGATTGGTGGTGTGTCTCTGTGTTTTACTGCTGCAGAAACCAGGTCTGTGATACTGTAAATCCTAACAAAACTCCTTGCTGTTAGACCTCTGGGCATTTTCTCCTGGGAAATCTTGCTGTAATAAAAGCCGAGCTGAAGGGCTTGGTTACGTCCTAGGCGATGGCCACCTTCCAGAGGGGTTTGATGCCAAAGTTCAGATGTTTTTCTTTTCCTTGAAAAACACAGCGCTGACTAGCTTAGGCTAGTTACAAGATGTGAACCTACAGAAACAGGATATGCCAGCAGGGATGACAGCATGAATGTCCCCTTCTCTCTCGTGTCATTAGAAAGAGATGCAGCTGCCAGCTCAGGTGCCTTAATCCAGAGCAGGACTGGAACAAAGGAGAAGCCCAGACGAGTTCTTGTTTTCCTTCTAAATAACTTGGTAAGTACTTGGCAAAACCTCTGGGAGTCTCAGTGGTGAAATGCAAAACCTTCCTGTCCCCTTGGGTCCCCAGCCACATCTGAACAAGGATATGTGACTTTCTGAAGGGAGCTGGCAAGCTAATTGGGAGGTGCTGCGACCTTCACCCTGCTGCTCTTTGCCAATGTCCATCTTTTTTCCCCCCCAAGCTGGGAGTGTGCAGAGTCTTGCTTCATAGCCCAGAGGAAGTCTGGAGTGTCAGTGTTGATTAAAAGGGATAGAGCAGTCTTCCTTGGCAGAAGTCTTGAAGGCTGGTGTAGCTCCAAGCCCAAAAGCACCCAGTCTTTAAACTAAAAAAACTTTTTGGATGTGCATTATATTTGCTAATGGACTTTTTTTGCTTTCTCTTGTTCAGTGATCAAAATTGGTGTGCTTTTTCTACATCAGCCAAATATGACATAACGACCAAAGTTAAAAATTAAAGTTATTCCATGGAAGGGAAAAGGCTGATAAAGAACTCAGTTGCCTCTGAAGTCAGATAGTACCTCCCATGTACGAGGTTGTGTTACCCTGAACCCATTAGCAGTCAAGCACTAGAAAGCAGCCTCTTTATTCAGAACTCCCATTTCCCATCACTTGTCTGCTAGCTCAAAAACCCCATTCTCCATCTCTCCTATGGGCTGTGTACTGTGGCACACTGATGAGGAGCCTTTCTCCTTCTCCACCTGGATCAGCTTCTCTCCAGCTCCCTCTGTCATCATTTGCTCTCTGAAACCAAGCTCAAGCCCTATCATTTTTGACTGAGAGACCTTTGATTTCCAAGGCACCTTATTTGCCTTGTATTAGGAGAGTAGGATGCTCAGCTTTCCATTTCAGTCATCTATCTGTAGGGAGCTAGAATTAGCACTTTGCACAAAACTGAAAGGATAGTATCAGCTGTGATAGTGATATGAGTCAAATAACTCTTAGTTGTTATCCTAGTTGTTAGTTGGTAGCCAAGGTGAACAGCTCTGGCTGTAGAAATTGTGTGTGCACGTTTGGATACATGGTTCATTTTCAGCCTTCTTTTTTTTTCAGTGGGAAGGAGGTCTGAAATCTCAGTGCACAGCTATGGCTCTCAGAGAACATAACTCTTGCAGTCATGTACCCTGTGGCTTTTCAGGTGCAACATCACAGGCCTCTCCTAAGCTGAGCTGCCCCTTCTTTCTAATAGGAAGTAGAACAAGACTTTAAGAAACTGCAGTAAATTTCAATATCCATGACTTTTCTCCAGTACTGTTGTGAGGATGGGGATTGCATCCTATGCTGTTCTCCACAGACCTTCCCACTCTCCTGAGCCTGAGGACTGCTCACAGCATGCAGGGAGGCAGGATGAGCAGGCAGGGAAACCAGAATGAGCCAATGCTGAGGTCACCTATGCATGCTCCAGGAGACTTGCAACTTCGACTCATTGTCGCCCCTAAAATGTGACCTGGTGCACAAGTGAGCAGCAACCCAAGGAAAAGAACTACAAAAGCAGCTTTGGAGAGAGCAGGATACCCCTTTCTCTAGCACTGGCATATAATCTGTTCCTCTCTGAGGTTTTCCTTTATGTATTTCTTTTCTGTACCCGAGGTGCAAATGAAAGGCAAACAATGTGGGTCAGGTGTGATGGTCTTGGGTAATGAACAGCTGGGAATAATTACTTGCTACCAGGAGGAAGGATGATGGATGGAGCCGAGGAGCAGCTGTGTGGCATCTTCAGCTGCCTGCCGTGACAGGAGGGGAATCAGAAATGCCCAGAGAAATTGCTTGGAGGGGCTGTGGGGCCGAGGCAAAACATTAGTGCTAGAAACAGGCTACAGCACCCTGCTGGGGAAACACTTTCAGGGACATTTCTTACTCTGAGACCCTTGTGCTTCCTTCCAGAAAATTTAATATTAGCCTTGGCTTCCCTCGAGACATCTATTTCCCTAATGGGCTGTGGGAAGCCTCTGCTCCACTCTTTTTAGCCTGGGACTGCGAGCTGAGGTGTTTCACTGCCTGTCCATGTAATATGAAGCAGGAGCAGAGAATGTCAAGGAGAAAGGGGCAGCAGGCTGAGGTCAGCCTGAGTGTTCACATGGGAACAAATGTCCTTCTAAAGCTCTAGGATGCTGTGCCTGGGGAGGGAGAATGAGTGGAGCCAGAGAGCCCCTGCTTTCTGGAATAGCAGAGCCAAACACATGTCATGGGCTGTGTTATATGGCTGGGACAGTTCCTGCAGGCACCAGCTTCTCCCCATGGCTATTTCCTACAGCTGGGTCTGGGAGATTGCTGTCACCAAAATGCATGAGAATCTCCTACATAGCCAGGAGGCCAGTGAAGAGCCCAGGAAACTGTTCCCCTTAAATAGTTAAACGGCTGTCTCTCGACAAGCACAATGTCACATTGAATTTGAAACAGGGAACTTTTTATATTTTCCCCCCTGATTGTGCTGGCACCTGGCAGATGCCTGTTTACCACAGGCATCCATACACACAGCAATCAAAGGAAATCAGAGGCACGGATTAGCAACAGCTGCAAGTCATTAGTGGCAGCCATGGGAAAGCACAGCTCTGCACCCCGCTTCGAAATAACCAACGTGAGTATTCCAGAGCACAGGGGTTACCGCGGGGCACTGCGGGCACCAGGGACAGCAAACAATTGCCTCACTTGTCTCTGGAGATGGCTCCTTCCCTCTCCACAAGACAGCAGTGTGTTATTGATGAATCAATCACACTTTATTGGCCCATTGAACATTAACTCTTTGGGAGGCCAGCTTTCGCCGACTGGGAGTTGCCAGAACTGGAGGATGGGGTCTCCACCTGTACAAAATTTCTAGTGAGTCTTTATTTTCTTTGGGCTGACTGCTGGCATCTTTGGCAGTGTCTCAACACAAGTGAGGGCTTGGGATCTCCTAGAGTTAATGCTCATTCTACAGGAAGTTTTATTAGAGCAAATGTAAAGCAAAAGCTGACCAAAAGACTTATTTGTGTGTCTGATTTCTTTATTCAATTCATTTTGAACCAGAATAGAGTCCAAATTTTATTTAAAAACTTAATGTTGATTGAAATTTCCATTGCAGATTTAGGCAGCTTGGGTTTCTATTTTGATCAGTCCCCGGAAAAGCTGATTTTACTTCAAAGCATCTCTGACTCTTGAAGGAGCAGGAAGCTGGTGCCCTATTAATAGAGAGCAGAATCCAGCATCACTGAGGCGTGGCTGATTCCCCAGCAGCCCTGACATATTTGGCTGTATCTGCCCTTCTTTCTTTCTGGCTCAGCATGGCTTTCACCATCACAGGTACAGTGCCCAAGCTCTGTGTGTGGTCTTTGGGGTCCACAAGAAGGGCCTGCTTGCCTCGCCCCTCCCAGATGGGATCCCCATCCCTGTCTTGCACTTGACCATTGCCATGGGGAGGTGGAAGCATGCGAAGGAGTTGGCAGCAAGAAGATGTACAAATACTGATATCCAGTATTTCAAAATACCCCTTAAGCTTCTGCTTTTTTCTCAAGGAGGGGAATAGGAGGAAAAGGAGTGGAAGCAAGGAAAGTAGTCACAGAGACTAGAGAAATGGAAAGCTGAGGGGGATAGAAAAAGACCTTTCTGGAAAGGCCATGGTCAGCCTGACCCTTGTAGCCCCTGGGTTTCTTTCCAGCCTCCAAACCTTCAGTTACTTTCAGCTTCCCACCTGCATCTCCCACCATAGACCTTATTTCTTATCTTCAGTCCCAAGCCTCACTAATTACCAAGGTTTGATCAGATCCAGCTTTCTCCAAATCCCTTCCTCGTACATTCTCTCTGCTGTTACTGGAAAAGTTGAATTTGGTTTCCCCATGGATAACATCGTTTATGTGGAGGCAAAAAATGGCATTTAGCCTTTTCTTCTAAGGCCTCTTAAGATGGCTCTGCAAACAGTAAGGAACATGCAAATAGAACATTAAAGGTAACAAAGGGAAGTATAATTTTAAAGTAAAAGAAAATGAATAGTCTTGGAAGACAAAGCATTGCAAATACTTGCATCTTCTAGTGCAAAGGTGAAACCAAGGAGAAAAGAGGGTGAAGATATGTTAGTTCCAACACTGCCTCAGTCCTGCAGCTGTTTCCATGTGAAAACTATTTTAGGATCACAAAAGTCTACAGAGAGCAAGACAGGTATTTGTAAAGGAGCTTCATTGCTACTAGCTGCAGAAAGTGGGGTGGCTTTCTGTGTGGTGCCTGAGAGAAGTAGACCAGCTTTGGGAAAATTCCTAGCTAAGTGCTTGTTTTTAAAGGATTTACTGATTTTCTCTTAAGTTTGTGAGATGTTGAAAGAGTGCTTTCCTCCTTCATACTTTTGCTAAAATGGTGAGTAAAATGATGAATAAAGGAAGAGGCACATTTCTGAAGAACTATTTTTTTCATTTCTGAGGAACTGCTTTTTTTCTCAGTAGGAGACACTGTTTTCTGCATGTTTTTCTGTCCTATCTTAAATTTAGGAGTTAGTGTTTTACTTGCTGAGTTACAAGTCACACTGGATTTTGTTTTGGTACTTTCAAATATGACTGTGTTTCCTCCTGTGCTGCAGCTCAATGAAGCCTCACTGGCTGGTGTTCAAAGTACAGCGTGCTGTGCTCACTTGTGATGCTCAGGTGTTCTGGGCTCTTCTTTACCTTCAGAAATTCATTCTGCAGTTCCTTCTGTTCCAGCTAGATGTGCTAATCCAGACATTTGCTTGCTAGTGTTCTGAGAACAGTAGATGATAATTTGTACCTATATTGTAAAAGGGATTTTGTTGTCAAAGCTGGCAAATAGTCATATAAATATTATGCCTTCAGAGAAATTAACTTCCTATCTTTTTGATATTCCTTTTTTCTTTTCTTTTCTTTTTTTTCCTGCCTACACCTGTCAAGTTTATGTTGAAAGGACCGTAGTCCATCTCTGAGCTCAGTAAAATCAATGCTGAGATGCAAAGAAAATCTGAGGGAAGGTGAGCAAAATTATGAGGGTGTTAGAAAATCTGTTTGTGAAGTGAATCCAAAGAGGTTCATGCATTTCAGTGAATCAGAAACAGACTGAGGGATAACTTGATCATTCCATATAAGTACCTATATTTGGAAGATGTAGATACCTTTTCCAGAACTATTTTTCTGTGAAAGAGCTGCTGTCTCGTCCCTACCAGTTCCCTGAGTTTAATCTTGGTAGGAGAGATGGTGTTGCAGGTATTTGAGCAGTGCAAATAGAGGAGCAGCTCAGCAGAGGAGAGCTTCACTTGCAGCTTAAAATAGGGGGGAAAATAAGATTGTTTGTTTGTTTGGCGTATTTTTTTAGCAATAAGATTGTGTGTGAACTCAGCAACTACTTCTTGGTACAAAGATTCCTTCATTCATCCCTGTCTTTGAGAATATTCAGGAAGGAAGGGTTTCTTTCCCTGGGGTAGAGTGCTGTGATTCCTGCTGGGTCACAGCCTGCAGAATGGATGTCAAACGTTATACTTGCTTGCTAATGAGGGGTTTTCTGAGCTTGGGGAAATTGTTCTCCTGTTTTTTTAGCTCTTACGTTTTCTCTGAAATATCATGGTCAGCAGAGCTCTGAATAGGGGATCTAAACCCCCATGGATGGGGCTGGTTACATAATGTCCAAAGTCAAAATGATATGTGGGGTCAAATGATGAAGACCTTAAGGCTTTGTTTGTTTTCCTTTGCAATATAGGACATAAATTGCCTTTGCCAGATGTCTCAAAAATTGAATTTCTAGGCATTGCAGAGCTGCGGGGTCTAACAGTATCACCACCTCTTCCAATTCTTTCTGATACCCAGGCAGTGGTGTAGGCTCTTGAGCAAACCTTTCAAGAGTTTAAAACCTGGACTTTGTGGACAATGTGCAACACCCTGGCATAGGTAGGAAAAAAGTGGTCTATCAGAGCACTGTTGGCTCTTAAAACAGTGTCATGTTGAAAATATAAGTACTATTTTAAAGGTCTTAATTTCCAAATGTCAGATTATTCACAAACACAAAGAGGGGAAATTAGGGATAGATATTAGGAAGAAATCCTTTACTATGAGGGCAGCTAGTTACTAGAACAGGTTGCCCAGGAAGGTTATGAATGCCCTATTCCTGGCAATGTCCAATGCCAGGTT
This sequence comes from Pycnonotus jocosus, assembly GCA_013400435.1. Taxonomy (NCBI): domain Eukaryota; kingdom Metazoa; phylum Chordata; class Aves; order Passeriformes; family Pycnonotidae; genus Pycnonotus; species Pycnonotus jocosus. Next base: position 81,317 of record VWYP01033226.1, read on the forward strand.
GGATAAGGTCTTGCACAATCTGGCCTAGTGGGAGGTGTCTCTGCTCATGGCAGGAAGGTTGGGAGTAGATGATCCTTAGAATCTCCTTCTAATGCTTAATATTCTATGATTCCATGTGTAAGTAACAGAATTTGGTACTAACTTTCATAATGAGGGGGCAGCAAGTACTGCTGGCAGTTTGCTTGTACTTGGAAAAACAGAGATCTCCTGTAGGTTATGTATATATCATACCTGCAGAACCTACAGAGAGATGAGGTTGTGAAAATTGAAAGATGAAGCTTAGTGTCCCTTCTGTAATTAATGACTTCTATGCTAGATCAAAGTTAGTGTTTTCAGCTTTTTGAGTGTGCACAAGCAAGCAGGTGAAATACATCTTTTGGGGGCTTAGAAGGAAACTGGGATCTGGATTTGTACTGAGCATTCTTTTGTCAGTTCATCCTTAAAAAGTAAAAGCAAAAGTTTATTATTGTAATTCTGATACTTTCTTCACCCCAGCGGCAGGGAAAAGGATGCATGATGTTTTGTTCATTTTATTTCAAAGCTGCCTAAAGTGCCTGATTATAGCCTGTTAGCTGGTTTCAACTGGTTTTCTTTTGTGAGGTCTGTTGCACACAGGTCACTGACCTTTATCTCAAGAAGTTCTGTCAGGGAGCAGTGGTCCTCACTCAGCCCATCCCACTCTAGTCTAGTATGGGTAGTCACAGCTATGCTTGGTCAGTCTCCTCGCTCCAGGGACTGCAGAGGAAACTTGTGTTTCTGAGTTTAGCTGCTGTGAATAATGTCCAAGCTGGATGGCTGGATTTGCTCTAAGAGGATGCTATGAATACCTGTCTTTATGTAGCACTGGCATCTCTGTTCAAGAGGGCCTTGAATGGAGTATCTATACTGACTTAACTGCTTTTCACATCTGTTGGAGGCTGTATGTGTGTACCCTTTCAGGTCAAGAAAAATGATTTTGTAGAAACCTTGCTGTTAAAATGACTTGCTTCTCAGGATTAAAAACCAGAACGATTCCATTTTCCACTCCTGACAAGGATCTCTAATTCTCCACGAGCACAAATACTCAGAAAGACTATCTCATTCTTTCCATGGAGCTGTAGTGTCTTTGACAAATCACAGGGTTTTTTCCTTTAAATGAAGCCCTGGGGTGCTTTGCAAGATGCTCTCGGTTCTGATTCACCATCTGAGTGTGGCTGTACGTGCAGGGGGAATGAGGCTGTGTTGCACGTAGCCCTAGAGGCCTCATTAAATTGTGATGTGTGGTGTCACATTTCAAACTCACAATTCTTGCCGTCCCTAGCTTAAAACTTGATGCAAATGATGAGTAACAATGGTCCAGAAGCTGTCTTGACAAAAAAAAAAAAAAAAAAAAAAAAAAAAAAAAAAAAAGTGCAGAAGAATGTATAAAATGATCTGAAATATCCACTTGCTTTATGTTTTTGGATTTTCAATTGCTCAGCTCCAAGACCATTGTACTTGAGTTGTCAGAGGTGTGATGTGCCCTTTACTCCCCTTCAAAACACAAAGCATTAGAACCAAGTAAGCACTTTGGAAAATGCTCTTCATGACTAATGTGTGACTGGCTGGGATATGTTTGGTCATGTCTTTACACTCTCATTTGTGTTTCTTCAGGAAATCTATCAGCGCTGTTTTGATGAAGGTCAGCATCTGTTTGTACTCGTTTAACTAAAAGAAATGCATCGAGAAGGTCAGGAGCTCTCTCAGACCTGAGAGAATAATTAGCAATAAATTATTCTACTACACAATTGTATTTTTTCCCCCATTTGTTAATTATCTTCAGCCAACTTATAAAATGCGTCAGCACTAAAAGAATTATTCACAAATAACTACCTGACAAATAGTTTGAAAGGGTGCTGGCAGGTGCTATGGAGGTGGCATGTTCCCTGCCTGGAGGAAGGCCAACAGGGTCACACTGTAGTGGAGAATGGGTAGGACACATGGTGTTGGGCTAACCTTGGTGGGTAGAAGAGGTTCCTCTTGGCCCCACAGTTTCTGTTCCTTTCAGCTCCAAGGTGCATTCCTGATATCCCCAAAAATCCCCAGGTAGGCAGCAGCAGACTAGTCCTGGGGTTTTAGAGAATGCAAGCTGCCATTTGTTTGCTCAGAAGAAAAAACTTTAGTTAGGGTGTGTTAATATCAAGCTTTCAAGACCATCAAACCAAACCAGATCATCCCTGTGACAGGAAGAAGTTGGTGTTATTTCAGAGAGGTCATGGTTCTATGAAATGGCTTCAAATTGTGACTCAGTCAAGCTGTGACTCCTTTTTCCTTTCTTTTTTTGGCAAATATGTTCTCTATGTACTTCTGCCCCTTTGGTGCTGAGCCTAAAAATATGCATTAAAAAGATGGAAGAGTAACGTGCTGATGATGTTTTGGTGGATCTCTGTCTTGTAGAGGTCTGAGTCGAGATGTTGGATTTGCACCATGAAGCGTTAAATTATCTCCTTCACACGTCAGCAATTATTCTCATGAATGAGAACTGTTGGAAGAATCTGTCTACATCAAATTCAGGTCCAAATCTGTTCTTGTGTGAAACACTAGTATAAACCAGGAATATTAATCGTTGCTGATCTGTGTACTCAGTATACTACTTTTAAATTATGAGAAGCAAGCTGTTCTTATATTTACTTAATAGATTTAAGTGATGCCATTTCTGACTTAACAATATCTCGGAGGGGAAAATAAATCTATAATAAAACACTATTTCATTCAGAATTTGTTATTGTGCAATGGGACTTACAGGCAACATCTTTGTGTGGAGTCTGCCTGACTGTTTTGAAGCTGAGGATTTTGTGTGTACTCGGTACAGTAACTTGTTGACTTTTGCTGTCCTTGTGTGTGTTCTTTCTCTAGGAGTATCTAAAAGTGTTGACCCAAAGGCCACTTTCTATAGTGGTAGAAGATAAGCCTGTCCGTATCTAGATTAGTATTTAAACTTCAGGGGCATAACTCAAAGAGGACAAAGATGTAATGTTGATGAAATGAGCTCAAGTACTAGCAATCAAGTTAATTCCTAAGGATATGTTTGATTGAGTATTACACTGGCTAGTAAATAACCCTCCACCTGCACTGATTTCTTTTGAAATTTGTTTGCATAGTTCATGCTTAAGTGGATTTAAGATATCTTCAGAATAATCTTGACATGAAGAGGCTGCCAGAGGACAAGAACTGTCTTTCCTCATTGGTTTACTCATTCCACAGCTTGGAGAATCACAGCTAATTGATACTGTTTCCATTTAATTACACATAATTTTTCTGTTTTGCTACCCAGTGAGCCAGGAGAAGAAAACAATACTCTGTCTACATGCAAATCTTCCAATCAACAATTTAAAACCTTTATGCTCTCAAATTTGCTCTCTTTATTTCAAAATGAAAATGTATGTGCTTGGGCAGGTTCTTACAAGTTTTCATCAGCTGGGGTTACTGTCACTGATATTCAGACCTGTAATTTAGTGCAAGAACCTTCCCCCTCCCTTTCCCTGCACACTGGCCCTCAGGGTGGACATTTAGGCCTGGTGTCAGTGTTCCCAGTTGCCATCTTTTTGGGAAGAGGTGCCACACAATGAGTAGGTGTTCTGGTCCATGGGCTTCTTCTGCTTAGAACTGAGCCCCCTTCTCTGTTGTCATGTCCCACCTTCAACCCTGGGCAGGAATGGCTGTGCCTGTGTTTTGGTGATTGCTCTGGTACAGGTACCTGGAATGCTGCATTGATTTGCACTGGTTTGATGAAGGATGCTGAGGTAAAGAGCAAATATAGAGGAATAGGGTGGGGAAGGTAGAGGCTTCAGAGGAGAGTTTTTAGAATTGATACTCCAAGGCAGAAGCTAATGGGAGTTTGCTGTAGACTTGGACAGAGCTCTTGGGTGCAGAAGAATTTTTGCATGGATGGGAGAATGTTACTGGAGCCAGGCAGGAAAGATGTGTGTGTGTGTGTCCAGTCCCTCTTGGCAGTAGAGTCTGCAGAGGCCTATGCAAAGCTTTTGGAAAGAAAATAGGAAATGCTGTAGGGAGGAGGAAGGGGGAAGGCTAGAAAGTATTTTTAGTAGAGAACTGCCCATGTTTCCATGAATGATGGCAAAGCCTTCCTGGTCTAGTTTGGAAAAGTAAATATTGGCTGTGGGAACAGTGCTCCAGATGCACAGAATCTGCTTTCCTAGTGTTGGTGGGCTCAATCCTGTGGACCCAAGGCTTATGTTTGGTTAATCTAGATGGTACAGAATTTAGGAAGGCTGATTTTTTGCCTTGCCGTGCCTTTTTGTTTAGCCAGGCATGAAGAATGCTCCCTAAGCAAAACCAGGCTATGTGTCCCAAGCAAGCCTTACTGACTTGTACTGCAACTTTATGAAGAAGACCTGAAAGCTGATCCTACAATGTGACAAAAATGTGGAGTGTTTTAAAGAAACCATTGTATAATGTCAGCTGTGCTTTTTGTTTTTCATGGGAAACTTTTTCAGCACAAGTGGCGTGTTGAGTCCAGTTGTTTGGATGAAGGATGGGGTCTCCTGGCACTTTATTGCAGAGAGGTGGGAACCCACCAGGTGCTGTGGGCCAGCTGCTCTCAGCAGGGCTGTACTCTGTGGGACCTCCCCAACTCCCATGGCCAGGATGCCCTTTTGCCCTGGAGACTGTAGCATCTCTCATATCTTTTTTTTTTCACTTCCCCTTCTGTTTTAAATTCTTGCAAACCCATCTGTTTGTACCAGGGCTGGTGACTAATGCAATAACTCTCATTAGGTCAAAATAGCTGAAATCATACGGCAATTACACATGCACGCTCACATGCACACAGAAGGGTTGTTCCCCCTGCGCCCCCCTTTTCTCATCTCTGGAACAAAACATTCCCTCACTGTTCTGAGGGCTGGAGCAGCTGCCCAGCTGGCAGGAGCAGAGATGTTAATGCTGTCAGTGAAAGGATGAGTCACTTTGCAAAAGTTATTTAGGAGGGTCACCCTTCTTGTCCCCTTTCCCCTCCAGCCACCGATCCTTTTGGGTTCATCACATGCTGGAGGTCTGCACTGGCTGCTGCCCGCAGAGAGCACAATGAAGGCTTGTCAGGGCAAGAAGGCTCCTGATGGGAGTCATAAAAATGACTAGTCCCGTGTTTGACTGATCTGTTAGTCTCCTGAAAAAAGCTTCTGCCTGTCTTGGAAGCATGTGATACCAGCTCCAAGGCTGCCCTTTTCTTTATTTCTGTGTGTGCTGGCTTTTTTTTTTTTTTTAAAAAGTTAATTAGAAGGGAGTTCCCAGTGTATGAGAGGAACTCAGGAGTAAAAGATGGAAGGAGAATAGAAAACTGTAATGCAACTTCCTTTTGGTTCTTATTTTTTTGGAAATAGGTCACTAAAAATCTGCCTTCTTCCTAGGAAAAACCAGTTCCTTTAAGTTTTTTGGAGGATGTACAGCTCTTCTAAGACATGTCTCTGGTTGAGACTTCTTTCACGATCTGAATTTTATCCTCAAGATAAGATCCAAAGGTCTTATCCTCAAGATCCTTATCCAAACCCCTAAGACTGATGTTTGCTGCCTCTCCAAACTCCTGTAGGACCAGAGTGCCCCAGGAGCCTAATCTAGTGCACAAGCACTACTTTCTCCTTCAGTGAGAGCTTAGCATTGTGTTCCCAAGTCAGCAGCAGGTTTGTCATAGGGCAAACTTGGCTCGTTTACTTCCTCAGGTGGGAAGAGCTCTGGCATTTGAAAGGTAGCATTTGAAAGAAAGCTGGAGGCCAGCTGTTGTGAAAGTTGCTATTGGTGTAGTCATTGTAGTTTTGTTTATCAGATATGTTCTGATAAATATAAAATAAAGGTCTGTTTATCCTGACCACTTGCTGTGTATTCAATTCTCCCTCTTCACCTGAAATTGCTGGGTGGTTGCCATGGCTGTGCCCATGCACTCTCACCTACATGCAGTGATGGAGACCAAGCCCTGCAGTTTCCCCTGCACAGGGCATGGCCCTTCAGGCACACAGTTGTGCTGCACAGGGGTGGTGTCCCCTGCATGGCCTAAACCTCCTCAGGTGAGGATGCCACCCTGCAGAGTTCTGGTTATCAGCTGAGCTGTTGCTGGGGTCGTGCCAATGAGGTGGGATGGGAAGCTGCTCTGGCCTCTTCTGTGATTTTTTGATGTGCAAAGGGAGCATGTCCATGACATCCATGGATCATCTTCTGTGTCCTTCTCCTTGAGTCTATGGCACCTGTGAGAGGCTGCTGAGAACTTTCTATTACTTCTTAATGTCAGTAGTTCCTCTGTCTCTTAATGTGTGTCAGCAAGGCTGCTAGAATTTTCATTGGCTGCTAGGAGGGTTCAGTTTCCTTGATTCCTTGATCCTAATTTCCTGTCATTGATTTGGAAATTATAGGAATATTTTTTAAATTTAGTAGAGGGAGAAAGAAGAAAAAAAGACAAAAATTTTTGAAAATATTCAGGCATCCTTGATGACAATAGTTCTGGCTGGATTGAGGAAAAAAATTCTGAATCAAATCTTTTGTTTCTTTTAACACTTAAAATGTTTTGACACTTCTCATCATTCCTTTAGAAATATTTCTCATCACTTCTTAAGTGATCTGCTCATGACAGACAGGCATGCAGTCCCTTTCAGGCTGTGCCACAAATGGAGAAGTGCTGGCTCACAGTACTGATGTGGCAGAGACTTCCACTGATAGCCAGTTGCAGGTTCCCTTCTGAGCACTCTGTACCCTTGCTGGAACAGCTGCATCTAACTGGTTAATCCCACAATTTGGTTATTTTTTTTTCTTCTAGGTGATCTGATGCCCCTATTACAAAAAAAATATTATTCCTTATTTCTAAAAGCCAGAAAAGTGTGCATGTGTGCCCACGTGTATGTGTTTTGCCCCTTTTCCTCCCTCTGTGCAGCTTTCCCCTGGGGTACAAAGGTAACTGTTTAATTTAGTAGATAAATTGAAATTCTGGTGTTTGAAAATGGCAGGCAACCTAGTTAAGCAAACTGGCATATGTAAATGGGAAAGAATGGTCTCTTAATGGAATTTAAATTAATATCTTTTCAAGATAATATGTTCCCTTCCTTGCTACCTCCCTGGAAAGATACCAATAAGTTGACCATGAAATAACAAGCAACTAAGTGTACTGACAGAAGAAATACAAACCCAGAATACTCATCAGTGGCAAACCAATCTTGTGTCATTTTGTGGCTGTCTAATTTGCCCCATGTAAAATACCAAATTAGGCCTGAATATTCAGATTAGAGGACTAAAATAGCCTCTATCAGAAGTTTATTCTGTTCTCTGATATTTTTTTGTCCTATTTTCAACCTTTATAGAGGTGACACATCCCTGCTCAGCGTTACTGGCTGCGTATTGTCAGTCTGGAGTACTGGCGCTCCATCTGTGAGCTCCGGCTAGCAGCAGGTACTGTAAATCATAGAGATTCATGACAAGGCTGTGAAGTTTTCTGAAGGACAAATCACAGTATCTGTGCAGAAAATTATTGTATCTAGTTACCAGGAGTGGCTCTTGGTTTGTTAAACGCTGCTGGGATGTGTTTGGTGGTGCTTTAACCATTGTGAATCAAATGCACAAAAACCACAAGTGTATTCATGTATGTTCTGCAGCTCCCATCTTCCTCATATGTTCACTTTCACACTCATGCATATGTCTGTTGCCTCCAGAAGAACTGAACTGAAATGGAGCATTGGGCTGTTCCAAGGTTTCCTTATAGATTTGGGAATGGAGAGGGTTGAGTCACCCAAAAGCGTGTGTCTCCATGCTGCTGCAGACGGTACTGGCTTGGATGGGAGGGACCGAAGTGTGGTGGGTCCAGTACCTAAATAGCCACAGCCTGGAGTTCTTCTGATTTGTGATGACACAGGCTGCTTTGTGGTGATGCTTGGAGACTCAGCTTGGCTAGTTTGGAAGCAGGTGCAATTTGGATACAGACGTGCACCTTTTGCACACATTTTTGGATCTGTTCTTCCCAATATTGTAGGTCTTATGGTGTCCTATGGGATGCCAGTAGATGAGTGCTCTCAGATGGTGGAGACTGATGGTAGGAGCTTTTGGGATTTAGGAGGCAGCTGATGGTGACCAACGGGGTGAAACAGCTAGGCAAAGGGACCTGCCCAAGAGCATGAAGCAGCAGCAGCCTGAAGTGAGTAGTTTTCACTGTAGGACGTGGTGGAAGAGTGCTTAAGGCAGATAATTTCTTGTGAATCAAATGCAGCAAAGCTCAGTCAATGCAAACTCTACAGTGCTGATGGTCAGAGTTTGTCCCTATGTGTTGAGTGTGGGACTGCCAGTGCTGGTTGAGGTGGGAAGAAGGGGTGTGACTGTGAAGGGAGAAGCCTTGGGGCCTCTCTGTAAAGCCTCTGCTTGTGCAATCCTGCTCCATCTCCTTGACTTCAGATGATGTGCGGAGACACCCTTGGACTAATATGGATGTACTTAACAACCATCTGCAGGGAACGGTGCCTGGAGAAACTGCCCTGGCACGTCCCTCAGTACATCCTTGGGACATCTGTGCGTGCCTAGCTTTATCCTCTGTATTTCCAGCTCTTCACATGGATTCTTGAGGGAGACGAGAAATGAAGCTATTCCTAGAAATTCCACTGCAGTTACATGTCTTTTTTTCCTTAACTGGCGGACTCGTCCTTGCTTCTTTTTGGTGCCAATGTTAACACGTCTTTTGGCTGTTAAGGGTAGTTTTCAGACTTGTTTAGAAGAATCTCCTCCCTTTTCCCTGTGTGCCACTTGCTGTGCTCTGGGGAAGGGTGCAGGCCCACGGCTGTTGAGTCAATAAATTTCTGTCCCAGTAAGAACCTGGGTGCAGCCCAAAGAAGCACCACGGTGCAGAGAACAACAAATGCATTGCAAATGATTTCTGTGCAGTACCTGTACTGTATTCTAAGTAATGAAGCATCGTTTTGGGTACTTGTTTACAGCCTAGTATGAAGACTGTGCATAAAGCCAGGAGAGAAGGGCATTTATGTGTCTTCTCATGCATCAAATCTCCTTGTTCGGGCTGCCTTGCCCTCCTATGCAAGACTTTCATACAAAAAATGCTTCTGTCCTTGGTGTGCCTGCCTTTGTGCTCTTGAAAACAGGAGAGAGATGTGCCTACTTTAGGGCTGGCCCTGCTCCAGGTTTCCTGGAGCCCTAGATGTGCCCCACAGAGCACCCTTGCCACCACCGAGCAGTGCTGTTAAAGCTTCTGGCATCAAAATGCAGCTGATGACTTCTGCTTCTTTGTTCTCCCTCGATTATGAAGGGAGAATGAAGGGGGAGAGGTAAAAAAAGAAAAAAAAAGAAGGGTAAAAACCCAAATAGCACATGTAGAAGGACAAAATTTCCCAGCTCAGTTTGGGATCAACCTGCTTCCCACCCTGCTGCCTGGGGGACGGTTTTTGGTGTGATGCCTTTCACACCATAGCTGACAGCAGCCATTCTCTTCAGTTTGCTGCTCCTAAAACACACTTTGGGCAAACTGTGTTTCTGAGCCCAGTTCACAAGAGTGTTCTCACTCTGGACAGAATTTAATTGCATGCTGGAGTCAAACTGAGATTGAGTGGGACTTGAGTGAAGCTTAAAGAGATGGAATATACAGTCCAGACCTGGATCTCATTTGCAGGCTGCAACAGCCCTGTTGCACCAAGCAAAGATCTGCAGCTGAGGCAGGCCTGGTCCCTCTCTAATGTTAGCAGCTGGATACAGAACAGACTGCCCCAGTTAGGGCAGAAGTTTGGATTTTGTTGATCCTACGCCCTGAGTGCATCAGGGATGTGCAGGCAGGAGTGATTATCTTCATCCAGCTGCACAGATCTGTCCCTGGACCCCATCTTAGCTGAGGTGCTATCGCTGGACCTGCAGATATGATGCTGGAGGCTCTCCAGAGAGAGACCAGAGCTGTGGCTTTTGAGAGAGGGGGGATGTAGAATGGGATGGGAGCCCTGCACTGGAATTGTGTTTGGGTTGCTGCAGGAATGGGCAATACAAAGTAACTCCTCTTCCTTGTGCTTGTTCCCACAGAGATTTCATAAAGCGTTGATGCTGTTGACTTCCTTTTCCTACTGCAGAGGGAATTTCAGGCCCCTGGGGACTCTGTGTGTGTACGTGTGTCAGAGATCGAAGGAAGGGTGTGGGAAATGTGGTTTCTCCTGTATGTCCCTGACTGGGAAGTACTCCCGCAAGGCCTGTTCTGCTCTTGTCAGCCCAGACCATGAGAGATAAACTGCTTTCCTCCAACCTGAGTAGCTCCAGGTAGTTAGGATTGACCCTATGGGCAAAGGACGAGACTCTGGCTTTGCCTCTTGTATAGGTGGGCTTTAGTTGGGGTGGCTCATTGCCAAGGACAGGGAGCTTTGAAACGGAGTTTTCTGGTTTGGGCATCTGGTAGCAGAAATGTATTGTGGTCAAAACAAGTAATTTTCTCTTCAGAGGAGTGAGCCCAAGAAATCTGTCTAGTAAACTCATCCACTTCTGTGGGATTTTATTCTTAATTTCAACAAGTAAATCGAAGAAAAGTAAGTGTGGACCTCACACAACTCTGGTTGGAGAAAGCATTTAATTCCACCGATGAAGCAGTGTTTCCTAAAATAACAGCTTCGGGAACCTCTGCAATCTGTTTCCCTGTCTCTTACCCTTTTACAAGAACTGAGGAGCCTTTCAGCATTGTGAAGCAAGGCTGCGAAATAGCAACCAGAACAAGAGTGCCTCAGTCTCTCGGACTCTATCTGGGGACCTATTGGGCTATTATTAGCAGGGGATACCAAATACATTCTGTAAATATTTGAGAAGCCCTGTGAAGACACATGCTCTATTATGAGCCCTGTAATCGTTAAACTCAGGCAAAATACAAAGGAAGAGCCAGAGCAGTTTACACTTATCACCCCATTTTGTTCTTGTCTGTGGAAGGAAATATACTTGGATGCCTTCTGGGTCAAGGCTGAAAATGCTGTCCCTAATTCGTGGCAGAGAGGGTTTATTTCCAAGTGTAAAATGGACAGGGGGGCTTCTGAGCCCCTGGGCTGGCACATGGTGGTCTCCTGGCACAGAACTCATGTGCTGGGGTTTGGGAGATGGTCTGAAAGTCGTCGGGCTCCTCTAGCGAACTGCGAGGTGCCTAACTTTTGTAAGGGATTTCCTTACAGCTTCTTGTCCTCTTTCGGAGCAGGCGTGACCCGCAGTCTCGGTATCCATCGCTAGAGGGAGGAAAACTACACGGAATTATCGCCCTCTCCGGTCTCTGCTCCGTCCATCCACTCCAGGCAGGAGAGAGATGCTCTTAGCACCTAATAGCTGAGGAGCACGTAGAATTGTAGTAGGTGGGCTGTTTTCCTGCGACAGAATTTAATGAAAAACACCAAACTCAAACTTTAACAGAAGCAGATAGAAACCTTTTTGTATTCTTGAAGCAGTGCACCACAGACACATCTCTTTTTTATTGAAAACATAGCAAATGAAAATTAGTTTAAGACAAAGATGATGACAATTTCAACCTAGGAATGGGAACATGGCTTTAAACACAATTTTATCCCATGAGAAGTACTGGAGAACAACTTCCTTTTGCTTTCAGAACCTATTTCATGAAACCTGGTAGCTCTTTATCAATCTGCTCTAGACTCGTGATTATGAAAATTACCTAAGGTCAGCTTTGTCACCAGGATGGCACTGAGTAGCTATGCTGTTTTGACCTTCGTCTGCGATTAAGGGGACCATCTATTTTCCCTCCAAGGTGTGGTTTGGTTAAATTAGACATGTCAGAATGATCTACTGTCTCCGTAAGAAGAAAAATAACATGCATCTCTGCTCTAGACTTTTTGATGACAGCCATGGCCATAGCACCATGCTGTAAAGTGCTGCAGGCAAAGGTGTTGCCATCTCTTGGAGGATATGCTTTTGAGGGGCTGCTCTTGAGGGATGACATTAGACTTTTTAAAAAATAATGTTTAAAATAAAGAAAAAGGTAAGGCAGATAATTGCAGCATGGAAGTAATAGTAATAAAAATAGTAAGTAAAATAATAATAAAAATAGGAAGCAAAACTGACCAAGAATGAATGTGACCATAGCCTGTCTCTTGCTCAAGCCTGAACAGATAAAAACCAGAGACACTAACAATTCAAGAGAAAAGCCACGTGTGGATTTTTGTTCTTTTTTTTCTTTTAAAATTTATTTATACATGTAAGCACAAGCTATTCTATGTTCTTGGTAGCAGTAGAAATCAAACAAAAAAGTAAACACTTTCTTTCATAATGAAAGGAAGCAGGAATGGTGCAGGACTCTTAACTCTGGAGAAAATTAAAAGATGGAACCATAATGAGATTCTTAATGTGTGACTCAGAGGTGGCCACACTTGTAACCGTCTGGGTCATTATCAGGAGGGGAAAAGGACAGGGCAGAACTACACTGAACATGCACCCCCTCCTTCCTCCCGCCTTTATCTTTTGACGCAAAAAGAAATGTGCACATCTGCATTGTGCAAAATGTGGCTTCTGGCAGTGAAAACAGCATGAAAGGGCTGAAACAGCAGCAGGTCCCTGTAGGACAGGACAGGAGGGTATTCTGCTGTGCTCTGGGCTCAGCCTTCCTTGGGGAAAGCCCCGTCTGGCTGCAATGTTGGATGGGGCTGGCAGTGGTGGAAAGGAGTAAATTTCTTCATCCAGAGCCCGTCCGAGCATTGCCGGTGCTCGGGAAGAGAGGACGGGTTCCAGGAGGGGATGAGTGCCCGAGAGGAGGGTGTGCCAAAAAGATGTGGCTGGCAGCGGAGCAGCTGGCCTCTGCTGCTAACTCAGATTGGCTTGCCCAGGAGGATCCTAATTACAGCACAACTGCTGTCTCCATAATCGCTGCGGCAGGAGCAGCGCGGGCCATAAGGCACTGAAAGGGACCTGGATGTGGCAGAGGAAGATTATTAGAGCTACTGCGCTCTGTCCTGGCCATCGAGTTGCACAAAACCCACCAGATGTCAGGCAGGAAGAAATGGGTCATCCTCAGTGTAGGCTTTTGCAGATAATGCCATTGACTGCTTATATGTGAACAATGTGATAGCACAGTGGGTTCTGCCTAACTGAGAGTGTTCGTGGGGAAAGCTTTGGAAATGCAGCGAGTCTGCTTGGGCACTTGGGTCTGATTTGCAAAGCAGCAGCCACTTGTGTGGCTGGTGTCAGATGGGAATAACAAAAGATGCTCAGACAACTCGTGGTGAAGGACTGTAGCCGTGTCGGATGTTCCCTGTGTACCAGGAATGCTGGCCCTCACCCACTTGCACCATCCGCTGACAAATGAAATCATCCTTGACAAAACCTGGGCCTGGCAATTATCAAGAAAAGCAGTGATGAGCAATAAGAAAACTATGCTTTAGGATGTGAATGTTATTATTTTTTGTTTCCTGGTATGTTTCCAAGGTCAGCTTCTTCAGATATATTTTGAAATCAAAACAGTAAGCTCAGACAACAAGCATTCAGGGAGAATGCATTAAAGCAGATGTGATTTTTGTAGTACGGGCAGTATGCTGGCAACTGGAAGTTACTGCTCATGCCTGTTGCATTTAAGACCGAGGGTAGGAGTTGCTCCCACCACTTCATTTACAAGACAGAAGCATCAAAGATTTTACGATGCTCTTTTTGGAAGTGCTCCCTCAGAAAAGGACTGTGAAATGTTAAACTGCATCTTTGACTTTCAGGCCAAGTGTTCCCTGAGTGGAAAATCTGGTGCTTAGTCCCTCGATGGAAATAAGGAAAGCAGGGTGCAGGTAAAGTGTTATTCCCTGTATCCTCCCACTTGCTTCCCAGCAGAGAAGAGCCCCCCCTGCTTCCCCCAGGCTGTGCCCGAAGCACGCATTTTTCCCTTGCGCCAGACTTTAATTACATGCAATCGCCTTATGGATATCTGGGGCAGTAATGGTGATCTTAAACATTGCTGGATGCCTCACATTGGCTTTATCTAAGTCTGTTCACACTGTTGCAGCTTTTCTTGCTGGTGACGATGTGGCAGAGAAGGACAGAGTGAGAGAGTGAGATAGTGTGGAAGTGGGAGGCCGTGCCAAGGTGACAAGCTCACATTGGCATCTGATGGTGCTAATCAGGAACCATGTACTGTAGAAGGTGTCTTTTGATAACGTGCTTTTATAATTTAACCCTCCTTATATTTTTGGATATATAATTTGTGTAGGGTTTACAACCTGAATCTGCTTAGGTGCCTCTGGTTTCTGACACAGCAGCAGCCTTTGAATCAGTGAGTGTCTGCTCTTGCTGCTTAATCTCTGAGGCAGCCAATTTGGGGACAGAAGGAGTCTTTACTTTATCTGCTCCAAACACACTTGTACTTTATTCCTTTGTATTGGGAAAACAGGAAAAAAAAAGAAGTGAAAAAAAAGGGAAAGAAGTGCTGTGTGTGTGAGCACGTGTGTGTGTTTATATAGTATGGGAGACAGAGACTAAACTGAGCAAGTGTGGGAGGGTGAGAACCTTTATTGTGCAACAAACTGATGGCACCAAATATGCTGCATTTGTTGTGAGTTAAAAGGTTTATACAAAGATTTTCTTAGTAGTGTCTAAGATCTTAATAGGGTAATTAATCTTTCTAAGTGTTACTGCCAGATTATGGGATCAGCTATTACCCCTGGCTACAGAGAACTCCTTTGTGTGTTGCTATGAACAGGACTAAGTGATGAGACTACTCCGTTTGCCAAACAAAGATATGGTTGCTGCTAGCTTGTTTATGTTTGAAATGTGTTTTCTGGTGCAGTAAGAGAAGGCAGCACCATTTCTTTGGGAATATTGGTGCCCTTTAAAATGAGCCTTATTAGGGGGAGAAGGGCATGAAGCACTGTAGAATTTCCAGAGCTTTATAGGAAAGTGCATATATACTTTAAGAGACATAATGATGAGTTGTTTGGTTTGACAGTTTTTTTTTTTTCTTTTTCTAAGCAGGAAAATAAATAGATAGCTAATGTAATTGTAAGAAAGCAGCTGTAGGAATAGATAAAAAGTGGTCTCTACTTAAAAACTTCTGCATGGAATTCAGAAGCCAAACACTTTAGTTGAGGAATTAAAATCGAAGTTGTGTTGCAGGAGGATAGGGTAGGACATAGAAGATGTGAAAGAATTTTCTCAAGAAATAAGCTTTGCTCAATCCTGTTTATTCATAAGTGAGTCAAAACTAAAGGTTGTTTTATTTACTAGATAAGGGAACTTTTTTCCCAGTGACATTGCAGGCAGGGGGGCAGGGAGAAGAGGAAAAACCAGCATATTACCCCATGCTTGTCCATGCTGAGACAACTGCATCATTCTAGTGAAATGTCTGCTTGGCCAAATTTTGACATTTCCTGTGCTGCTGAAGGAGCAACCTCTGACCAAGGTCAGTATAAACTACTCTATCCACATCATTTAACCTGGTCCAATGAAGGCTGTCATGTTCTTTAATGACAATTAAGGAAAAATCCATCTCCAGGCTTTATTTATACATAATATAGCTGGTTTGAACCTAGGATTGTTTTTAAGCCACCCCAGAGGCATCACCTGTGAGTGACTGTTCATGTGTGGGCAGGTGTGCTTCCTGCTTAGTAGCAATGGTGACACTGTCAAGTGTTGAGATGAAATGCTCTGGGCTGGGTCAAGTTGCTGAGTTTTTTCTAGGCATTGGGTGGGTGAATCCACTCATAGGGTATGTGGGAGGAAACCTTCGCTTTGTGGCTGGAGAGGTGTTCAGTTTGGAGAAAGGCAAGGTAAAGGGTGGTCATGGAGGCTGGAGCAGGAGGAGAACGGCAAGTTGCCACCTTCTGCCCTGCTGGAACACAGTGATGCTGATGGCATGCTGCAAGCCTTGGATTAACAGGGACCTTCCCTTTATGGGAGCAGGTACCTCACACAGGGTCAGCTGGCACTGCCCACTCATCTCTGTGGCCACCATGGGGTTGTGCGCTCTCTTCTTCATCTGCTCTACAATGGTTTACAGCTGAACATTGATGAAAAGGAGAAGCTGCAGAACCTTGTTCACCCTCTTCTCCGTCTCAGCAGGGAGTTTACATTCATACAAGACTTGGAGAATCTTGAAACTGTGCCAAACCACCAGAATAAAGTCATAATGCTGCAGCTTGGCACAGTGTTGAGGAAGACTCCCCCAGGGTACACTGTGTGGAAGTAGGAAGTGGGATTGAAGTGGGGGGTCAGCCAGGCCTTGTAGATGTTTATTCCTGATGGTGACACGCCCCTGCCTGTCTTGTCCCTAGATTGAGATGGTGAAATCCTGGCACTGCTGTCCTGGTAGGGCTTGTACCGTGCTGAGCTGCCCCTGGTGGGCTCATTTGGCTTCCTTTGTGGCAGGTCCTGCTGGCTGGCCACTTATTAGGACCCAGGGAGGAGCATGATTTTGGGGATGCCTTCCTGGTCCAGAGGGTCAGGGGAAAGGATCTGCTTAGCTGATGGTGGTGGGGTGGGGAAATCACTGATTTCTCCCACTGGGCTGTGTCAGTGGAGCTGTTCATGAGGACAGAAAAGGAGGGTGATGCTTACCCCACATCTCTAGGAGTGGTGATGGCTGAAAGCCCACCACAGCTTTCCAACCTGCTGCAGGGTCCTCATCCGTGCTTTAAGTGGTTGGAGTATGCTTCCTCGGAATTGAGTGCTTGCCTGAAAGCTACAGTGAGCTTATGTCTCCATCCTGGTGTCCCAGCATATGCAGACCCCCTCCCCCCACAGCTAGCACTGGGATTTCTCACTCTGTAATGCTGCAGAGATGTGCTCCTTTTGTAAGTAGATGTCTTCATTGGTCAAATTACATTTACAGCTTTCTGCATTCAGTATTTGGGATGTAATTTGCTTTACAAATCTCAGCTTGATTCTAGAGGTGATATGCAACGTGAGATGCTAAAAACTCTGAAAGAAAGTCTTTGAAGATAATTACAGCTACCTCACCACAAAGAAGCTCTGAGGGTTGTAAGGAAAAAACTCAAACAAATCCCTATTGATGCAGAGTTAAGATGACCCAGTTGAAGCGGAGACCTTTCCAAATGGAAAATTCAAATCCAGGAAGTACAGAATCAACGTACATGCCAATAAAACATTAACTCTGGCCCCTTGGAGCTGGTGCTGCTCACTGGGAATTATCTGCAACCATTCCAGCTGCAGTCACTGCATTAGCTGGAGCTGTATTGAACAGTGGGAGGATTAGCTGGAGTTTGGCACAGCTTGGAGGATAAAAGGAAAAAATTTCAGGGTGGGTGAGAAGGGAGGCTGAATGCACATACCTGTATGCATGTGGAGGAACTTCAGAATTTTACTTTAGCACTGAGATGCAGTAAGGAGACATACCTAAAATTGAGGTTTTTATGGTAGAAAGGCATAAGATAACACTGACTTACAGGTTTAGTGCTGGCTACTGTAAGCTGTGTGTCTGTGTTAGATGTGCATAGCTTCCCTGTGGCACAGCACACCTGCAGTGCAGTTGGCACTGGCACAAGGAAGGGGTTGGATGCTGTCTCACTGTGGTCAGCAGTGCTCATCCTCCTCTCCCTGCATCCACAGAGAGTGTTGTTGGAGAACCGAGGTCAGGAAACATTTGTGCAACTGAAATTTCTTGTTTTCAAAGGATTGCTTACTCAGACTGATACATATTACTGGGCAATCCAGGCTTTCTGATAGCAAAGATATTTGTCAGTGAATTTCCTAGGTTTATCCAATAGTAATAAAAATGGGATTTTTTAAAATCTCTTTTTTTGTTGTTGTTCTTGTTGAAAATAGTGGTGATTTAAGCAGTTGAAGTTAACACATAGGTTTTTGCTTGATATATATATCACTAAAAAGGAAATAGGGTGTCTAGTGATATCAAGAGGTTGCGTTTTTTTATGTAACAAAATCAATTATTTTTTTGTGTGTAATGGAAATTATAGTAAAGTTTTGAAAGGTCTGTGGGCTAGCAGAAGAGGAAAGGAATTCAAAATTGTAATCTGTCTCTCCAAGTCTTCAGTATTTTCTCCCGTGGGGGCTGCAACAGCAGCTGATCCATCTCCATCCTGCCTCCCTGCATTTCAGGCAAGGTGTAGTCTGAGTCAGCAGAGGCTTCAGACCTCTTTGAAGATTCAGCCTTTTAACAGGAAAGATTTCCTGGCCTGTATGTGAGCCA
This sequence comes from Pycnonotus jocosus, assembly GCA_013400435.1. Classification (NCBI taxonomy): domain Eukaryota; kingdom Metazoa; phylum Chordata; class Aves; order Passeriformes; family Pycnonotidae; genus Pycnonotus; species Pycnonotus jocosus. Next base: position 99,426 of record VWYP01033226.1, read on the forward strand.
AGCTGGCCCTGTGCTATATCAGATGCACCTGAACCTCTTCTCTTATCCCTGGTTTCTGGCAAACCCGGCAATATGAGGAAAACATTGCAACGAAGTGGTAACATTATTTCAAGAAGGAGCTAAAAAAAGCCCCTGGGAGAGAAGGAATTTATTAACAAGTCATGGGACTTCGGTATGCCTCAGGCAACATTTTCAAACTGTTGCTCTCCCAGATCAGTCACTATAATTATACTACTTCTCAAACAGAAAAGGACAACATGGGGAATTCATCTAATGTAATATCATAGGTCTAGCCTAGAAAGCAGAACAAAATGGGTTATTGTAACAGAATAGTAAAATAGGTGTGACTTCAGAATAGTGGGTCAAAGCAAACCTTCAGATGAGTAATTATTTCTTACTATCCTACTTGTTCTATTTCACCCTTAGATATTTAATTACATAGATTTCCTTTTCTCCTGTCCTAACATGCACCACCAGGCAATTTTTTTTTTTCTTTGAGCCTTGGAAACAGTACTACTTGATTGCTTTATTGGAGCTGCTCTCTTAAAAACAAAACTTTGAACAAATCTGAGCAGTGGTAGGAGCAGATTTTGTAATTATGGCTCTGTCTGGAGAGTGTAAGATGGATGAGGGTGTCCTTGTGCTGGGTGCTGGACCTCTTGTGTTAAGGCAGGAACTTAAAAGAAGTAGAGCTCTCAAGAAAACCACTATATTCTGTGCAACTTGCAGCCCTTGTTTGGAATTTAATTCCATCCTTTAAAATGGGTTAGGTGCAAGTTCAAACAGGATGTTGCCTCAACAGTGTCCCTATCTGGAGATGAGAGACTAACTTCTTTGCTCGGATGTTCACTGGCTAAATGTAGTAAATGATGCCTCTGTGTCACTAGGCCTGGAAAAACAGGACTCAAGTGTTTTCTTAAAAAAAACCTCCAAAATCCCTGCCTGCTTAGGTGCTTACAGTGTTCCTGTCATTTTAGTCTTCAAACGCCTACTATTCTAACATCTCAGCTGATAGCACAGTGAAAAGTAAATCTCTCTCAAGCATTTTCTTCCCTCTGAGTAATAGCTAATCTAATAATAGTTTGACTCCTACCACCACAATAGCTCTCTCTATAAAATGTGTAGAGGGAGGAGGCTAAAGATTTCATCTCCTCTCTGGTGACCCCAAACTCCTTGGAAGTAGTGCAAAAGTACTGAACTTGGGCCCTGCACTGCTTATGTATCACCCTCAAGATATTTTAGAGGTTTAAATGTTTCTCAGATTTGGCTATAAAAAATCCAGCAAGCCCAAGCAACCAACCCTCCCCAGTAATACACATCCCTTTTGCTTTTTGTTATTTTTTTCCCTCTTGTGTTAATATTTCCCTTGTTAGTGTTTCTGCATGAGATCTATTTATTCATTTATTTTGTGCTTTTACATCAGCCCTAAATGATCTTCCTATTAGCACAGGAAGCTGGCAGCAGCCAGTCTGCAGCCTTTGGATAGTCAACTAATTAAGGGAAAAGCAGGTGTGGATGGATCTATTGAGTCTATAAATAAGTGCCAAAAATTTAAGTTATTGGTCTGTGAGTGTTAACAGGTGGAGCACAGTTTTTATACCTTCAATGGAGAGGAAAAAGAAGGGTTAGAGGAAATGACTTCTTCCCCCACAATTTAAAAGCTCTTCAGTAATAAAATATGTCTGTTTTAAAACCCCCCCCAAAACAAANCCAAAAAACCAAGAGTCTTTGTCTTGTACATGTTTAACCTGGAAGACAAATAAAGGTAGTGTAGGGGTTCTTATTTTCATTGACCTGGACTGGGTGATGAAATGGATGATCTGCAAAGAAATAATTCATATTCTCAGGCTGACACTCAGAAACATAACTCACAAATGACTACAGATGTTAGTGCCTATTGTTCCTTTGCAGTTCTGTTTATAAATAAAATTTTCTCTGCCTTCAGTCAAACACTCAAAATGTTCTAATCTGCAAAAAGCCTCTTCCCTCAGTGCTAAAGAAAAATATGATCTATTGAACAAAGTATTATGCAAGGGATTTTGTGTCTAAGAATATATTCTCTCCTCACACTGATTTATCCTCCTCCCCAATTTCTGCACTGGCTTTCTTCCTTTGTGCTTGATTTAGTAATTTATTCAAACACTTCTAACCAGGGGGCGTTTTTCACCAGGGTGCAGTGGCAAGAGACCACAAAAACATTTCACAACACGTACAAAATACATTAAACCACTTTCAGAATAGTATAACGTGATAGGATAATGTTAGAATAAAAACATGTAAACCAACCACCTACTACCTTGACTGGTTTCATTAATTTTGATCTCACCGATATAAAAGTCTTCTTCATGGATATGTATTAATCTTTTATGGGCTGTGTATAAATTTAAATGCAAGCAATAAATGAATGCTTATACTAAAGCTTGCATGTGTCAATCTGGGAAACGCAAGGTGAGAGAAAAACCCAGCAGTCAAAACTTATGCATTTTTTATATTTTAAAAAATTCTGGGAGCATCTAACCAAGCTAACAGGTGTTGATTTGGAGAAGTAAGAAAGGGGACTTGTGCTCTGAGGCTTTGGGGAGGCACTGATGGTTTTAGGGACTTTAATTTCTGAATCTGTTTTCTGATTTGCTTTTCCCCTTCTTTTCTGCCTCTTACATGCTTGGAGATGGGGAGGGGGAGGGTTTTTGAGGTTAGATGGTCACTATGGATCATCTTTTAGTGTCAAGTCTGCTTCTCGGGGCACTCAATCATGTGCACATGTGACCTCTGCCTGCTAAGCTATAGGATGCTCTGTCTTGGAAAGGGGGATGTTTATAAGTTGTTTTTTGCCCCTGGTTCCTCTTTGTATGGTTAATGAGATATTCACTAGAGCAGGGATTGGGACAGGGTAACCAGCCTTCCCAGCTAAGTGTACTAATTAGTCTCTCTTTCTCTCTCTCTTAATGAATTCATACATATTCATTGAGAAGCAGAACAGCTCCAATAGGAGAGAATCAAGGAAAAACTGAATACCCTGCAGCCTACCTGATGGTTATAACTTTCTCCTGATGGTTACAGAGCATGGCTTAATTTCTTTGAAACAGGTGGAGGGAAGAAAAATGCTTTTTAGCCTCTCGGGTGAATATTCTGACCACTAGACAATTGTAGGCAAGAGTCTGGTCTCCTTTTGCAGCATGTGTGTGTGTTCATCCTTCTGATCTTCTTTCACTGCAAGTGCCTTCAATACAAACTTTTTCAAACTGGATCTGAAGAAAAGGTTTGACTTGCACTTGTTTTCTGGGCAAAATAAATCTTAATTTTAAGAGCTGATCTAGAACAGGTAAATATTTCCCTTCTTTGTACTTCCCCAGAAGTATTTCTTTGGTTTGATAAAGGTACAAGGTAAAATGGCATTACTGATGTCATTTTACTGAAGTGTTTTTTAAAGCACTCAAACCCTACCCTGCTTTTGTATTTAATCCTCAGGAACACTTATGTCTTGTAAAAAAAAAAAAATTGTCACTAGAACAGAAATTTATAAAAAAGACTTGAAGACAGGTAAGTAAGCCTAGGCAGAGAGTACTGACAAAATCCATCCTGCTGATGTAAAGCTGGCTGTGAAATGGATGCTAAAAATAAACCTCAATTCTAAAAGTCAGTTCTGACAGACCTGGGTCCTGTTTCTCTCTGTAACATAATTTGCCACAATCTGTGGGCTGATGTTGCAGTAAATTAGGTTCGTGATACTTACTGTTAATGAGTCACTGAATAAATACATCTGTATAAATTAGCCCACAATTTGCCTGTTGCAAAAATAAACAGTTTTGATTTCCTGTGTGAATAGCATGGCAAGCATTGTGCACATGGAGTTTTACCAAACACTGAAGATGTTAAACTGTGGGGAGAGAAAGTGTTCATGAACAGGTACTTTGGTGGCATCTGGTGGGATGCAGAGGTTCAGCCCTACTCTGCATCCCATTAAGTTGGAATGGGGATGTGTAAGGCAGAGTGGGGCAGGAGGGGTCAGCATACAGATGTGGAGAATCAAGACCCTGAGGTCTTTAGAGCTATCATCTTGTTTTAAACCGGGTGTCCTCTGTGTCAGTATGCATGAGAACAGCAGCAATAAATCATGTACCCAACAGCAGTGTTAAAGATTTGTGTTTTTGTAGTATGGTGGCTCGAGCCTCATTGCACTAGACCCTGTATAAGACCAAAGTAGGAAATGTTCCACTCTCAAAGTATTTTACAGTTGAAGTCTGAGAAGATGTAATAATACTTGGAAGGAAGACAACAAAACCAGTAACGAGGACTTGGGTTTATATAGGCCAGATATTTGCACAGTCACAGTAGACACTCCGATGCTTCTTGTGTGGGTTTTTAATCTCCAAGTATGGTAGTCCAAGTGTTTTACAAGTAAGTTACCAAGTCTGGAAAAACTTGGCTACCTGTTTTTTTCTGTGATAACCCCCCCTCTTCAGCTTCCATGCAATGACTTCAGCTGAGGATATGTGGAGACAGAACTTAGTTCAATTCTCAGTCCTTGTGAGCTGAGTAGTGGGTTTAGCTATAGAGCTGTGCTGCAATACAGAGAATAATCATATCATGTCAGTCTCCTTGAAATGGCTGTAATTCACAAGCTCTGGGTCATTTCCAAAGGTTGCAAGGAGCTGCCTGTCTGCTGGCACTAGACATGTGACCTTAGTGAAATGTCTCCTTCAGCATCTACAGGCTGTGAGGTGTCACACTGATACACATTTCTACCTTAACACTCACTCAACAGCAGCTCCCTGGTGTGACAGTGTTTTTTTTAATTCACAGATATCCAAGGAGATGGATGCCTGTGTAATGTTCTGTCTCTTTGCTAGCTGGTCTGATAAAATGGATATCCTCACACAAAGTCATTAAGAGCGTGGGTATGATAGCACGCAGGAATAGGACCTTCAGCGCTTAATCCACCCCTGTCCTGTTGCAAATGTTTCTTCTGGAGATGATTGACCATACTGTCAATGAAATAGGTCTAAAGAACACTTAGCAATTTGTGGGGTCACTTTGGTGGCTTCTTTGATTTGGAGACAACTTTAAAAGCACCTGGCAAACCTTTGTCTGGTCGACACTATTCTGTATGGGTGGCATTTTCTAGGCAGAGTTGTGAGCTTTTTATGCAGCTGACTTCTATTTCTCCTGCCATCAAGCATGGTCCTTACTTGTTGACACACAATGCTGTGCTTCCTCACTTTCTTTGTGTCTCAGAATGCTACATGCAGGTGGTCAAGCTGGAATTTGCTGGCTGGCTCCCTGGTCAGTCCAGGGAACACATGGACTCTGTTAGAGGATGCACTTGTCAGGATCCACCAGCACCGACCAGCAGTGATAGACACAAAGCTCACCTCTTTGTGAGTGCCTTGTGGGCTGTGGGAGGAAAAAGCTGAGAGATATATGGAAAGCACAGAATGAACTAAAGAGCCAGCTATGCAGTGGGAAACCTTAATCCGACCAGGAGGAAACAGGGAGAGCAGGACTATTTGTGCTTAACCTTTTAACAATGAGATGCTTCTCTGAAAGTCTATTGTATACTGAACAATAATTATGCAGTTGTTTATTGTACACACATGAGTGCATATATGCACACATGTGCTTACACAAACACACACACATATAAAAATATACACCTGCACATGATCTATACATACCTGACTCAAGTCAATTTGATTCTGCAAAGCAGTGAGCAAGCTCATTCTGGATGGGAAATTTGTAAACTCTCTCATAGTGCTGAAGAGGTATTTGCAGAGGTTATCATGTGCCCAGCAAGGTTAATGTCTCCAGGCTCCTGCTCTGGTCAAGGGGAAGACAGAAACTCCTCTTACATGCTAAAGCAGCAAAGATAGAATTTTTTCTTCTGGTAATTTCTCTGTGAGAGAGCTTTTCTCTTGACAGAGATGGTCTTTTGGGTAAGACTGAGTCAGTGCCCATCACAGGGAGACGTGAACTAGGAGAGACCACTTTTTTCTGGTTTCCAGAGAAATGTCTTTAAAGTTAAGCTCCTACCTCAGTGCCCATGGCTTTTAGTGAGAAAGAGGGCTCCTGGCTCTGCCCCCAGCTGCCAGCAGCAGGACCTGGAAGGGCTGCCCTGCTTGCTGTAGGACAATCTGGGGGCCTGAGGCTGAACTCGCCTCCCTCTTGATACGCTCTAAGTCTTGGCTCCATTTCACAGCTCTTCATGGAAATGACTCCCTGTTCTGGGAGGGACTCAGCCTCTCCACAAATGATAATGCAATCCAGACATGAATTGGCAGAAATGTCATGAGACTTCTTATTCTTGTATATTTCCAGTGTGAATGCTCTCAAAATATCCTGGGAAGGCAGCCTTGGCATTTTTTCTGATGAACTGACACTGACCTGACAGCTTATTGTGGTTTCTTCCCCCAAAGATAGTTGTATGGAAAAGAAACTGAAGAATCCCTTTCTCATCCCTAGTTTGTTTTCCAGCTGTACTTATATTAAAGACGATCATTTTTCTACACTGTATTTTAATAATTGCTGCTCTATCAAAACATAGTTGAACTCCACCTTTAAGCATATGCCAACATTGACTTAGAACACATCAACCTCTGAATCATGTATAATATGCATTTTAGGAGGCTTACAGCACCAAGGAGAAGAGGGCAAACAAGAATTTAATATCCTCCTCTGAGCACAAATTCAGAGGGGTAACTTCCTCTCTCAATAAATGGGCAGCTTAGGATGACTTATCTCCTTCAGTGTTGGCACCTAAATTTACTGCCTAGAGTTGGGCAGAGTGAATAGCTGCTGGTTATTACATTTGTGTCTTGAGGTGACAGGATCCCTCTTTCTCTGCTTCCCTGTTTGCTCAGGTCACAGACAGGGATTCCTGATATATCCCGAGTGATGGAGGGAGAAAAAGTGTTTCACAGGCTTTTTCCAATATTGCTTTCATATGTGAAGGGGCTACTGATGTGTACAAGAACAGTCACTGGGAAAAAGACTCTGAGGATGGACTGGGGTCAAGTACTGTTTTTGGAATCCTCTAACAGCTGGAAAACATGAGTGCCTGATTTGGTGAGCTCTGATGTTGTATGGTGATAGGGAAGGACCTTAATACAGACCTTGGCCCCCACTGTGTGTAGTCTGCCCATTTTAGGGGAAGATAGGCTAATTTTGAATTCTCTGCCTAATCTAGACAAACTTTCCTAAGAAAGAGATCCTCAACTCTCAAAACCAAATAGGTGATTCAGGAAAGAAGATTACATTTCTTCATGTGTCTGTCCAACATAGTTATGAATGAGTACAACAAGGTAGGCATGAGCAATTTAGCTGAAATGTCACAGGAGGGCTGTAGTGGAGCTAAGAACAAACATTGACCTTCAGCCCCACGGAGCTGAGCTGCTTGTGGGCCGTTTTCAATCCCCAAACCAGAATGGCAGCATTTCATACCATATAAATGCATATTTTTTGATAAGATGGAAGATATGAGGCACCGGAGGGCTGGATCTGCTGGGGTTTTTTTTCTAGCTGTTTTTTGCTGGGGAGCTGAGTTTGCTGCCTGTCTTCTCTGGCCTTTCCTGGCATTTCACAAGGGCCAGGCACTTCTGTGGTTCCTGGTTGCTGATCTCTAGCCACCAACCACTGAGATGCCAGAGCAGATGGCATTGATGCTCAGAGTGCAGCTTGGGAAGAAGCTTTCTTCATGTTTCTAGCTCTCCCAAAAGCTTCTCAATGGCAGAGATGTGTCACCTATGGACAACTGAGCTGCTTCTTCCATGGATGAAAACCTGGGAGAGAAGCAGGTGATCCTGCTGGTTTTGGGCTAGTGGCTGGGTTGAGCTAATAGTTTGTATACACCTGATACAAAGTCAAATGTGTTACCCAGCCAAGCACATAATTTTTAATGCAAACTCAACTTAGACATGTTGGTAAAACCTGGCAACCTGAATGGTTGTTCACAGAGAATTGAACTGCTGCACACTTGTTAGAAAGGCAGAAAACACAGTCAGTACCAAAGCTGCAAAAGCACTGCACTGGTAAAACATCATAGCATGACAGGCAAATCACAAATCTATACTACAGAAGAGTTTGAAATACAGTGTGTAGAAATATTTACAGACCATGGAGATTAAGAAATATTGCTGACATGGTTGGGGGAATCAATACATGAGGGTAATTATGAAATGCCACTGCCTTCTGAGGCAAAAAAATATAGGTCCCTATCCTACCCTAAGAGTACTTATTGTGGACCTTTATAACATTTTGCTGAAAGCAATATAAAGTTCAAGGCATTTCTGTTCCTCAGCTGAGTTATCTAACTGGAGGCAGTATTAGCCTATAGAAATGTGTCTCTTTCTTCTAGCTCTTTTAAGGAAAATAAAAATATCCTGGAAAGCAGGATTAATGAAGTGATAAATGTTAGGAGAAAGGAATATTTAAAATGCAGAAAATTTAAAAGTTGTAAAAATCAGATCCTCAAATTTTCATGGATCTCCAAGTTTGATTCTGGGAATGTAGAGATCAAACTGAAGTATGCAATTTAGGATTTCTTTTTTCTATTGGATTTCTATAGGTGTGATTTAGCTTTTCTTGCGCTAAAACAGTTGTAAGGAGAATAATGCCCCTGACAGTGTTTCAATATAGCCTCTGTTCATCGTTGCCAAGAGGATTTTAATTTTTTTTCTTTCTTATTACTGGGGTGTGAATTATTATGTGGCCTGTCAAATATGTTGGGAATTTGACTATTTAAATCTTGTGAAAGAGAAGGAAACTCATGCCTGCAGTAAAGCTATGAGCAGGATGGAGATGGAGGCAGATTGGCCTCCTCTGCTTTAAATGCTAAAATTCATCTGAGCTGCAGTGACATGGTCTGTGGCTGCTGCCTGGTTAGGTGCAGTCTGCAGAGAACAGGATCCATGGAAGCCGTCTCAGACAGCTGAGAACACAATGAACAGCAGAGCTATTCCTCTGGCCCTTGATCCATCTGTGACAGCCCAGCAAAAGCTGCAGTAAGGTCACCTACCAGCTCGTGCTTTGACGCTGCCCAGGCAAGATGGCGCTGCTAGCCTGATGGAAATGGTGCCTCAGCAGAGAGTTCTGAAGAATTGCAGAGTGGGAAAAAAAAAGCTGTTACATGGACAGACTTAGAAGAGAGGGGATGAGTAGCAGGCTTGTGTTGCTCTAGGTCTCTTTAGAAACTAGTTGGATGAAGAGAAGTTTCAGCAGAACCCAAGGGTTTGGAAGCAACCAAGGAGGAAGAGCCAAAAAATCTGGAGGCAGCAGAAGCTGAGTTTCTGCTAGCACCAGAGACCAGTCGACCCAGCCCAAGCATATTGTTACTGTTTTATTAAAAGGGTTGATTTGGAGAATGTTGTGTTTGCAATTCAGCATCATGCCTCGGAGCCTTGATTTCAAGCCTTTATTTATATGCTTAATTGTTGCTATGGAAATTCAATATTTAAAGAGGTAATTATTGCTGATCTTGTTGCATGTGTCCATTTCTGATGTCCAGCTGTTAGCTCTTTAGCTCCAGTCTAGCAGATTAATTACTACTATTGATTACTTTGAGCTTCTCTCTTCACACCTGCAGTCTGTGTAATTAGCCGGTGGCCTCCTCTGAAAATTAGGAGCAGTTTCATTTTGGCACCTTGCCACTTCTCAGCCATGTGCCTTACACTGATGAACAAAAGCAAAGCTATTTTAAATAGAGATATCTGGGCAATGAACTCTTTGTATTTTTGAACTATCTGTGGATGACTCAAATTACTCTATGTTAGCAAATATTGCACCCCATTGGAAGACCCCTGATAGTAAAAGAATAAATAAATTCCAAAGTACTGGTGTTTGTTTTGTCTGCCCACTAGTCAGTAAATGCTGTTCTGGCTATTTGAAGTTTATTGTCCACCGTGCTTTCTTTCACTAAGTGGGACCCAGCTCTCGGAGCGCAATTATTTCTCCTTTCAACTCGCTTTCCTGAAGTGGAGTTTTCCTTTCTCTGCTGTGTGTGAGAGATTTCTATTGTTCTTACTGGGTGCTACCAAGGCACATCAGAGGAACTTTAGGTAGGAGGGCAGGAGGCGTATGCATGTACCCAAAAGGCCCTCATCCATCCTCTCTCTTCCCAAGCACTCTGTTTGTCTGTTTTCCAGTGCCCACTCAAGGCTCTTCTTGGAAGGACAAATCTGTACCACATTCCCCTCTCTGCACATCACAAAGGCAAAGACTAAGTGTTCAAAGACTCTATTTTAAGAAACAAAATATAATTCTTCTGCCACAAGGGTCATGGCTTTCTCCTCTCGAAAAAGAGAAGCCTTTTCTTTACGTTTGCTGGGTTGCTAAGCACAGGTCGTGCCAACACTGTGTGATTTTGACATAAGTAGTGTGCTGGGTGGAAATGAGAGCATGGGGACAGCTCTGCCTTTGCTCTCTCTGGGCGAGCATCCAGTCTAGATTTATAGCAGACCAATGGCAGCCCAAAAGCACAATACAGGTGGCCTGTGAACCGAAGTGTGCTGAAACTCAGTGTTCAGGAATTAACTTTAGTATTAATGCTGCATGACTGGATGCTGTCCACACATTAGTAATTTAATGTGTCGTGGTTCAGGGTTGTGAGTCTCCAGAGCCAAGGCAGCAGTGAAGGCCCTCTCTGCTTCATGGGTCAAACACCACCCTGAAAGTTCTGGTGAAGTTCAGGAGAAGGGAAGAGACTCATCCCCTTTCTGGTCAGATAAAGTAGTTGCTGTAGACTGTTTGGTACAGTGCTGGCCTCCAGACCAGAAGGTCCCCAGCTGGAATCTCATCACTGCTACTGTTTCTAGATTAAATTCTAAATTGTGTACTGTCATTTGGAGGCCTTCTGTGCAGGGTCTCACTGAGTCACCAGTTATTAGGAATGCCTCCTATTATCGCAGCCCTAAAAGCTATTTGAACAGAAGCCTAATGTGACTGTGATTTCCAAGGACCATTTGCTGTTATTGCAGCTCTGCTTTGCTGTGAGTGAGAAACAAACCAAAGTTGCTTTCAGATCACATGAAAGGGAGGGACAGGGAAGCAATGGAGCTCGAGTGACATTCAAGCTGCCAACAAATGTAAATTCACCAAAAATAAACAATCTTTTTATTAAGTAAAGCAGGGCCATTTCTAATGCAAGAAAGCAATCAGGTTGCTTTTCTTCAAGCAGGCATATTTTGAAATTCTTCTTGTTCTGCCAAGTAGCTGAAAAATTAGCTGCCGAAGAAGCGTGCAGAACCTATGCCCTGCCACCCCCCATGGGCCAGAAGGACTTTCTCCTCCACAGAGGAGGAGGACGTAGCAGAAAGGCAAATGCCTGCTCTCTGGGAGAGGAAGGCAGTAACTTGTGTGCACAGAATGGGAAAGTACAAATGCAAGTATTATTCAAAAGACACACAGATGCATGTCAGAATTCTATATAATACAAGAGAGTTGGGAGTCTGAACAATACAGTTTATGGGCTGGATTTCAGAGCAGTCCTGATTCTACTTTATTGCCCACTCTTTCTAAGACTTCTTAGTCCTAAATCACCTCCATAAAATGAAAGTGGAATTTTGCCCAAAAGAGGGATGATTAAGGTACCAGGAAAACAGGTTTTCATAAAGAATTTTTTTAGAAGTTCTGTTGTATCTACAGCTAAACGTGCTGTGAACAGCTTGCTCCCGTTTAGGAGGACTGATGTGAAATGGCATTGGTCCATTAGAACTAGTGGTGCTGGGTTTGACGCTGGTTGGATATTTGGACAAATATTTCTATTAGCCCTGTATTATACACTTGTATAACAATCTAGTCCTGCCTTCTCCTTAGCCTAGTGCTGGGGTGTTTAGCAAGGATGAGGGGCTACATCAAAGAGTCTATTTTGAGCGTGAGCTGCCAGACATGGTCCTCATATCAGATGGACTGCAGCCAGCCATGCTCACAGAAGGACAGACGTCTGGCGAGGGAGAAGACAACTGAAAGCTGGGGCCATTTGAAGAAGGCAATGGTGCTCCCAGCTATATTCCCTGTCCTAGCAGGATATATCCCATTTAAGATGCTTTTGTGCTGCCTCTAGCAAACAGATCAGTAAATGCGGAAGGAAGGACAGCAGGATGATAGAGAGGTGGTCAAAAAGAAGCAAGAGCAAAAATTGGTTTTGTATCCATTTTATGCATCCATATGCTCAGAGAGCTAGCTTGCTGTACTTGGAAATCTTTGAAACTTAGGACAGAAGTTTCAATGATTTCAAAGTGGCAAAAATCTCAACTGCAGCAGCAGATGTCACAGTTTCTGGACAGCCTGAGATGCAAAAACGATATTCCTATGATGACTGTCCTCTGGAATCTAAAAGCAGCAACTGATCCACTTTTGCTGAAAACTGGCAGCCTGGAAAAAGTCAGGCCTGAATGTCCATTGGAGTCACCTGAGCACCAGCAGCCTTTGTTCCGTGTTTTAAGCCACCTACAGGCATTGCTTTTGCCTAATGGAGACTGAACCTAGGACACCTTGCTCATACCCACGCACAGAATTTGATCTCGTGGTTTGGGTGTGCAGGTGAGGTGGTTGCCCCCATATTTATGATGTGGCAGGCTCACCAGACTTACAGTCTGTCAGGGCCAGCTTGTTGAATCAAAGTGGTGGCAAGATGGAAGACTTCTAGGGTGACTGCTTTGCCCCTGAAGAAAGGTAAGGCTACTGCTAACACCTCTTAGGGGCTGCTGGTAAATGAAGAAGTGTTCTGTGTACAGGCTGTGACTAAAACTGCCATTAAGGGTCTGCGTAAACTAAAGGACTAAAGGTTTGATTGAAGTGTGCCCCACACTCTGAAGTTCTTAAAGTAAGTTTGCTCAGCAAAATATTCATAGGCACCCACTGGCATTATCAAAAACTTTAGAGAGCCCAATTCAGGAGGATCTGAATGTGGGTGCTCTTGGAGATTCCTACCTGTATCATTCCACTGTCTGAATCTTTAGGTGTGTAAGCAGTGCTTAAGAGAGTGTTAAAGATGTGACTTGAGCAGCCTATAACTTAAGACCCTTTATGAGAGGTCTCTTAATTTAATTTCTTATCACTGCAGCAGCTACTTTCCTCCTTTTACTATATTGTGAGGTACAGACTCTGCCATCACACACTTCTGTGGCTCTCAGCACAGCTGGCTGAGACTGTAAGTCCTCCCAAGATGCAAACAGTAAAGAGGAATAAGAGCATGAGGTGGGTATGTAGTGACAGAAGTGAGATGCTCACAGCTGGCAAGTTGTGTGTCACTGGTTTGTAGATTTGAAATGCCATTTATATCCTGACTGCTTGTTTCAGTGCACTGACTTTGTTCATGTGCCAGGTGTTGTGTTTGGCCTTTGGCATCAGCCTGTGCAACCATCACGAGCTTCATCTGAAGCTGTGCTGAGGTGCTGCGCTGTGTTGCCTCTTCCCCAGAATTTGTTTGAGTTGCAATGTGTGTGATCCTTCCACTTAATGACACACCATGGTTGTACTTAGTCTTTTGTCAGCTTGGGGTTTTCCTTTAGTTTGTTACAACTGGGAGCTGTTTTTGAGCCCTGATGGTTTGGGGTTTTTGTTCCCCTATGAAAATCTTTTTCTCTCACTGGAGAACACATCAGGGAGCACAGAGCATTAGGAAAAGCTTCAAGCCCTGGTGAGTATTTCAGGTGCTTGTTAAATTCTGCTTCTCTGTGACACCAGCTCAGGAAACCCTTCCAGCTTGCTGCCTATAGGAGTGGCCTGATGGTGCTGATAGCACACTCTGTGTCAGGCTGCTCTTGCAGCGCTCCATCTGCCTGGCTTAGCTGGAGCATTTATTGTCCAAAGCCCTCCTGATAGGAAACATTCTGGCTGTAGTGAAGTATCCACAGAGATTATTATGGTATTTGTTTCCAAAATGTCTCCCAAACCCACAGTACTGACTTCTGTGTCCTAATTGTCCTGCATCTGTTTCCAGCCTTGGAATATTACCCCTTAGGTGGAGGAGCTGATGTAACCACACTGTCTCTTGGTATCAATTGTGGCATCTACATTGTTCATGAGCTAAGGAAATAACATGGTGTTACAAGGATCCAGTGGAAGCTGGGACAATCTAGGTTTATAAATACGACTAGATGTCTTCAGGAGCCATTTGAAATCCTTGATATAAAATCCCTTTCTTGAGAGTACTTATTTTATGGCTCACATTTTTTTCTCTGTGAATGTCAGTGTATGTACATGCATATGCATGTGTTTGTACATGACATATATGAGCTATTTTTGTCCCTACATAGGGAAGACATGGGTTGGTGTGTGTTTTCATGAGCCTATGTGTACCATCCACAGCATCAGCTCTCACCCTAATGAGCTGAAGCTACATTAGCAATATCCCAGGCAGATAAATTGACTTTAAACCTTGGTTTGATGATCCTACTACGACATTCAATTAATTCTGTTTTGCTACAAGCTAATTTATGACTTTGTGTTTATTCCAAAAAAATGTTGAATGTACAAATCAGTAGCAGACAAGGTAATGAATTATTCTACCTTCCTTCATGCTCTTGTCTTCACACTTCACTACTGTAAGAATGGAAGAGGAAATTTGAAAGAAATGTCTTTTGATGTATGAAATGTGGATATTTTCTCATACTGAGCTGTATCTAACTGGTGTAAACACATAATCAAGCCCTCTAGGAGATGCTAATTAGTGCAGTAAATGTTAGTTTATTAATTGCCATTACATTTCTCTTTGTTTCACCAGTGAATGTGCCTTTTCAGGAGAACAGATTTGATATGGTGTGTCTGTAGAATTTGTTTGTGTTCATGGCAAATGAAGACAAGTAGCCTAGCAAAGCTGTGATGAATTAACAACATTCCGTGCGATCAACGTCTCTGTAAGAGAGTCCACAAAGTGCATGGGCTTCTGTATGATCTGAGAAGAAAAACAACACAAAACAAAAAACCCCGCAGGATTTGATAACAATTTTCTGCTCCATCTCTCTACTTGGTGTGTTTTTAATGAGCCCTCCAAAAGCACAGGTAGTAAAACTTTTTCCTTTTTGATGTGGCAGAATACACTGCCAAGACATACTGCAGGAGAGGCACTTCAAAGGCAAACAGCCAGTGAATACAATTATGTTAGGTGAGGCTGCTGGGTATAATTGAGTTCCTCCCATCCTCAGAAACTGATAGGAGACAGTCCCTTAACAATTCCCTCTGCCTGCTTCTCCAGCTTGTCATTATAAATCAATACTTACCCTGTGATGTTCACATTTGTAAACTACACCATTATCACATGCTACATTGCCTGTGTCAGGTACTGGGAGCCAAACAAAGGATCAAGTGAGATCCCCCTGTAGGCAGCTGCAGCATGGTGTATGGAGAGGGCAGAACCAGCAAAGCCTGGAAGACATACATTCCTTTGCCTTTGTGAAGGCTGCCAAAAATTGTTGGAAACACTCATGCCAGGAGGTGCTGATGCTTCCAGGAAGCAAAAAAGGGGGTGGTTGTCCTGGTTGCAGAGAGGGGGCAGAGCTAAGGTGTGGGTGTGGCAAGCTTGTTCTACACTATCCACATCATCACTAGGGGTCTTGGTTTTGGGAGGAAAAGCTGGGCATCCCATTGGCGGTATGCCATGTTTGTCTTCCCCTCCACAGTGGGAGGGTGTTTGGGCCAGCACCTGTTTGGTTTTTTTTCCCCGTAGTGAATACCTTTTTGTGGGTAAAACACCTTCTCCCTTTGTATACTTTTGGTATCAATATTGTTGTTATTATCAAGCATGTCTTATTCCATTGCTTTTTGCTTTCTGTAAAGTGTAATCTCAACCCATAGTCTCTGCTTTTCCTCTCCTTTACCAGAAGAGGTGGGGGAAGGGGAATGACTTATTTGGAGTTTAATTTCCTGCTGGTGTTAAATCATCACAGCTGTGTGTGTTGAAGCAACTTGGTGTCCCAGAAGGACCACTGTGGAAAGCAACAATGTCTGGGCGTGGATCTAGGTCACAGCTTGACCAGGCTCTCAGGATCTACTTTTAGACTTGGTACAAAGAGAAAGGCTTTGCATGTTTTTAATCACTTGGCTTGTGATGCCAAAACACGGGAGGTGGTGTTTCCCTTCTGTGTGGAACATGAGCAGTTGTTGTTTTCATGAATTTTGGCTAAGACAACCCAAAACTCGGATACCTTTTCATACTCCTTTCCCTGCAGAATAGGTTCTACAAAGCCTTGCATTATGAAACAAAGAATATTTTTCATCCTGACGAGTGAAAAAGCTTTTTCCTAATTTTCTTCATTTATTTGCCTAGACAAGTTTCAGTAGACCACTGAAAATCTGAGGCTACGATTCTCGTTTCATCTTTGTCTTTGAGACCAATGTTGCTTTGCAATATCTTTGAATAGCTTGAGTCCCACCCTAATCTTGTTCAGGACATCTTCTGTTTTGTATTATTATACAAATAACAACAGGCCCATGACAGAAATTTCTAGCTTGGACTTCTAAGAGTGTCTGTTCAAGAGGCAGAATCTTTCTTACCCCTTTTCCTTAGGCAGATATCTTGCCTCTGTGCTTCTGCAGAAGTCAAAGGCAGGCATGGCTGACTGTCTGCTGGGACTCTGCATGGCAACAGTGGGTGTTGCTGCTGCACATCTTAATTGGCATTAAGTCATTGGTTTATTTTTTGGTAATAAATAATCATAACTAGTGTATAAATACGTAGTTCTACACTGAATTTGGAAGTTCTGTCCAAATGTTTGCATAATGAGTGCTGAAAAAAAGTATTTGGAGCACCTTTTATTTCCAGATTGTGAAGATTTTTTTAAAAAATGTAGATTTTGTGTTCAGTGTTATACTTCAGCACAGCTTGAGCAAAATTTCACATTTTAAGTAAGGTGGCTTTGGTTTCTCTGGGCTCTAGTAGCAGAAGTGTATGGAGGATGGACCTAGCTTAGAAATTTGCTACAAATCTGGAGATAGAAACTGGCTTATCCTCTGAGACACGCTCCATATATGCAGAATCTATCTGAATAAATGAGCCCCTTACTTAACTGGGAACGTACTGTATATTCCATCTGCAGACTGAATGATTGCTCCATTTCAAGCCTCCTGACTCCCATGGAGCCATCTGGTACACGCTAGTTTGTACGAATAGGTGAGGATTCCTGCTAACACAACAGTCTTCAACTAGGCAGAGTGCTGATATTTAGCACTCTGCTTCACATCTGCGTGCAAAGCCGCAACAAAAACCCCAACATTTTCTCTGTTTAATATTTAAATGAACCTTCCTTTTTCTCCTGAAAAACCAATTGGGACAGGAAAAATTAAAGCAATTATATCAGAAAATGAGTTGAGCTATTAATACACCCAACTAAGCAGAGATTTCCTGTTATGTGGCATTGTGAATTTTTTTTTTTACCCATTGATTACTTAGGAGGAATGTGGAGAGGAGAAGCAATGTGTTGTATAGATATTTTAGTATCACTTTGAGATATTATCAGAAAATTAAGCCAATGGACATCATTCAGGTCTGTAAGCAGCAGTGGGCTGGTCATAGGACTTAGCAATAGGTATGTAAAGGTTGTACCCGTTTTAGCTGCCCTACTGTGTCAGAGGAATCCACACGAGACTGGTGGCCTGGCACAACATGACAAAGAAGGTGCCTTTGTGGTAGATGAGTCCTTCCAAAGGGTTTCAGTGAAAACGGACAGAACAAGGTGGATGGGGGAAAAAGTGAAATAGGCTAAAATCCAAAGGGCTGTCTGCATCACAGAATCACAGAATCGCTAGGTTGGAAAAGACCTTCAAGATCATTGGTCCAACACATGCCCTAACCCCTCAACTAGA
>VWYP01033232.1:0-21018 GCA_013400435.1 Pycnonotus jocosus
AATCCCCATTTCCTGCTGCCCACTCTGCTGTGGATGCAGAAAAATCCCATCTTGGTCAGGATGTGCAACAAAACACTGAATTTTGTTGCAGTGTATTGCAACAAAACGCTGAATTGCAGCCCCTTCCCTTCCACAGATGCTCAGTTCTAGAATGGCACTCACTGAATAATCTGCTCATAAATGTATGATACAGACAATAAGTTCTCCTTAAATAAAACAATTGCTCTCAGCAGTGTTTAATTACCCTGTGACCAGTGAGTCTATTTGGTTCCAGGGTAGCATGAATAATTACAGCTATGGAGAAAGCTGGGGAAGCCACATCCCCGCAATCTCGGATAGTAAACAAAGCCAATAAAATTAAAATGAACCATGAGCTAGACACAGTATCAGTACCTGAGGTGTGCAAATCTTATCCTTGGCCTGCATCCAAGCAAGTTTTATCTAGGTCTGTACATAATTAAAACTAAGTATGTAATAAAATAAAGAAATAATAAAAACTGTACCCATTATTGGTTGAAGAAGATTCTCTTGCTATATTTTATGCATTTTTTTTAATGCAGGCCACATCACCACAATATCTGAATGCCTTCAAGTGGTGAATTGGTGAATTAAGTGGTTTCTTTAATATCAGCCACGTGCAGCTTCTTTTAACCTCTCCAAAGTGGGAAAACCTGTGTGTAGGGGAGTATTTTACTTTGGTTTTTGTCATTACTTTTCTTGTTTTTGCATAATTCACTTTTGTAGCTACTTCCTGTCTTTTGGCAATAACCAAAGATTTCCAGAAACTTTGTCAGTGGCAGCAGCTGGATTTTAAACACCAGTTAGGATTAGGGCTTGACCATACAGGTTCCCAGGTGACAGCTGCTATTATTGATTGATATTTACCCATTATCACATACTGGCATCTAAGCTAAAAAAAACAAAAACAAAAAACCGGACTGGCTGATGATTTTACATTTAAAATTATATTAGAGGCTGCATAAAATGGAGAATTTTTTCACTCTTGAGAATGAATGCAGCAACGTTTTGGGTTTGGTGATTTTTTTTTTTTTTCATTTGTAGACGATACACTGAATAGTTCTGTATTTCTGTACATTTTTGAACAAGGGTTTCCAAGATCACTGTGGTGAGGACATTTTCCTGCTTTNATACACTGAATAGATCTGTATTTCTGTGCATTTTTTTTCCAATATCACTGTGGTGAAGAGATATTCCTGCTTTTCTAGCCACTAGCCAAGACTGAATTTTACAACATTCTGAGGCACTGAAAATTCAGAAAAGGCATCTGGTGGGACTTTCCTAAATGACAAAGCTTGTGTAACTTCAAATCTCATTGATTTTCATCACATAAAACACATTCATTGTTTGTTTGGAGGATTTTTTTTTGACAGGGGGTGAAAGCCATGCAGCAATAAGAAATTCTTCCCCCTGGCAAGAATATCCAGCCATCATATAAGAAGTGTGTCTTTTAATTAAATTCAGGTTATGATGCAGCACACTCTGCCACTCCAGAAAGCAGTGATAGTGCTCAGGGTAGGACCATCCCAGTTAATTTTACCATTCTGAAATACTGAATCAAATCTAGTTATTTTAGCTCCTTCTATATTCAATATATAGTGACAGGCGTTTTTAGAGCACCCATCTGTCTTGCATATTTATTTTAATACAGAGTACTTATCATCACAGGGGATTGCTTCTCTCCATTGACACTGGAGGAGAGATTCAAGTACTTGATGATTAATTCTTAAAAGAATACTGAGATACATAAGATTAACTGCCTATTTAATTGCTGCAATGAGTGTCCAGCCCTCCTAAGGATCAGGGTGGAGACCTTGGACAAATTTGTGATTTGCATGATTTTCTTCCAGAGAATTAAAAGATACAGCACTGTAAGGGCATCTTTTCTACAAGCTTCTGCAGAAGACATTCCTGTCCTCCCAAGATGGGATATTTTGAGGTCCTGAAAAAATATCCATGTTCTCCCCACTGTCTGGAAGAAAAACACTTTGTAACTTAGATTCAACATTGAATCTCAACACTTTCAGGTTCTTTCCAAACTGCCAGCCTGTCACAAGTGGGGTCCCTCAGGGAGCAATATTGGACTCAACACTGTTTAATATTTTCAAACAGGCAAAAGAGAAGTGGGCAGGCTGAAAAGGTCCAGAAAGAGGCCAGGAGGATGATCCAAGCACCGAGAATGCCATGTGAGGAAAGGCTGAGAGAACTGGGTCACAGAAACTCCACAACTCAATGAAGAAAACCGAAAACCCCCTCCCAGTTCTATCTGTATTTCTCTAATCAGATAACAGACATATTATAATAACATCAGCCTAATGTGGAGTTTGCTGATAATGGGGGGAACAAGGGAATGCAGCCAGAGGAGCCAAGACAAATAACCTGAGAGAGGTTTTCTGATACATCCTGGAGAAATCTCTGGTGCTGTGTGTAATGTCGTCTGTGAATGCAGGGGACAGGAGTGTCAGCATGCAGGTCCACTTCTCATCCTCATTTCTGTCCTGCTGTCCTTGGGAGCTGATGTCTGTGAAGCTTCCCCTCCTTCCTTCCTGTTGGAGGGGTGCTTTAATAACAATATCCATTAAAATTTTAATCTGGAGGTATATTTCTTGTAGTTGAAGAACATTTTTTCCTTTGCAATGCCTACTCAGAGGACTCAAAAGAGGAAAACATCAGGGTTTTCAGAGAAGAAACTATGCACATTTCTATGCAGGAGATGCTGGTACAGAAAATTGATGCCGTTACGCTTAAATGCTTACAAAAAAATAGAAATTTTTGAGGAAAGAAATGTGAATGATGTAAACTGTTATAAAAACATCAGCCTCACTGAAGCCACACTAATTTACACCAGCTGAGAATCTCCCCGCTCATCATTTAAGCAAAATCTTGCAGATGTTTCCATTTAGAAGGTCAGAAATATTTACTCCAGAATTCAAAATTATTCTAATTTCTTCACAGACTTCTACTTGCAAAGGGTCCACTACAAACTCCTCATTTAACCACCAACTGCTTTGCAGCTGTAAATTGCAATCTGACTTTAAATTGCTCCTGGATGCCTTCTCTTAATCTAAAAAAAAAAAAAAAAAGAGAAAAAGGAAGTAGTGCACAAATTTTTCTTCCCATTCAGATATCAAAGCCCTTAGTGAAGGACTGTGTAAATAAAAAATGTCAAAATTTACCTTCTTTAATACAAGCTTTTGAGAAAAGTCTATTATTTTAAGCATAAAAATGTTCCTGAGTCATATATAACTATTAACAAAGCCTTGTGCCGTGCATTCTGTTAAAATTCTGTCGGTGAAAAAGTTGAGGCAATAAAACACTAAAAAAAAAGGAGGCAACTAAAAAAGAGGAGGGGTAGAGAAATACAGAATGTCTTACAACGTGTAATGAACAACACTTCATGCATCTAAACCCTGAAATATATTGACTGAATCTTTGTTGTGCCCCTGTCACAGATTAGTGGAAATCCTTGTCAGAGCTCTTAGTGGAGGTGATATCGATGTCTGGCATTTCTGTCTGTTTTATGTTTTATTCATTGCACAGCTCCTGGAGCTCTTCTCTTCCTGGCTGGTTTTAGACCAAAGGCTGCATTAGGAGTCACAGGAATTAAATGTAGGACTTCCTGAGACATCTCAGCATTCCTTGAAAACATCCTTTTGGTATTTTCCAGCTCTCTCTCTTGGAGGAATAGGAGAACCACATAACACTGTTTGGTTACAAGCAAAGACCTTTTTGTCTGTTTAGGTATTTAAGAAAAAGGCTCCATTTGATAACAACGCTTGCCTGTAATGTTGGCTTCCACAGCACGGACCTTTATGCATTTTTTCTTTTCTTTTCCCAGCAAAGAAGCTTTTTAACCAAATAAGCACCTCTGACAAATGAAGTGATCACTGAAGGTTCATCAAAGCATTCACATTAGCAGGTATCAAGTGAACATTTCTCATGAACATACTGAAGCTCCAACTCTGCTGTTCTATTTAGGTCCAGAATTTAGGTTCATGGCACAAAGACAGGTATTACTCAGAATTCAATCTCCCCAAATGTCGCCTGTCTGTGCCCTGGAAGCACAGAACTGTTTTGGCTTACAGTGCTTTGATTAACAAATATCACTGAAAAATAGGATTTCAGCTGGTTGGCTGCATCTGTCACTATGCAATAGACCTCTGGATGAGATGTGTATTGACCATTACATCTGCATTTCTTTCTTTTTAATTGTACTGTGCTTATATTCCTTGGGTGATCTATGAGGAAACAAGTCTTGTTTATGTCCAATCAAAAATGTGTTCATCAAGGCAGGCAGCTGAAAGTCAATGTCAACTCAATATTTCTACTTATAACAGAGGACTAAATGCTTTATCCAATTAATTGTTAGTTTTTTCCCCTTTTCTTGCCAGTTTCCTGCAGACCACCCAGAGAGGGGTTTTGCTCTGTGCATTGTTTAATAATCCAACTTCCTCTGAGCACCTAATTAGAGTACACATATTTGACATCATTTGGGGTGATGTTTCTCACATCCAGTGAAACCACTGCTGCTTTCCAGTGCTGGACCCTACTTGGCACCTACTGTGCATCCAAAAAAATCACCTATGGATGTGTCAGACCTTCTGAGGGCAGTGACATGTGCCTGGCAAGAAGGATTTTCACTCTGACACTTTCCTGTGAAGATCTTCAAGCAAACAATGAGTGTGAGTTTAATTGCACATGTACCATAACTTCAGCTCCTGTTTGGAATGAATGGAGACAGAGCAAAGGAAATAGCTCAATCCTCATCATGGTAATTAACCTCTCAAATTGAGTACAGGCTTCTTTGTGTCCACATGCTCCTTTGTAGGACATCACAACCTGTGAGGCAACACGGATGAAATAATTTTTTTAAAAAAATGAGTGTTTAAACTCCAACCAGACATCCAAAAGAATTCAAGAGCAAAGGGGCAGCTCTGTTTTCACAGAGCAAAGCCATGGTCTATTCCTGCCACTGCCTCAGATCAATGTGTTAAATGATATCCATTCAAATTCCTTGTCAGTTTAATCAGAGAAAGTGAAACACAATTACAGGGCATTAGTGTAAAAGCCAGCACAAAATAACAGAATGTCCACGTGGGATATCTGAAGCAAAAGCCTGTTGAAAATAACTCTGTGACATTTTCATCAACAGTCTTTTTTACAGAAAGAGAAACCTTTTGGAAATGCTATTACAAACTAATTAGGCATAAAATAATGCTTTACTTCTACAGACTGATTAGAGGCCTTATTTCTTCTTGTAGATATCAGAAATATTTTTGGCTTTTGTTTTGTTATTAGAATAAAATTAAATACATAAAGATAAAGACCTTTACTGAAATGATAACTGGTGCATTTACAAAGCCTCTCTGTGATCCCTCTCAAGTCAGCAGGAGTTTTCCCATTACTTCCACTGAATGACTGGAGCATTCATTTTTCATGGACACTCCAAATTTCCATTGAATAAAAGATTTATTTTTGGAATCCTCAAGCAGATGACTTTGATTAAGTGGGTGAAATGGGAGCAAGGAAGGGTAGCGATGAATCCTTCTCCTGCTGAAGGCAGGGCTGCAAATTTGGTGGATTCCAAAGGGCAAACAAATGCAAATCTGCCCCCAAATCCCTGCCTGGAGTCCCCAGGTGGGATATGCTGCCTAAGTTCCTCTGACTCCTGCACCCCCATCTGCTCCACAGCTCAGTTTCACTGGAACAAGTGAAAAGGTGCCCAGTTCAGAGGGGTAAAGGAAATCAGGATTTGTGAATCCCCATGACAGGAAAGCAGACTGAAGCCCTACATGATCCTCAACTATTAAAATTAAAATATAGGAGGTAAAATAACCTCTATGTGTGTTAGAATATTTTGGTTTTTAACCCCTATCAATGCATGTCTTCAGGACAGAATTGAAAAAAGCTGGAAAAAGCCTTCTCCTTCCAGACCTAACTGGGTTTTTAAGATCCAGAACAGAGGGGAGCCTGGACTTTACTCAGCACAGTGAATCTCCTGGAATGAGGTGACTTCACTTTTTTCAAGAGCCACAATGCATAGCCCAGGTCTAGGTGCCCCTGTGGTAAAATCACTTAAAATGATCATCTTGTAATTCTGAGCTCAGAGACTCGGAGGTCTTTAATTGGATTTGGCCCTTTATCTTCTATATTCATGAGACAGTAATTAATTTGACCATCCCTGCCTGGTCCACAGGGTAATTGAATGAATAGCTCTGCACAGCACATAAATGCCTCCAAAAAGAGTTATTACTATGACTGTGCAGTGTGATGAGTTAACTCTGCCCCTTTGGTAATGATGGCATTGAAATTCCTAAGGAAAGTTCCACTGGAGCCCATCTCACAGCTAATGGGAAAGGAAGAAACTCTGTGAACATGCAACATGCAAAACCACTGACCAGTTGATACTCTGCCCTTTAAAATAGTGACAATTAAAATTTAATCCTATTTTTTACAAGTTTCTTTGCCACACCTTCATCTTCTGGAACTACTACAACCCTGAAAATGCCTCAGAAGGGGTTAAAAGCAACTTAGTTCTTTTGGTAGATTGCCACAAAAACTTCTTGTAGGAAATGAAGTGGAAAAAATGTTAAGGAATGTTAAATGAAATCACAGCAGACTGAAACCTGTGGTTCCAGTGCAAGACCTGAAATAAATTTGAAACAGATGCTAATTGGCACCACCTTCACTCTGATGTTCATAAATGAAACTGAACGAGACTTCAGAGGTGCCAGAGGAATCTGCCCAGCCATTCAAAGAACATTGAAACAGGCTTGGATTTGGTTTGTCAGCTCCAGAGTTATTTATATCCACCCAAGTCACCTAGATCCTTCTGAAAATTCATCCAATGAGACACATGTGTACATTTTTAAAAGGACTCAAAGTCTGTGGAATTGAAATTCTTAAATTACCCTGGATATGCCTTCCACTGGCCATCAATATTGGCTTTGGAGGTGAACTCCAGATCTGAGGGTGAACTGAGTTGTGCTCTGCAGGAGATTTTTCCCTGAGGAATGGGTAATGGTTTGTGTCGAGACAAACAGGGCTGTTTACAAGTCTCAGTACAAACCATGCACTGTCACAGACATCTGTGTCTGTCTGGAATCCCTTTGAATGACAAATACTTACAAAACTAACTGCATGTGGTAGAACTGCTGACTGACCACTACATCTGGCTTGATCTTTTCCCTCCCAAAAAACTTGATGCTACAAATCAAACTTATTTTTAATATAGAAGGATACCAACCATCTAAAACAAAGTGTTATTCCAATAATTCAGCAATTTGGTCCTTCTGTGACTTCAATATCAATTTCTGTATTAATACAATGCAGCATTCCACACTTCCTATTTATTACTCTATTCTTATATGCCACGACCTATAACTCTACTGGCATTGTCTTTGATATTATAATTGAATAAATGCCTACCATAAAAATGAATTATTTCACTAAAACAAGAACAACTAAGGAACTTCTGCATGTTCCACTTGGTCGCGATGTGCACCAAGAGGAGAAACAACTGAATCTACAACCTGTGAGAACTTGACTCTACTCCTAATTCCCAGCCCTGGCTTCTAATAGACCACATTTTAGTGAATTTTTCTTCAGTATGGCAATTAGTGTAAAGGGTGAGTCAATTCCATGATGATCAAACGCCTAAAGAAATTTAAAAAATAAAATAAACTAAAGCTCAGCAGGAGAGGTTCTGCAGCTTTCCACACCACATGATGCTTTTCACTTCAGAACTACCAAGTAAATTACTGAGAAAAAGTTACTGTGAATAAAATGGGCTGCACTGTGTTAAGTAATTATTTCTAAAGTGTGAAATGGGTAGGAAGTATCTCTTCTCAAAGTAGTGCCATGATGCATGTTACCTCTCCCGTATAAAGTGAACAGTCTTTTTTTTTTCTTCCTTTTTTGTTTATCTTGCAGGAGCAATCACAGGAATGAAAACTTTATTTTTCTAATGATTTTGTATGTGGGAGAGAAGTGCAAAGACTCAACCTGTGAAACTCTGTTGTGCTCCACTGTTTGTACTGTGCTAGAGTTTCGAGGAGAATTTCTAGAGTTTCAGGAAATCACAGAGTGGTTAAGGTTGGAAAAGACCTCTAAAATCGAGTCCAACAGTTCACCCAGTCATGGTTCACCACTACAAACCCAGTGAATTATGAATATATCTGGGTGATATTCCCCATTTAAGGAATGCAGGATGGAGTTGTGATCTCCTGTGTCAAAGACCAGCATTTCTGTGGGTGTTGAGGTGTGCACCTCAGGGAACATTTGATTTTGGAACAATGCACGGCACCACTCGCTCTAAGTTTGTCTTTCAATCATGTCATGTCATGCCACACACCCACTCTGTCCCTCAGCCTTGGAACCTGTGGTAAAACAAGGTCATTTTAATCAAAGTTAACTCACAGAATGGGGTAGGAAAATACCCTCCCTGCTTCTGAGAGAACAGAGGGAATTCTTACCATTAATTAATACCTACATGCATAACAGGCTGCAGGAAGAAAAGCCTGGTTTTTCTTTTTTCTTTTTTTCTTTTTATTTTTTTTAACAATTATTATTAAAAGTTGCAAGGATTGAGGAGAAGAAAGCAGAAAAACCACGTAAGAATCAAAGAGGAGCTTTCCCCAAGACAAAAGGTGACACAAATTGGTTGTAATGACCTGGCTAAATACTGCTGTCTATTTAAAGGATAATTATACAGATACTAAAATATTTATGCAGCATTCATGTGAAATTCAGTCCCAGATCAAAATCAAGAGATAGCAGAGATTAAATAAAATAATCCTAGTTCAGGTTTAATAGCTGACAAGCATGATTATTTTTCCTTAATATTTTTTCCTAAATAATCTGTTTTAACAACATGCAATACAAGTGTTTTACTTTATTTTGTTCACACACATAAAAGCTTCATTGCAAAAAAGATCAGAAAGGGTTATTTCCCTAGATTAAATACCACACGGATATCCAAATTATACTTCGCAGGGCTGTGACTTCTGAACACTCTGAGCCATTCAGTGACCGCCTAAGATAAAGAGCAAAAGTGCATCTACAGAGTGTAAACTCATTCTGGCATCTGTCCTGAAACTATCTTTGAGGTCTGACCTTCAGAGGAACTTCACAGAACACAGATGGGTTGACTAGGGCTGGCCACAGGAAAGTGTTTGACAAGTCAGTGTTGTGAAGCAGTTGGAAATGATGCAGAACAGGCCTCTAAATAGATCAAGTGAGCTCTGCTGAAATATCTGTGTGTGTTCATAGCTTGCTCTCTGGCATGAGGAGGGGAATGGATGGAACACCCTAATTTTAACAGAGTTTGGGAATTGTATGTTATTATTTTCCATTTTTAATACTTTATTATTTAATCGGTTTGATAATTAATTTTTATGATTCAATAATTTAGTTTAATGTTTGAAATAATTTTATAAATGTGTGTACTTCCAAACACAGCAGTTGTTAGGTGGGGTTAGCCTGGATTTAGAGGTAAAATTATGCCAAGTCATTTTGGAAGCTTTACTGTGATACAGGAAAATGACACAAAGTCACCAATGCTACATCAGGAAAGGCCAGTTTGTCACACTCCCTGATGGCTGCATTCCTGCTGGGCATGGACAACTGTTGGAATTCCTGCCTCTTTCCTGCTCNGACATGACACCCATAGGCTTGTGTTGGAATTCCTGCCTCTTTCCTGCTCCAAGTTCAGGGTGAATAAAGCTCAGGAGACGTTGCTTTTGAAGTTTCATTCTGAAGTTTATTATCCTTATCTATTCCAAACTCACAAGATGTGAGTTCTCTCTAACAAGTTGAGAAAGTGAGTTAAAATGGTGTCTTTTCAAGGCTGTGTCTCAATTATCCAATAAACCGTTGACATCTATGGTATTTAGGCTTCTAAACCAATTTTGATCACCCAATACCTGCAATGCCAACCTCTTTCACCCAATTACAGAAAACCACCCACATTCGTGAAGAAGGAAGGAGATGGTGCAGAAAAGACAACAAATCCACACCCAAAATTCTCCATCTTAGCTCCCATATATCACCATACATTAAATTCCAAACCTAAGTTTTTCACCCTGTGAGATCATACAATGCTATCCAAATTACATCCCCATGATCTCAGTACTATCACTCATTTTTGGAAGCCTGTTTTAAAGCCTCAGGTAGAATGCAGTGCTTCCCTGAAGTTCTGTGCCTGTCAGCACAGAGAATCCAAAATTCTCATCATCCACAGTTCCCACAGACAACCTCAAATCCATGACCATGTCAGCCAAGGCACTGATAAATGTCTCTGGTGAGCCTGTTTAACCTCACAAGCTCATGCAAAACAAAAGGAATTAGTTTACAAAGTTAATATTTCATCAGTTTTTCTTTAGACAGAGATCTATTTCTTTAAAAAAATAATTGCCTTAAGTACACAACTATGCGTACACATTTGCAGATACTTTTAAACCCAAAAAATGAAATTTCTTTTCTTAGATGACTTGCTAAATCAAGAGAAGTGTGCCCATCAATCGTTTAATATAGCTAAAGAGTAGAAATTCTGATAAAGAGTGCTTTTTTAAAAAACAAAATGAGGCTGGTAGAACGATTGCCTATGCCAGCATTCACTTTGACTGATGAACTTCAGAGCAGTTTATTACAACAAATAGCATCTCCTAGTGAAATTCTCGCCTTCTAATATCATTGTGCTCTACAAAAACGTATTTTTGACATCAGAAACAAATTGCAACAACGTGCAGAAGAATGAGTTGTTGCCTCTGAAAGCTATTTCCAAAATACCACATAACTTCAAATTTTATCAAAACAAAAAGAAAGCTGGGTGACACATATTTATGCATTTGTGTGTATCTAATGCTTTTGTAATTCAAATACACCATGTTTTACCATCAAACCATCAAAATAAATCAAAATAACCATGTTTTCTTGACTGGTGTCATTAATATTTTCAGTGCGAAGAAAGACAGTGCCCAATGTAATGCACTGTGTAAAATGACTTAATTAATTTGTGATTTTTTTTCTTTAATGTCACTGCCCTCCTCAGCTGGGCAGGATAAGGTCAAGATAAGGACAGGGAGAGATCCCAGTTGCTGTCCTGGGCAAAAGAGATTCAGCTGGGAGAAACTAGTTTAATTTATTACCAAGCAAATCAGAGTAGGACAATCAGAAATAAAATCAAATCTCAAAACACCTTCTCTGCACCCAGAGAAATTACTTAGAACAGCAAAAAACTGATGTGCAAAAATATTTTCTTCTGAATACAGAACATCACAAAAACTTTTGGCTTTGTATCCTCATGACCTATGGCTTAAATCAATTTTTGAATTATATTGACTAAACCAGTTTTGGTATCACTGCTGATATTTTTTTTTTTTCTTATAAGAAAAGACAAGCATTACTAGAATTGGTTATTTCTGTAAACCTTGAATGCAGTGAGTTAAATGTGACCATGATTCTCCCCTTCTGTCATAAATCCTAATAACCCAACTGGATTTATCACAGCCTATTATACAGCACATTCATGAATATAGACCAATTTTTAGTTTCCTGGACTAGAAATCATGATCACATCTAATCTCCTGTGCCTGACAATAAGTTTATGATGTTTAGTGGAAAAGCTCACTGACTTCAGAGGTCACTGAAAGAGATCACAAACTACTTTACACAGCACAGTTTTTAGTTAAAAAAAAAAGCCCCAACACACCAAAAAACCCAGTAGAAGGAATATAAGACAAATGCTTCTATTGCTTTTTGTGGTGCTCTACACCACATGGATTTTATGGGCCTTTTTATTGCGCAGACATTATGCTGAAATAAACACATAAACTCAGAATTTCATTATTTTCCCCCTCTTTTTTGGAGTATTTTGGGAATTTCAAAGGTCACATTTTCAGGTTGGATGTCCCATCTCTGGGCAGGCCCCATTCGAGGCCAGGTTGGACAGAGCTTTGATCCAGTGAAAGATTTCCTGACTCACAGCAGAGAGACTGGACCAGATGATCCATTCATGATGATGATGTCCATTCATTTGGATTCTGAAGTGTATTTTTGATACAGTGTGGGGGTTTTTTTTCCCTAAACAGAGCAATTGAAACTACTCAAAACCTGCCCTTGGTATTACCACAATGAGAATTTATTTGCCAGTCTAAGAAACAAAATTTCTATTTCTGAAAATGTCCCAGAATTTCTCTCTGCATTCTCCATTCTCCCACTCCATGGAGCAGCTTTGAGATCCTGGTTGGGCTTTGCTGGGAAAAGAAGCACAACCCTGGTTGGATCAATGGGGAGTTCAGTGAAATGGAATGAGAATTTGGGCTCAGATTTGATCTCTCACCACCAAACAAAAGGCACGACTCCATCAAAACTGTACATAATAAAAACTATAACTTTTTGATTTCCTGCAGTTACACACAGTAAAAATTAATAATTTTTAAAGTAATGCTTTGTGTTTAATTGAGCACTGTAAAACCAGCATTTAAGTACAATAATCTTTTTTAAAAGAATGCAAAGAAAACAGACCTGTTTACTGCTACAGAAACAGAGTTTGAAATACTCTGTTTTGTAAATATGATCTGCAAATATTTATTTTTAAAAGCCAATAACCTAAACATTCTTCTACCCAAGTCTTTATTTAAATGTCAATTACTATGGCATCAGAGAGCATTCATACAGCTAAATGATGCTTCAACCAGTTTGCATTGATAAATATTCTATGACCACTACAGACCATAAATATTTTTCATTTGATCCATTTGCAGGACTTGCATCGAACCAGCAAACCAATGGAAGGAGAATAAACCCCTTCAGTGATTCCTAGAATGCACATTATAAATATAGTAGGGCAATTTTAACAAATTTGGACATGTATTCTCTTTTCAGAATTCCTCTTTGAGAGCCCTTGTGGGATGATTCCCATCTTTACATCCCTTTCAGGTGGTATCACCCCACTGTACTGAACTTAATAAAGATAAAATCTGTAGATACAATAATGGCACTCTGAATGGTTTGACATAGACACATAAATCCGAAAGAATGCTGCTCAAAATAAAACTTTTTTTTTTAAAAAGGCGTTTTTAGTTTTGGGGGGGGTGGTTTATGTCTTAAGATACTGTGCTTCAAATATCTCCACACGTGCCCATCAGTTAGAAAAACAAAAAAAAAATTTAAAACAAAATTAGGAATATTTTGCATGAAAAAAAGATACAGGAACTTGGAACTGAAATATTTGGAGATATGGAAACACAAGAGCTAGCTAGAGCAACCACAAAACATAAATAATATTTGCCATCCTCCTACTTCACCATCCAAGCCCTTCCCCGTTCTGGGGCAGTTGCCACCTACTCCCTCTGTATCACTTCAGCAAAGGCTGCAAACGCTACCCAACATTTATTTGATGTTCCACAAACACATGCAAATCCTTATGCATATGTATAAGCACAGAGACACGCCTCCAGAACGAAACTCAGCTCCCTCCAGCAAGGTCAGCGTCCTCAGACTCACAGCTCCCAAGCCAAGGAGTCTGGTTGGAACAAGCATTGCACTGAGTGGGAAAGGGCAGATTGGGAATCAGTGTCACAGAGGCTCCTTTCAGGCTGGAGGGTACAGCCCTTTGTCTCTACAGTTTGCAGATTTTCACATCTTTTCTACTTTTCCTTGCCCACAGGTTCAAGGTTTGCTCCTCTAAGTGGCAGTTCTGATGTTTATTGCTGAATTTCTGTCTATTTAAACAATCTCGGATTGACTGCCTGGCTCGTGCTTTTTTCTTACAACAGAGTCACAATTCTTTTCATGTTCCTTTCTTTTCCCTCTTTCCATACAGCCACTAAATAACCTGGGTTTCCTCTGACAGACTGTCAATACTCTGCAGCACACCTCTGTGTGTGCTCTGAATTTGCTCTGCTTCCAGAGCAGTGCTTTTGTTCCCTGGGCTGAGATGCACCCATGGCTCAATACGTTTTCTTTGCCTCCTCGTCCATCCAAGTCATCCTCATTCACCCATGAAATAATTTCTGGACTTGGAGACACCTGAAGAGCCTGTGAGCCTCCTATGGAGACACCTCCTGGTTTGTTAAGCTGTAAATGCAGCCCCTCAAAATATCCCACTTAAATGCTCTCCTCTGCCTCATTGTTTCTATTTCTTCACTTCAATGCTGCCCTGAATTTTTGGACCAACTGACTTTTCAGCCTTCACTCTCTCCTGCCATACAGGATCAACACAAAGGCTTATTTTGAACAGTGGGATTGAATGTTGTGCCCTCACAGAGACACATGAATATCAAACCTGGAAAAGATTAAAAAACAAACAAACAAACAAACAAAAAAACCCCAAAGAAACAACAAAAGGGAACATTTCACAAGCCTAGAAAAATATTAAAAAATTGAAATTCTATATATTCTCTTTTTAAGCAGTGATTTAGCACAGTGATATGTACAACAGCTAATTGTATTTGTGCAAAGTCAATAAAAGGAACTGAAACACAAAATGCTGCAAACTAAATGAAATAATAGCATCAGTCATCTCTGAAATCGTTATTGCACTTGAGAAACATAATAAAATTCAAGTGCATGAGACCTTCCTGGAAATTTCCCACACACTTTTTGAAGACATCTGTTCAAAGCAGAAATGTAGGGTAAGTTTCTGGAGAGGAAAATAAAAAAACAACAACAAAGAGCTGTATCTTCCTGATTTCCCCTATAGATTACATGATGCAGAGCAATTTCTTTGGGGCATTATGTGACCTTTTCCGCTTGTCTGAACCTCTCCTGCGCTCTGGGGGGCTCCAAGAGAAGCCCTGAATCAGCTCTCTGAAGCTTCTCATGAGGAACAGAAATGGACTTTTAGCCTGGCTTTCTCTGTCTGCAGACCCATCTTTAACTCATTCATCCCATTTAAATTCAGTGCTGGTGATAAAGGGACATCCCCACCACCCACAGGAACCTTTTGCTAATGCACTGTGAACAAATTCCCTGTCTGTGCTGATATCAGGATCCCATACTGCACTGATCAAAACCCCACTAACCACTGCCACACTTACAAACACAGGCAAGGATTTAATTTAAATGTCACTTTAAATTCCCACTATTAGACTTTGTCACTGTAACTACCCTAATCTTTTTATTTTTTCCTTACTCCAAGGCTACTGAGCATCTTTACGTCCACAGATTTTAATTTTAATTGCACACTCAACTATCCTAAATTATTAGGCAATGTACCAAGGTAGCAGGAAATTTGCATCATAGTGTTTTCTCCATATGCTAAGCAGGTTAAACTATATTACCCATATGATAAATTCTTCCCTGCTGTGAGTAAAACCAATGAAAATGGTCTTTGTCTGTCTGTAACAGACTGCAGAACTGTCCAGATCTGCTCACAGCTTCAGCAGACCTTGAGGAACCAGCACCAGCTGCACTGGGCACATTTTTCTCCCAAGGTTCTAAATATTAGATCACTGGACATATATATTTACATAACTTCTGTCTCAAAACTAACACTGCTACCACTTCCATCAAATACTTGAAACTTCCTCACAATATCAATACCTGTGAATTTATGGGGTTTTGCCATTGCTTTTTTCCAGTATTGTATTTTTCCACATCTGCTTTAAATCCTTCTGAGTCAGTTCTGCCTCTCTTTTCTCTCCTCACCATTTCAACCTCACAAACTCACAGCCAGTACTTTGCTGCCTTTGAAATCCAGCTGTAATTCCTGGCTCTGCATTTACAAGCCATCCTTTAACCCAGCCCCTCACAAAGAGCCAAAGTGCCTTGACCAGCTCAGCTTTTCTGGCCACACAAATATCTGAGATTCACAGGAGATGAGAAAGGGGTTGCAAAAGCCGTCGGTGGTTCCTGCCTTAAAACTGCAAATCCAGTAAAATCTTGTCCAGTGCCAGCTCTGAGATTCCATTCTGGCCAAATGATCTGGCCTGATTTGGGAACCAAAATATGGGACAAAGAACAAGGAGCTTAGGGAGGAAATACTGAGGAGGGAATCCGTAACCCACAAGGAAGGAAGCTCATGCCCAACAACACATTAATCTGCAGGGTAAAATGGCTCTTTGGGAGGTGGTGGTGCCAAATCCTCCTCCCAGCCAAGCTTTCCCTGTGTCTGTGACACAAGTGGGACCAGGAAAACAAAATATTTTTAAAGATTCTATTGCAAAGATTCACTCCTTTCTCTCTAATTCACAAGACACAGTGCAAAATGAGACACACTCTGCATTAAGCATCTCAAGGGATACACAGATCCCAAAGGCATCAGGATTGGGATCTGCCTTTGAGAGTTCTTCTGCAAATGCTCCTGCAGAGCTGATGCTCAGGTGCAGACAAAATTCCACCACCACCTTGTGTGGCCATTTGCAGACAAAATTCCACCACCAGCTTGCAACCCTCTGAACCAAAGCAGGACGTGTGTCCTGCAAGGAGTCTCAAGATAAAATGAGAAGATCATAATTAGCAATAGAGATAATAGATTTTACAACTCTAGGAGAAAAAAAAAAAAAATCCCCTACGCATTTATTAAGGGACATGAGATTTGAAGCTGAACTGAGGGAAAATTTGTATTATACAGAGCATTTAAAAACTGTAAGGTGATTCAGCAGAATAATTCCACAGAGATTTTAAGGCTGTGGTATCACAAGGATGGAGCAGAATAGCTCTGCATGGCTCTGCTGCCAGCCCTTTCCAGCCCCCAGGGTGGGGATGTCTGTCTGGAAAACAGCACAAGCCCAGGTGTCATCAGCCCATGTGAGACACTGAACCCCTTCAGAGAGGCAGGCTGCATGGAACAAAACCTGAGACACAAACAAAGGGATGAGGAAGCCAGCTCTGGACAAGCTGCTCTTTTTTCTTTACATGCTTCAGGAAGGTATTACGACCTCGTGGGCATGAAAACCAAATCTCTGTGTGGGGGTGAGGCCAGCAGGAGGTTTTGTGCAACAAGCTACAGAAGAAAAGGGTTGGATGCCCATGGTGTCAGTTTATGACTTCTGAAGCACAAAATCTCTGCTTCAGCACAGGAATCCTGCCTGGTGTTTGTTCTGTTTAGTCTCTGTTTATATTCTCTACCTATTTATAAGGAGGAATATTTCATGCAGGTGTTTTGAAGATAAACGACACAAAGAAAAATACTGGAAGTGCAAAAATATTATTGCACTGGAAGCTGCAGATGTACTTTAGATAGCTGGAAGTGCCTAGAGTATTGGACAGGTGTCAAATAAATTGTAAGAAATATTATAATAGATCATTCCATATAAGCCAAAGTTTCATGGAAATGCAGTTTAGATAATAAAAAAACCTCCTATCAGCTTGTCATTTATTGTGTGTGTGTGTGGGCTTGTAAACAACCATCCCAACAAACCAAACCAAAGCAAACCTCTTTGGGTATTCCCAAGAGAATTACAGTATGGAAAAAAATAACAGTTTTATTCCAGCTCGGAAAGCCGAAGGTGCCAAAGGTCACTTTATTGAATATATTCTGCATGTGAGACTGATGAACAGAGATGAAAAACTGAAGCTTAAGGCAGGCAAATATACCTGCAGCTTAACGCACATAATGTATTCCAGGCCTTCACTGCAATAGTTAATAATGCCTTTGAGAGTCCTCAGGGGCACAGCTGTCCAGCTCCATCAATTTTTACACATAATGCAGGTAATCAGTAATTCAAATGTTACACTGAGCTCATAGAGACAGAGTGTATGAATGCAGTAAGTCTCCTCACAGAAGCTCTACAGCTAGAAATGAGGAGATGTATTTATTTAAAATAGTAGAATCTCATTCCATATTAAAAGAAAATTTAAGGAAATCCATAATTCAGTACAAAGTGATTTGTGCCTTTAAGTGAATGCTTACAATTCTCGAGCTCTGTGGGAAAGGCTGTTACACAATGAAATGGTGGAGATGGGAGCTGCAGTTGTGTGGGCACCTGTGGGATCAGAGAAAAGATGAAGAAAATCCCTTTTATTGTGAGCTCTTGCAAATTTCCTTATTTAAATTACAGAGTTTTTCATACTCTACAGACTTGCTGGGCAGGCAGAGGAATGAAATATGCATTGCACTGCTTATGCGTGTTACCTAAACACTCTTTCCTTCTCATTACAGGACTCAGCTCAGCTCTAGAAGAGGAGAAAATCTGTTTTTTTCTTCCTGTGTCCTGCTCACGACCCTCAGATGGTACCAAGGCACAGTCAAGTAACTTCAATTCAGGCAAAAATTGTGAGGAGAAAAGGAAATCTTGCTGGAGGCAAGTTCTCCCAACACCACTGTTTGATGCAGATACTTCCTTCTTTACACACTTTCATTAATATAATATAATTATCCATGCTATATAATGATCTTTCTACCTACAGCAATTCAATTAGAAATGACACAGAAAGGTTTTTTCCTGGGTCCATCAATGTTGCATATCATCATTATTGTCCTGGGTGATAGCACATGGAATATGCTTATTCACTTTGGAGGTGAC
Source organism: Pycnonotus jocosus (assembly GCA_013400435.1). Taxonomy (NCBI): domain Eukaryota; kingdom Metazoa; phylum Chordata; class Aves; order Passeriformes; family Pycnonotidae; genus Pycnonotus; species Pycnonotus jocosus. The sequence goes on from VWYP01033232.1 coordinate 18,489, forward strand.
ACCGAGCTGAGAAGCACTGAAAGTGCTCAGGAGAGCAGAACAAAAATCCAAAACTATTCTGACAAAATGCGTTTTATGTCCTCAAAAAGAAAAAAATAAAAAAAGAAAAGAAAAAAGAGAAATGCTGTTCCAACAAGGTCATGTGCAAGACGTTCACTGAGTCAGGAACAACAGCTATAAAATCCAGAACACGTAGCAGCTCTATAGCAGCCCTACAGAAAATCTGCAGAAGAGGTCTTGCATGTGATGGGAGGACCACGAGCCATCAGTGTCACCCAGCTGTCACCAAGGCAGGCAGAACACCCAGCAGCAGCCAGGAGAGCCTGTCCTCCCTCTTAGCAAGGCCTCAGCACCAATATCTTGGGATTTGGTTTGGCACTGTGCATACAGAAAATATGATTGGTTTAGGAGGGATCCGAACCAGATCAAAAGCAGTTACCAAAGATCAGGGTAAGGCTGCAGCAACAGGAGAAGCCTGGGAGCACTGGGTTTGTTAAACTCCTGGGATCTGAGAAGTGAATCACAGAATTACCGACCACAGAGAATCCTGAGCTGGAAGAGACCACAAGGATGGCTGAACACAGCTCCTGGCCTTGCACAGACACCCCAACAATCCCACCCTGACCCTGGGATCATTGTCCAAACTCTCCTGGAGCTCTGGCAGCCTTGGAGCCATGCCCATTCCCTGGGGAGTCTGGGGGACCCTCTGGAAGAAGAAACTTTTCCTTGAGAAGTTTTCAGAGCCTTCAAGAGGTGCTGATGTGTCAGGAATGACCAAATGAAAATTGCCTTAGAGCAAAGACATGGGCCAGGTGATTTCTTAAATCCACTGCACTTCCATGGACTAATAAGGTTTATAAAACAAGGACTACCCCAGCTACAACTGATAGAAAGAATCATGTAAAATGGAGCTGAGTGACTTTTTAACTCTTATTCAGAGGGCTCTATATTTCTTTAAGAAGACTGGTTAGATGGGAACCTCCAAGAAAAGCATTATTTATAAGGAGGCTCCAAAATATGGTCGGGGATGAGACTCAGAGCTTTAAAGGTAATGCAGAAATCCTTATCCCATCATTTTGGTGAGAATCCACCTCAGCTCCAGATGATCTACAGATCAGAACACGTTCTTAAACTCTGTCTATTCTCCATATTCTAAAACAGCACAGCACTGAAGTCAAACTTATTTTAGATTTCATGTAAAAATACTTTAAAAAATAAAATAAGCCCCTAAAATAGTTCCAGTGTTGTATTGTATCTTTACTGGTTAAGTGGAAGCTAAATGGAGGAAGTTTCTGCAAAAGATGATGTCCTATATATTGACTAAAACTCTATAATTTTTTTTTCTTTAGGGATTAAGTGCAACATTGGAGAAATGAATCTTGTAGACTTGGTTTAGTAGTAGCCTTGGTGCATGATCTTAAAGGGCTTTTCCAACCTAAATGATTCTGTGATTCTACACTTACTGCACCTATAAATATTATTCTGTTTCTTGATATTTTGATTAAGCTGACTGGATTACACATTTCATACAAGGGTGTTTTTAATTCCCACTCTGTGAAATGTTGTTTCGGTTTTATAAACTGTCAAGCAAAACTTAACTATACACAGAATTTACTCCGTTAGGCTTGACACAATGTTATCTAAACTGGTATCCTCTAAAATTCCAACAGAAAATAAACACATTGCAAGAAAGTAAATATATTTTTACAGCCTCCTGTAGTTGCTAAACTACTCTATTCTGTTTTGTAGAGAAACATCTGGAAAATTGACTTCAGAATGAAAAGTAAAGAGTGTGATGTATGGTGTATAGCAAAAGTAGAATTTTTTTTTTTTCAATTCTGCAGTTGTTACACTAGAAATAAACCATGGAAATGGCTATAGGGGAAATTTCACTGTATATATAAAAGTAATTATTTATATTTAATACTGTGCTACAGACACAGCAGTTAGAGTGCAATATCCATTGTAACATCCACCATTTGCTCCAGATTTTTGATGGGGCCTCTTAGGTAATGTCGCATTTGCAATCTCTGAGCACAGCACTCAGGGAAAATCCAGTCAGCAGGAAAAAATGAGGATGTGAATGTGCTTGTGAGCCATCCAAGCAACTGTCCTTGACAAGCACAAAGGAAAGCCAAACACCTGTCTGCCCATTATCCACTACCAATCTCTTTTAATATCAAACCCCCGTGCATTTCAATGGATACCTCAGTCTGTAAAGTACTGAAAGAAAACAAACACTCCCAAACTACTGCATTTGTAAATATCACTTGATCATGTTTTAAAACCAGACCAGCAAACGGAAAATCGGCAATTTCGGCTTGGGCTCAAAAATGAAAGCTCTTATTCTAAGTCAATATTTTATTTTATCTGATCATCAACATGAGAAGGTTTTTAAAAACTAGAAAAAAAATCTTTTTTTTCTTAAATTTATTGAGTTACTGAATTCAGAAATGCTCATGCAACTGAGAAATTTTAAGAAACACTTTTTTTACTAAGGGGTGTCATGGTTTTGGCTGGGATGGAGTTC
>VWYP01033250.1:0-19457 GCA_013400435.1 Pycnonotus jocosus
TAGTGAGTTTTAAACCATAACATCCCCCAATGGCTTTTAATTTAAAACATGGTTTCAGTTTGAGAGTCTTCAGTTCTGAATTCTAAAGCCTAAGAAAAAGGAGGGTATTTCTATATCTCCTTGTAGCATCAACTTTTATTAATCTAAATATTGCTACTTTTTTTTTTTAATTGATTTGGTGGTTCAGGATCAAATGTAACTCCGTTGTACTGTTAGAGAGAATCCCAACAGCCAAAAGAAGGATTTCCCTCTCCAGGGCCAAGAGCCAACTGCATACATGTGACCAGCTACTGAAACTCAGCTGGTGCTTGGATAGTGGGTAAGAATGACTCCTAGGCCTGTGCCTTCAAGCTCCTACCTTCTTTATTCACTCTCCTGTATCTTCCTCATCTTTCACATATAATTGCTTAACTATTTTCACATATACAGAAGAACTTCCTCTCTTTTTTATACACATGAAGCTTACCATGTAAGCTTACCAGGGTAAGGAACACATTAGCAATGCCTGTCCTGTCAGCAAAGGCAGATCCAGAAACAATACTGCATGATAATGGTTACTGTAGCACATACATGACCCAAACAGAATTAGGGGTACACTGTGCTAGATCCTCTCCAAGCAGCAGAAAATGGCCTCAGGTTTAAACTACATCAAGGGGTGACCAAACACCATGGCTTTAGATTTCTGAACACAGAGGAATAAAAATGACTTGCTGAAAAGTTAAGGACTAAGTCAGGCACAGAATCAAGGATAAAAACAGGTCTACAGAACCCTAATCCTAATGCTTAAGGATGACTATTTTCCACAGTGGAGAGGCTCATGAGAAATAGGATTTGTACTTCTGTTATATAGGGTACAGCCTGTGCTGTCAGACCTCCCATGATATGCTGCTTCACAATTCAGAAGGTGGGCAGGTTGAAAATATGTCATGTCTTCCTTTATGAGGAGCATTCTGACATCCTATGAAAATATCCTTCACTCCATGCTGTAAAGGTCATGGGAACATATGCTGCAAAAACATGCAGTTATTTAACATCTGAAACAACTGAGAAATGTGTTGGCGTTTTCCTCCAACTGAGTATCTTTCCCTTTTTCACTCATGGTTAGAGAACAGTTTCTGGTAGTTGATGAAACTGATTGCATGATCACTATGTAATTTCTTGAACCATTGTAGCTAACTGTTTGTAAAAATCTAGTTTATGACGTAATGCAAATTACTCATATTTTATTTCCCTTTCTCTAAATAACCTTTTCATTGCCATCCCCTTTACCATCCCACAATCTCTTCTAATAAAATGCTTTTACAGAGAACGAAGATTTTGCAGCTCAGAACACTGGGTCTTTTTGCTCCAGTTCTGAGATTTGTCATCTCTTTAAAATTGCTAGCAACAGCATCCATTCATGTGTTAAGAAAAAAATAATGAGTTTTTTCCTCTCTAGATATCATACTTTACAAGTTACTTCATTCATCAGGTTGTGGAAATGTGGAAATGTGTCCTTAAAAGATTTATGTGTTTGTGGCAAGAAACATAAAAATTATGTATTTGTATATTTTATTATTCTTGCTGCATAATCCAAGCTGAAAGATGCTGGCTGCTACCAGTGTTGGTAACACTTTATATGACTGATATACCTCAGCATGGTAAAGATTGATTGTAGATATTCAACTGTGTGACCTAAGGACTTGCCTTACATGTTTTATTTAGGGTATGGAACACATGGAGCCACAGCTGGGGTTGCTGAAGCACCACAATACATTATGTTGTTTGACCTATAAAAGAATCCTTGAGCAGAGGAGGTGGAGATGAGTAAAAAGAGATAAGTGAATGCTTGCTGAAAATTATAATATTCAAGCGGTAAGGAACACTAGAAAGAAAGGAGCTGCAATGAAGAATCAAGCTTCAACATCTGGTATATGAAATGGGTCAGCATGCTGATGTCAGTCAACAGCTCCAGCCCAAGCGAAGGAGGTAGCAGTGTTTGTATTTTCAAAATCTTCTCCTTCCCCCAAGAATTTTGGTTGGGTTTTTTGAGCTAGAAACCAAAGGTCCTTTTATAGCACATAGTTTGTATTTCATAGCTGAAAGAATTCTGCCTCCTAACCTAGACCACTCTTAGCTACATCACCCCCTAATTTCTACTTGTTCATTTTATCTTTAAGTGTGATGAACCAGCCTATGCCAAACCAGTAATAAGCTTTGGGTTGGCAGCATAATACATGCAATCTCTTATTTTACTGATTTTGGCAAATCTGGCTTCCTATTCTTTTTTGAGATGAGTCCTTAGCAGGCAGAAGAAATCACCAGAGGAAGAGTTGAGATCTATATGTATTCCTTGTCATCACTTTATATCTGCTGCAGAATTAACCAAAATAGTTTAAGTGCCACATAATAGCCCTATTGTCACAGACCACCTTCCCTCCCACTAAATTCTACATCTAAATCTATGTAGCTATATCTTGGCACAAAGGCATTACTATCTAGAAAGCATCCCAGAAATTAATTTAATTGAATTCATGTTCATAATACCAGAGAGAAGCAGGTGGCTTTGTCTTAAATCACTATTTTTATTTGCGCTCAGCTAACAAAAAAAATTGTTCAAAAATTAATTTTATGTAGTATTAAAATTATTCATGAATGAAGATGATGAAGAATGTTTCCATGTAAAGAGGAGTGCAAGTGTATGTGGTCTTATACACAGCAACCATTTCTACAGCTTATTTGGAAGTCAACAAATCTGTCCACCAATCTATGAAAACCAGAGTTTATGGAGGAAGTTGTGTGTCTGGGCTAGATCTCTCAGAGCAAATTAGGGCAGAACTGCAGGATGAACTGAAGAATGAATCTGAACTGCACAGCAAGAGCAGCCGTGGAAAGATCTTTTCCAGAATATCTAAACAGAAACCTCTTTGTTTGCCTGCACCTTTGCCATAGTCCAGCTTCCTCAAAGTCAGAAATAAAACCCTCTATAAGTTGTTTGGCTCAATAATATTTCCCAGATAATAAAAGTCACTTCAAATATTTTCTTTTTACTTGTATTTTATAACTATGACTTTACCTTATTTTTATATAATCTGCTTGTCATGTACCCTAAAGTCTAGGACACAACTTTTCTCTCACAAGGCTAAAAGTACACCTGAGAAGACCGCGATCTGATATTGTAAACTATGATTACAACACTATATAAGATCAAGTGCTGTCACTTGCTGAGCGTCCTTATCTCCTTACAGAGATGAAACTGGTCCATGGATTTATACAGAGAATCACAATGTAAGGCACAAAAACTCTGTTATGCATCTTATCCAAGTGTTGGAGGGTTTCCTGCTGATAGGAACAGTAGGGATGAGAGAAGTGGGAAATTAGGGCAGCTGCACAGTTCTGTTGCTTTCCTATGACTCTTCACATGGGAATGAGCTGGAGACAACCTATAAGGCAGCATTAGGAATGCAGGAATTGTTATCTTCAGAGCAGAAAAGTGTGATTTCAGGTACACAGAGCAAGAAATGTGAGTGAAGAATCCCCTTCCTTGCCTCCTGATGAAGACTGCTCCTCACTGGAAGAGCTTGTCAGTATAAATTTATAAAAACCTTTGTAACTATTTAGAAGTTAATATTCTCAGGTCACCTTTAGTGAGGCAAAGAGGAGGTCCAAACAAAACCCAGGCTGCCTTACTTGGTTTTAAGACACAGTTTCTTTTGCTACATTTAAACAGAAAAGGTCCAAATTTCGTTCACTTTTGACAAGTGTCTTACTTGACATTTTATATCACTCATGTCAGTCACATTGTGTTTTCTAATGCAAAGTGACACAGGCAGCACTAAGTCAGAGTCACCTGTCACACTGTTGTGTCTGCAAGAAGAATTTCTATGAGCTAGAATTTGCTTAAATTCAGAGGTGGAGTAAGGGTGCTTTACAGTGAACTTTTCTTTCCAGAAAGCAGATGATACAGTGGAGAACATCCTTCTGATTCCCTGCAGTTTTATTCTGTGGTGTAGGAAATGAATTATTCTTATAAATGGCAAAGGGGATACTGACTCTTCCCTCCATTTAATAGTTTTGGTTTTAGTGAGCATCATAATCATTAATAATCTACTCTATTAAGATTAAACTAAACCATGCCAGATGTTAAAACAAAATGTTAAAAAAGCCAACAGCAGAAATGGGACTGGAGCAGTCAGTATAAATTATCCTTCTAGTATCTAAGAGAGGTAGTCACAGAGAGGATGTAAGCAGTCTCCCAAAGGAAGGAAAGTGACAGAGCAAAAAGCAACATGCAGATCCTGAGATATTACATAAAAGTTATTTACTGTGAGAACAGTTAAACATTGGAAGAGGTCTCCAGAAAAGTGGTGGAATCTCCTTTGATGTAGATATTAAAGACTTGGCTGGACAGGGCCCTGTTTAACCCAGTTCGATGCCCTGCTTTCAGCTGGAGCTTGTACCAGATGACCTCCAGAGAGCCTTTCCACAACCTAAAGGTTTTCCATCACTCCAAGATTCTAAATAATCATTTGTGGGGAACAAATTGTTTAAAAGCAAACAGAAAAATCACTGCATGTTACTACATTCATGTATTATTTTTTCAATATAGCATAGCAATGTATACTAGCAAGTGTCCGACACCTTTAAAAATAAAGATGAAGTTCAAAAGTCACACTTTGTTGTGAGCTGAGGCAAAAACTATTATTCACTATTAATTGTTTGTATGGCACTTGCACATTGCCCTCCAAATGTGTGTAGCTATGGACACTGTAACTAAACATTTTGTAAATCCTCCAAAGCACTTAATGCCCTTGGAGAGAGCACAACTATTTTGCACTAATACCTTGCACATTAGCCCTTAACCTTATCTACAAACAAAACCTAGTAAAGAACCGAAACCCAAAGGACTACTTAAAAACATAGCAGAGAAAAGAGAAAGAGATCAAAGCTTGTGTTAATTAATCCAGCCTTTCCTGGTGCTTTCTGATCTGCTTACTGACACTTAGCTAAAAGCTAAAACACTTGGCGTTTAGTTGTAGACCCACATAATCGGAAGCTTAAAAATACTTCTTTGTCATGCAAATTAATTAATTAATTAGTAGAAATCAGAGAAATCAGGGAAATCAGATGAGATTAAGGCAATAAAACTGCTTAGGATTTTCTGGAAAGGAAATTTTATATATAGAATGGCACCAGTTTACTGACAGGGCTGTCAGCAAACTTGAACAGTTTTGTATACCAGAGCAACTGGATTTTTTTAGTAACTAATCTGCTTCCCCAAAGTACTTATTCAGTTGACCTGATATTATTGGTGGAAATGCTTAGAAACCAACAAATGCTTCCAGTTAAGTTAAAAATATATTTAAATAGAAAATACATCTATCCATATCTATCCCCTTCCTCTTGCCCTTCAACTTTCTGGGAGATCCTGCAATTCAGTTTTCTGAACAACTATTTTTGGAGAGATTAAATGAAATTCTCTTTTTCCAGCTTCCTAAATCATATCAGGTATCTTAATCAAGACACTCATATTTACCACTGGAGTGCCTTAGTTACCAGACCATTAGAACAGCCTATCCCAGGATATCCATTCTCTCCTGTTGTGTTACACTTAATATCAATTAATATCATATGCAAATGGAACAGCAATATTCCTGTCTCCATTGAAAGATTATATTACCCATCATCCCCAACCTCTCTGATTGTAGTGGTTTCATGTTCGCCAATTTCTGTTTTCTAAATTTAATGTAGTGGTTTAAGTGTTTACCATAATCATTTACTCTTTTTCTACTGTGAGATACGGTTAGGAGAAAAGCAAAGCAGGCCCAAATCTTAAAAAGTACAAAGATAGATTTATTGACAAACACTAAAAGAAGAAAATGAGAATCAAAATGAAACCTTCAAGACATTTCCCCCTCCCCTAACAGCTTCTTTTCTTTCTCACAGACAACATATAGAGACAAAACTCGGTACCACTTTTAAAATAGTCTTTCATCAGTCCACTTAGAGAGAGAAGTCTCTTTTGGTGTGTTATGGTAACTTTCCTCAAGAAAGAAACAGTCAGCTTGTGGCTTTTAACTCTCATAAAAGCAGCTGCCCAGGAACTTCTGCAGTTGTGAAAAACCCTCCCATATCACACAGCCTTTCCCGCAGCTACATATGGGCCATGGACTCGTGCATACTCATGGAGTATCATTTTTAAAGATGAGCAGCTCCAAAAGCAAAGGGTTTTCTTCATCCCATGGAACAGAAATCTCTTTTCTCTTCTTCCCTGGGGCAGAGGTCTTCATATCTCATCTCTCTCTCTTTTCAAACTTCTCATAGGATCACAGCTTCTCCTAAGATCAGTATTCACTTAGTCCATCACAAATGCCTTTGCTTATCTCTACAACTTAAACATTCTCGTCATCTCCCCAAAATGCATATTTTTCCCACAGTTTAAAGGAATATTCTAGCATATTACAGTCTGTTAGTGTGGCTCATAAAAGACTTTCAGCTCAAATACCAAGGCATCTTCTCCATCTCCTCATCACTTAGCATATGACTTCTCTTTCATCTTCATACTCTCTCTTTACAGGTCTCCCACTCTGACTTTTTCTCTCACTCGGAGAAGGGTTAGTGCTTTGTCAATTTCTTCTGTGTAAGGAAAGAGTTAACATCTCCCAGGTCAGCTCAACTTTTTATCTATGTATTCACAAAGGTACATCCAGCTTCCCTAGTGGCTAAACAATATGTAGTACCTACAAATGGGCCCCTAACAGGTCTCTGTTCTTTCCAAAGGAAATTCTAAGGTCCTTACGTGTAACTGTTTCCTCTTTAACTAAAAACCAAACTGTTAACCCATGACATACACACACTGCTAGTACTCAATTATTTATGTCCTAAAGAAGTTTAAGAGTCAATCTCAAGTGGCGCACATAACCAGTTCTTTCTCTCTTTTGTGAATCAATCATTTATTTCTGCATGTATTTCAAAAGTAAGACCCTCTAAATGCAGAGTAGAACAGAAGGTTTGGAAAAGCAGTCATAAGATAATTTTATTCCTAGACAGACCAGTTCAAGATCTGCATATTTTTCTGCTGACAAAATGACATCAAATGATCTGCTGTGGGTTTAACTTTGTTTCTGGTGGAAACCTGGTATTTGCTAGCTTCTAACTTGTAAGAAAGATGACAAGCAGACTATGGATGACTACCTAATTGTGTTCCCTCTGGGGCAAAGTCCCACCTGGCTGTTTAGAAGTGCAAGTACCTTTCTTAAGGAAACACTAGATCAGACAACCATATCTATTTGGTTTCAGGTTTTAGGAAAACTCTTCTGTTTTGCTAAAAGAGAAGTCAAAGTTTGGAAAAGTCAAGGGCATTCCTTGCTGGAATGGCATGCATGTCTGCACCAGACCCACAAGGCAGAATAATCTCAGTATAAAGGAGTTTTCTTAGAGTAATCAATAGTTCCTAAAAGGCAAAACTGGTTGACTTCAACATCCTTGGTTCAAACAATTTCTTACAAGATTTTTCTTTCAGGAAAAAAAAGAATATACCCTTTTTGCTTGCTATAGTTTTTCAGGTAGGATGTGTGTATCTTTAATGCCTTTAATATTCTTTTAGGTTCCTCTTGCTCACTCTTACCTGTCTCTATTCAATAGAGTCTCATTACTGAATGATTTTATCTCTCTCTCTTTTTTTTTTTTTTTTACCATATATTTTTGTGGTTATGTTAAAGACAATTCTCTGAAAACTAAAAAACCAAGATTCCTGTGAGTAAATATTATTACACGACTTAAAGTTAGGGGGGAATTGGTGGGGATTTTTGAGGGGAGAGCCATACCTCTTAAGAAATAAATAAGAATCCCATTCAGGATGTTGGGTTAGTCCTTGGCTATTTCCCTGACCATAAGTCTTTCTTTGAACAATTGCACTACAAAATTACCAGGGTGAATAACCATGCTGTTGAATTAATTAATATTACATTTATTAAACATATTGTTACAAATGTGTATAAATAGAGCAATTCAAGTGTTCAAGAAGGATTTAAAGGAAAGGAAATTTCAATTAGTTCCTGAAGTTACAGGAGAGAACACTGAGCTATTTCCATATCAGGATCACATTATCCTTTCTATAAGATGAACAGATACATAATTTAAGAACAGCTGAGATTTAAGGCCACCGCAGTAAAAGTCTTCAATAGTATTGCAAAGAACATATTATGATGAAGGGATCAAGTGCACCCTCAGCAAATTTCCAGATGGCACTAAGTTGAGTGGTGCAGTTGGAACACCTGAAGGCTGGGAAGCCATCCAGAGGGACCTGGATAAGATCAAGAAGTGGAGTCGTGGGAATCTCATGCTGTTTAACAAGACCAAATGGAAGTGCAGCACCTGGGTCAGAACAACTCATGGCTGGGGGGATGAGCAGATCAAAACCAGCCCTGGAGAGAAGGACTTGGGGGTGCTGGTGAGTGAGAGGCTGGACATGACCCAGCACTCACAGCCCAGAAAGCCAAAATTGTCCTGGGCTGCATCCAAAGGAGGGTGGCCAGCAGGGCAACAGGCCAGCAGGGATTCTGCTCCTCTGCTCTGCTCTGGTGAGACCCCACCTGCAGTGCTGAATCCAGTTCTGGTGTCCCCAGCACAGGAAGGACATGGACGTGTTGGACTAAGTTCAGAGAGGGGCCACCAAAAATGATTAGAGGGCTGGAGCACCCCTTCTACGAGGAAACTCTGAGAGAATTGGGACTGTTCAGCCTGGAGAAGAGAAGGCTCCAGGGTGGCCTGATTGCAGCCCTCCAATAACTAAAGAAAGCCCACAAGAAAGATGGAGAGGAACTTCTTACAAGATCTGTAGTGACAGGAAAATAGGGAATGGTTTCAAACTGAAAGCAGGTAGTTTTAGATTTGATATTAGGAAGAAATTATTTACTGTGAGGGTGGTGAGGCGCTGCAATATGTTGCCCAGAGAAGTTGTGGATGCATGACACCTGGAAGTGTTTAAGGACAGTGCCTCAAACCCATGGAAACCCAGGAAGTTGTAAATCAGACTCCTGTGGCAGTATTACAGAATTCTCATAGCAGAAATACCAAATACCATGGCTTGCTTTAAACTTGCACAATACAAACACACTATGGGTCCTTCCAGAGAGATTACTGTATGTGGCTGGTTAGTGTAATGACCTTTAAACTTTATTCAGATAAAGTTAAACCAGAATAGTGCCTGAGCGCTCCAAAGCTTTAAATTCTCCATTGGAATTTTGGTTCTATGCCACTCAACAAAGGCATTTGCATTAATCATCATTCCTAGGCACCACTTTTAATCAAGGGATATCATAGGCTTTCTATGAGGCAACAGACATAGAAAACATCCTACAAGGGGAGAAACCCATGGCATCCAAAACTAACTCATAGTTTGGATTGTCCTTTTGTACAATGCTATGATCACACTTTTTTCCAGATGCAGAGAGCACAAAGGAAGAGCAGTGAGGTATCTGTCCCAGATGTCATTCTCCAGCAGTGGCACCAGCTTCCCCTCCCAGTCCCAAGTCATGCCTTACCAGTCGAGCAGATCCAGACTTGCTTCAATTTATCATAGGGTCACTTAGGCCTCTGCTGCATGCCCCTAGCTTCTTATTGCTGTCAGAAAGACGTACAGAACTTTTTACAGCCCTGAAAGATATAAGAATGTCATTAAAATGAACATAACATTACTAGAATAGCAGAAGGGGAAAATGAGCTCTTACTGTTTAATCAGCTCACTTAACAGTTTGGATTTGTTTTATTATTCTAATTTTACCACTCTAATTTTACGAACATTTACCCTAACCCTCATCTTGTTCAGATTCCTCCTCAAGTCCCAATTCATGACTGTTTGCTTAATACTTGAGGGATTAAGCCAGTGAAATTTAAACAATTTACCACAGGTCTTTAAAAGGTTTCTTTCCAGTTTTACTAGTGGCTTGATAGATCAGCCTGCTTCTAAAGCTTGCCCCTTGTCCTGACACATTACTGCAGTAGGCAAGTGGATTTATCCAAAAGAGATCTTATGGAATTCCAGTCTCAGGCTGCAGCATTTGCAGGTCAAGCTTCAAGGTGTGCTACAATTTCAGCTGTGATTTCCAGGTTGTGAAAGATCCTCTGTCACAGAGGACAAGACTGGGACGTTTGGCTTGAGAATGAAATTATAAATCGAGGCTTACGCAAACTGAAGAGAAGTTCAGGCATCCTTCTTTAAAGTTCCTCTGATCTGTTGGGAGAGTGTGAGCAGGAACAAAAGGGTGATGGAGCAGAGTGTAAAAGGCTGTGACACACAGAACATGCCACTTGGGCCAAACTGCAAATATATGGAAGCAAAAAATAATACTGATATAATAGTGTCTTTGTGCACACTATGCTTTGATAGAGGTAGCAATGTGAGATACAAATTACCTGAGAACCAGAAATTCTGCATCATCTCATATGACTTATGTACCAGAGCTTGGCTATCTGAAGGCAAACAGAAGTCAATCAGGTTAACTCCTACCCTGCATTCTCCCAAGCTGTCAGTCGTATAAACAGACAGAATGCAAATGTGTTAAGCTGATGTGAACTGAAATGAAAAAAGCCAATAATGGTACCAGAATATTTTGAACAAAACCTCAGACTTGCATTCATTTGATTTTTTCATTTTCCTGCATTTAAAATTTATGTTTTGCTTCATGTTATGGGAAATGTAATAAAAGCAGTTAACAACATGATGTTAAGCTTCATTTGTGAACTGTTTGAGAAAAATCAGAATCTGCCCAGCCCATTAGTGAAGTGAAAATTGTACAGGCAGAATTCCAGCACTTTTGAATAATTGAATCTAGATTTGTTCATTAGAATAACCTTCAGGGAACTATAATGCAGATCCATGACATCAGCAGCTTTAATAGGAACAAAAATGTGAATTTGTCCAGAAGAGCACCATAAGGCTGAGCAGGGGGCTGGAGCAACTCTACTATGAAGACAGATGGAGAGAATTGGGATAGTTCAGCCTGAAGAAGAGACAGCTCCAGGGAGACCTTAGAGCACCTTCCTGTGCCTAAAGGGGGCTTACAAGAGAACTGGGGAGGGGCCTTTTACAAGGACATGCACTGACAGGACAAGGGATGATGTCTTCAAACTGAAAGTGGGTATGTTTAGATATTAGAAAGAAATTCTTTACCATGAGGATGGTGAGGCACTGGAACAAGTTGCCCAGAGAAGTTGTTGATGCATGATACCTGGAAGTGTTTAAGGACAGTTTGGATGGGGCTTTGAGCAATGTGTTCTAGTGGAAGGTGTCCCTGCCCATGGCAGGCGGGTTAGAACTGAATGATCTTTAAGGTACCTCCAACCCAAACCACTCCAGGATTCTATGGTGACAGATATGCTCAAAATTTTAACACTAAATTCCATTTTGCCTACACACAAGTATACACTCTTTATATCCCCTTACACAGAAAGTTATAAACTTTGTCTCATGCCACATGTCAGCAGGAGAAAGTGACAAATATAAACATATAAAAATGTTTTTTCAGGCATGAGGGCAGCAGCTGGAGTGTCAGGCTCCTCTGCCATCTCCCATTACAGGGTTCTCAGGAGGCAATGACCACAACAGTTATCTATACCAAGTATCAGTCACACTTTTCCACTGATTTCTCCTCTGCCTGAGCCTATCTTCACTTTTTGCCCAATCTAGTGGCCTATCAGGAATCTCTATTTTCTAGGCCTGTATATCTGCAACAGACTTCTAATATCTTGTTCTCAGCTTCTAAGTCTCACCTTACTTCAACTGATTCTAAAAATTTGGCACTAAATTGGATGGAAAAAAGTTTCCAAGTGGAAGTATATGGATCTCTTACTGTATTACACCTTAGCCTAATGACTGTATATCTTAATCCTCCCTCATCCTGACTTCTTCCTGGATGAAATCAGACCTCTTTGAAAGGAATAGTAACATTTCCTTTAATGTGGGAGCAGGGTGGCAGGTGAAGAGCAAAACTGGTATCACATCTCCCAAATCCTCTCCTGCTTTTCTAGTCCATCAAGAAAAGGGTGGAAAGAAACATGTGAGAAATGGCTGTGGGAATGATTTCTGTGGCTAGCTGAAGCAGACCTGTGAAAATGACAAAATACCATCCTACTTTTGTAAGCAAGTGATGCTACATTTACAAATAAATTGGCTATTTTACTAAATTTGGCGGTGCATGCAATATTCCCCAACTACAAAACTGCCCGAGTTTCTACACTTTGAAACTATTGCATAATAGAAATGACAGGGCACTCAAAATGCAAACAATTTTTACTGGTTACGGCTTTCCAGTATTTATAGCTTCATGTCCCTTTTGGGAAATGCCATCCCAAAATTAAACTTAATTTTAGTCTCCAAAATTAGGTGAGTCCTATGACTCAGTGGAGGAGAGAATGTTACACATGCATGCTTCTAAATGGAGCGGGCAGTTTAGTCTATTAGAATTCATTAGAGACTGAGTCATAATTGTGAAACTGAATTTACTTAGGACAATAACCTTCAAGAGAAAATAAGTATGACAGTGAGCCAGTTCTCATTTCAACAAGAAGTCAGGCAGCCTCCAAGCTTCCTTAAGTGTGGTAATCCCTTCAAGTTCCTGCCTGGCAGGATTTAGGCTGCCTCCTCTACTTTCATATATAAGAACTTTACCACATATGACACCTGCAAAAAATGTCACATGAAACTGGCATTTGGCTGCCTGGAGTGTTTAGTCTGTGTAACATCATTATCAAGACACTAAGAATTCATTCCCAGACTAGTTAAGGAGTAAAATTAGAAAGGGACCACATACAAAAATAACATGAATAAGTGGAAACAGCTGAAATAATGCTCTCTGCACATAGCAAATAAAGTCTAATAATAATTTATTAAAACAAAATGTTAAATGTCAGCTGAAGATGCAAGGTTAAAGTCAAATATTGGGAGTAGTATTCCAAGAATGAGAAGGCTTGAGTATATCACATTTGATCATAGATTATTGACTGTTGCTAACTTAAAATCAGCATGTAAAAAATCAACCCATTGTCTGTCAACAGCTTCTCAGTTTGGCAGGAAGGAGCTGCATCTCACTATGTGAGGGTGTATTTCAGTACTTAATTCTCCCAGGTTGAGCACAGCAGATTCTTTCTCCACTGTGATTTTGGAAAATACTTGGGGAAAGGATAACTTTAACAGTAGAGAATTTCCATCTATTTGGCCTGCTATGGTGTCACAGAAGTAACACTGGTGGAGACGGGTTAGCTCAGTCACAAATTTTGACAGCGACTGCAGAGCAGCAAGCACTCGCTTTTCATTCATTCCTGCTTGAGTGGCTGCGCAGTGTGTGATATTCATGTACACTCAGGTGATTCCGAATTTAATTTCGTCCCTAAAGTACATCATTAACAATTAATACTGATGCTTCACAATTCATTTAAGCATACAGCAGTCTTCTGTTTTTCACAGTGGCAGTTGCGTTCCAACTCAATTGGGACCCTCCCTAAATCTATCCTCTAATAGCTTGCTTAATTTTATTTTTGTATTCCACAGTCCTTGATAACAGCAAGCTAATTTCTGTAACTCCGTTTGATGAAAATGTGCTGATGGAACTCATATTTCACTTCATTGACTGTAATGAGCTATTTCATCAAACTGTCCATGTGACACTATTATAGAAAAAATGATGAATTTACTAATTTATTCACTAGGAATTTCATTGGAAATTTTAAAAGGAAAAGAAAAGAGCCATGAAGTGAGTTACATTAGACTTCCACCAAATGATATGTCAGGGTCTACATGAAACAAAAGCACTGACTATTGCTACACTTAATGAGGTGTAAACATTAAGTATGTGTTGATTAATCAGTAGGTTGCTTGAAACTAAGAAAAAAACCTGCACCACAATATAGGTTTTCCCTTGTAAATATTTACAAGCTTTACCTTGTCATCACATGAGGTGCTGCTGCTACCATTAGAAATCAGAGTTTCATTCACGCACCTCCTCCCTGCCTGTGAGACCTCTTACCCATGCTAGGCACATGGATTTGAATGAATTCAGCAGCTGACAACCAAGCTGCCATAGCAAAGAAGTAACTCCTCCAAAGATAATTTTCACAAAGATTATTTGCATATGCCTCTTTTAAAGAGGAGGTACTTGCAACTACAACGTTGTGTGGGATGAAACGCTATTTTGGAAGAGCACTAGGAAGTATGTAATTATAATGAGACAATTCATCTCATGCTAATATTAGGCCTGGAAATAGAGACAAGTATCACACGGCCTGCCTGGCTTATTTTAATTAGATGTGCTCCACCTGCTATTACAGTTATGATCCACATCTTTGATTGCTCTGCCACAGACCATCCGGAAACCTAGGAACTAGCCTGGAGAGCATGCCACTGGAAAATCACAAAACCAACCAATTACTCATAATTCTTCCTTGCATCCCATTTAGTACCTATTCAGGGCCTTTCTTCATCTGTACTCAAACCTGCAGCACACTCCTCCTGCAATATTAACTTCCTGCACTTATTTCTTGTGGAAAGAGATTTTGTAGGAGGTTAAAAAATAATTTTAGAACCCACACAATTTTAGTTAAATTCAAGAAATTATAAAAGCAATAACAAGGTTCAAAATAAAATAATATTTCACATAATGGTTAATTAATTATTGGACTTTTCTGGTCCATATAGTTTAGGGGAAACCATTTTACACAGGGAAGTGTACTAGGGGCTTTTTTGTCTGGCTTGTTTTGGTTTTTAAATCCACTTGACTGCCACTTTCAGAAAATGCTTTCTTTGCTAGTCTAAGCTAGTCTTTGCTTGAGGGAGATGAAGTCTCTCCCTTTTTAGTCTGGAAGATTAAAATCCGAAACAGATGATTGCATAAAGAGCCCAGGCAACTATTTGCAAGACATATCTTGTGTTCACTTAAAAATGTGACATTCAACATAAATAGAAAACCACCACGGGGAGACAGCAAGAGGGCTTGTCTTTTCCTCAGAACCTGAACATTTTAAGACAGCCCACTCCCTACTCAAAGCTGAAGATAGTCACCTGAAGGCAGTGACTGAGGAGCAATCACCTTGCTTTTGCACAAGAGATGTCTTCTTAGTGTACATTACAAGGAAAAACTGCTCAATTCACATGCTTTAAATCAAACCACAAACAAAGAAACCAGTGATTTAATAATGATGTGATTAGCTGGCAGTCAGGAAACTCTGCATTCAGGATCAGTATCACAACACATAAACCACAATATTAGAATGAAATGTTAATTAACACCTATAAATTTCTAAGCACAGTGTAACTAATCCCAAGAGTTACAGCATCCTCCACATTCACAGTTACACACACACCACTCTCTCACAGGGCTCGAGGGCAATGAGTCCTAACCATTCTCTTCTGGGAGTGCAGTTTCCCCTACTTGCACCCTCATCTTGCTGGAAATGTGGGTGCTCTTGCTTCATTTGTATCCATGATGCCCTCTACAATCTCTATGTGGCTGAGAAAGCACACTACAAGTTAACACACACACAGACCCTTATTTTTTTGCTCCCTGTCCTGTGACTGCAGTGGCTGGATCACTCCAATGTGAAGGATGCTCTTTTAGGTCTAGACAGAAATTGTCATGCCAGAGATTTTGGAAGCATCAAAATAGGTTTTGACTGCTGCTTGCTTCCCAGTTCCCTCCCTCATTGTGTGACAAATTTACATGGTGCTTGCATACTTCTTTTCAAGTTGACTCATTCATTTATTTTAAAAAAGGTCTTGGTTAGATGGAGGGCCATGTTGGTACCCCAATGAGGTTATACTGACTGGTCCAAACAGGGGAAAAAGCCAGTGAAGAAGGTCTTCTGGAGAAGAATTTATCACTTTCAATATATTTCTACCCTCATCCATTTGAATAGCATCTGGTCAGAAAGCGCTCACACTCCATTAGGGCAATGTTTGGGGCAAACTCACCACAGGGGTTAGTGGACCAATAACATGGTGGATTATATTGCTACCAGATTCCTGCTGGATTGCACTCTCCCTGCTTGGATAAGGCACTGGGAAAGCACCAACAAGTTCTCTGCTCTGGCTTCAGCTTTAATTAGTCCTCAAATTGTCACAACATTTAGACATATAAGTGATCAGTACCTAAGGTATCCAGTCCTTAGGAATGTAACCTCCACAGAAGGTACTTTAGAAGTACAGACTTGGCTTTAAAACTAGGTAAATATTGAGGAATGGAAGCTGCTCTCTTTTTATGAGACCAAGTTCACCACCCCATAATTAAGATATATAATTATACAAGTTCTGAGTGCATCAAGTAGGAAGAGAGTCTTCCTAAGAGATTTGTGTGTAATTGGCCAATTACTCCCTAGATCCCCAACCTGGATTTTGAAAACAGTGAGAAGATGCAAAAAAGATTGATAATTTGCTATTAGTAATATATACCACATACCCATCTTCATGCATGGTCATCAGTAACCACTATGCTGATGATACTTGTTCAGTATCTGTCTGAGGAAAAAAGCTCTCTTTCAGCATGCTTTTCATAAAACATAATTAGATAAATTAAACTGTCCCTGCTAAATCTGCAGTCTCCAGAATGTCACTGTATGGTTAATTTACTTGTCTTTGTTCCAACCCTATTGTGCAGGTTTTTGTATTCCATGGATTGATGTAGCAACCATCTATAAACATGAATATAGTCCTGGCATAATAGGAAAAACATGCAAACAAACAAACAGACAACACTTTCCTCTGCCATGCAAAGGAATATCTTTAGCTCAGTCCAGACAGATTTTATGCAGAGCAGGGAGATAACTAGGAGAAGCAAGTGGCCTCTGAAAGTAACTTTTGTTCTCTATGCTATATCAGGGAAGCAGAAGACACAAAATAAGGGTGACATTAAAGATATTTTGGTCCTCTTCACCAAAGAGCTCAGTCTGGAGGCTGTTACTGTAGAGTCTTAGGCTGCTACTTTAAGGGGTTTTTCTACTGGAGTAACAGTCTGTTAACAGTAAACAGGGTGGGAACACAGCAGAAATATCATAAGCCTCCCAGTTCAATGCAATCAATATTAAATATTTAATCAAGTCTATTAGAATGGATAGCAATGCACATCTTAAAGTAAAACAAGAACAAAAGTAATTTGACAGAAAACACTTATAAAATAGTTTTCAGAAGCTGATTCTGTAAGCAGAGTAACCAAGCATCAGAGACTGCAGATTAGGCAAGTCTTTCGCCTTTCCTAGTCTCCTTACACATGTTCCAAGTCATATTCAACTTTACAGCAAGGCAGGTAGCACCCATCTAATTTGCAACACTCTCAGACTACACTCTGCCCACAATCCCTCAAGTATCAACCATATCCATCATCCCAATGCCTCTAATTTATGTCATGTTTCTTAACAGCACTGAGGAGAGTGATTCTAGAATCACTTTGCAGTCAAATGGACTACTAATATGAGTAAAAACTGATCAAAAAAAGCTCACATTAAAAAGTCAACTACTCAGCTGCCAATCAAACATCTAAAACATACATACTTTTAATGGTGGTAAATGAAAGATCCTTGAAATCGAAGGGCTATTCAAGAACCTCTATATAAGTAGAGGCATACAGAAGTAAAAAAAAAAAAAAAAAAAGTACTAACAATTCTCAGAATGAAAACTACATATTAATTTTGACTTGTCAAGCAATGGAACTGAAACAGCCATTCCTTGACTGAAGTGCCCTTATACCATGAATATTATACTCAATAAATACAAAGTAAAGTTAGCAGAGACCAGTCAGAACAGAATGATGTTTGACAATCACTAGGGTGACCTTTCAACCACAGGAAAATTGCCAGCATTCACTTCTAATACTGAAATATCTTGTTTCACAGCAATTAGAACACAATTTACATAGCACAGAAATGATTTCAAGTTATGAGCCATCAAAAAACACATTCTTTCTCTGAGGTGGTGAATTCTACCAGCACTAAGGTCTGCCTATATTTTGGAGCATGCAATCTAGCTGGAACTTCAAATTTAAGGTCCAGTTACTAACATGATGCCAAAACACTCTTGGTCAGCAGCCCTGGGACTAAAACGTGCCTCTGCACTGACTCGGTTGCACTGTGGCTTTGAGTTGGCACAATCCATTTGTTGGGCAGTTCAGACAAAGTTTGCAAGCCTAACCAAACAGGCTCCAAAGAAAATCTTGTTGATATGGCTGTCCATGTGGCAGTATAACCTGTTTGGGTCCTGCTTGCACAGACAAGATCAAAACACTGCTGATGGTGCTTGGAAGCCAACCACAGCTTGTATGTTTTGTATCTGTAGGGAAAATATGAACAAATTAGAGTTTTAAGAATGCTCCTAAAAATGCCAGGTTTTCTTTCAGAAGACAAAAAGAAATTTTTAAGCACTATTTTGGGCATCTAATCTGAGTCATATTAAACATATTAAATAACTTTGATGGCTCAAAAAGAATAAAAATTAACATCATTTAATAAAAGCACAATTTCTTTGGCAATTTCTATCTTGCTAACCTTAAAACACCAGTTCTGAACTAGATTCAGGGAATATTTTATTGGTACAGGAGGCAATTTCTTACACTCTATCACTGTTTGGCGATGGACACTTAACAACCTGGCTGATCAAGTGTATTAATGAGGTACTAAAATGTTTTATGGTGTAAAGTAGGTATTAAAATTTCTTCAATACATTGTATGCATTTAAAGGCAACTCATTTAAAAGTTGCAGGTCTTCTTGATGGGCATATAAAAAGGTTTGTTATGCAGAGATTTTTCTCATTATTCGCTTTCAGAGTTCATTTACCCTTAATTCACTTATTAATTCCAGCAGGCTTCACTGTTCTCAGACGAGGAAAAAACACCATTTCATATACTTTGGCACAGTTATGGTGGATTAGGAAAGAAAAAGACAGGAAACAGAAGAACTATCCATAACCCAAAAGTGACAATAAACTTCACCTATACTGCCCATTTCTTGTCTAATTTAGCTATCCTGTAACAATGATATAGCTAAGGGCTGAATTCAGAAGATATCAGAAGAGAGAGACACTACTCTTTTCAGGGGCAAGGTGAACTGGCCCTAACTATTCCAGGGATAATTATGTTTCACTAGCTAGTGAAGAGTTTTCAATGAACCTGTTCATTAATTGAAATTCAGGGAGAAATTTTTGCAGTGCAAACCAGCAAGAGTTTTGCTTTATTTCCTGTACAAACAAGCAGAAGGTATGAAATGGAATTAACTGCTCTTCAGGAAGAAAGGAAAGAACTAAGCAAGGCTCTGAATAGTTATCAGCTAGGGAAAAAGCTGTAAGGAATAGCAAGCAACAAAATTGTCTGAATGACAATTGGTTCCCTTACCTGCTCCTAGAGAAATATTACAAAAATTTAGGGAGGCTTTCTGGACTGCATCCTTAAAGTCTAGATGCTTAAACTCACAAACAGGGTCTCAAACTTTTTTTTTTTTTTTT
>VWYP01033250.1:19475-30543 GCA_013400435.1 Pycnonotus jocosus
GTTTTTTGCCTAACTATCATAAGCCCTCAATTCTAAAACCTGCTTGTAACAATAGCTAGAAGCCTTTGTAAAGTCTAAGCCTCTTCTTTCCTTATGGTCAAATTGTACTTATTTCCCTTTATACCAAGGCCAGCACCTACCATTCTTTTCCTCTTCTTTTTTTCCCCTCCCTCTCCTCTGTAGTGTGTCTGCACTCAGAAGTTTTGTCTCCACCTCTTGTTTGTCTACTAAACTAGGACACCTGTTCTCCAAAAATCATTACCTTGGCAAGAGCTGCCCACAAAAGTGTAAATGCATCAAGGTGGTTTTACAGGTGAAGCAAATAGCCCTGCTGAGAAACAACCCCTCTTAGCCCAGGGATTCAGTTAACACACCCATGCTGCCCCAGACAGGCTAATATAATTGGACACTGCTTTTGGGGTCAGAGCCACTCTTGATGATGGACCATCTTGTTCTGGATGTTTCTGGGATCTGCCAACAAGTCCCTACTTTTCTTTTGTATGATGTAATTCCCACAGAGCTTGCCAAAAGTCTCATTTGGCCAACCAACCCATCAGGAAAAGCAACACATCTCTGTGAAACTGTATAAAGGACAGAACAGGAACAGATATTAAGCATAGATAAGCCAAGATACCTTTTACCATTTGAGGTACTGATGATTGAACTGTGTTCTGTTTCAAGGTAGAGTTGCACCACTGAGTTCTGTCCAGAAATTAAATTCCCAAAGTTTTACTTACTTTACTTTTAGTAGTTGTAATTTTCTGATTGTAGTTTAGATGTTGGGACCAAAGGCGAAAGAGAACATGAGCAGTGGTTCATTTTCCATAATTGTTATTTTTTTAAGTGATTGACAGAGGCTTTTTTGCCTCGATTATAACTGCTGCTTTGAGAAGACAGTCAAATAACGATCCCCATATCCATGGCATAAATCTTTTTTTGTTAGGCTATGTTTTACCATTAGCTTTTGGCCTTCCTGTGCAATTACAGTTCATCAAGCACAAAAAGTATTTGTCAGTCTATTAATTTTCTGCTGGAATCCTCCATTATTGCTCACTTGAGTGTGCAGATCAAGCTTCTTCAGAATCCAGCTGGTAGTGACCGCTGTCATTAAAGAGGAATTCCATCCACTGCTCAGCCCTCCCCTGCATCAGTGGCTCCTAGCTTTCTCGTGCAAATTCTGTCAAGGCAAAAATGTCTGTGCCTGTCCTCAGTCCAGTGATGAATTATTTTGGAAAGCATGAGTAAAATCAATTCAGTCACTTGAGTTAAGCCAGCATGAAAAATAAGCTGCGCTTTCGCCATATGTGCTGATTGAAATTTTCAAGCATGGAAATCTTAAAAATGGCTAATTCTCCACACATCATTCCAGGTTGTTTTATAAATCCTCACAGAGGAAGGAAAAATTATTCATGGCTAATGAAAAATGGTTCAGTAATTGTAAACCTATGAGCATTTAAAGTCAAACATTTGTTTAAATTTTCCCTGAAATAAGGGATACATTAATATTGCTCAACTTTTAAGCTAATCAATTATCAATAATGTCCCTTGCTTTAAGTCTGTTTTAGTATACAATAAGTGTGGCTGTATCACATTTTGAAGTATTTTTGTCTTTAAAAAAACACAATAAGTAACACTGACATGACATTCACGAATCAAGATCTAGGATTCTAAGATATTACCAGAAACATGTAATTCCTCCAATATCAACTCTACCATATTCAAAACACTCAGTACTTACCGTGACTGTTCTGCACTGCGTGAATCTTGATGATTTTTTTTTCTGTTAATTAAACTGTTATCTTGCATACAATATGCAGAAAGAATACAGTGGCTAAAACAATAAAATTATGCTAGTGCTTATGTATCAGGGTTTGGGATAGGGATAGCTCCAAGCAATAGGGAGAGAGGGAGAGAGGGAGAACAGGCTGTGCATTCAACACAACCATATTACCTACAAGTCAGGGTACCAATCTTGTGCATCCCTGCTAACAGAGAAAAGGGGAAGAAGCTTTGAGCTTTGAGCTTTTGGACCCTGCCCCACTAAATTGGCATTTGCTCATAAAATGCAGTAGCCAAAATTTCCTTGGGAAATTCCATAGAGTCAAATGGAAGGAGACAAATCTCACTTTAAGAGCTTTCAGCTTTGAAGATGATTGAGAGCAAGGGAAAGTGAGACATTATGTCAGTGGATCATTACAGTAACTGTCATCTTGGATTTATTTTATTTGACGGCCATGGAGGTAAAGTCCGGAATTATGGCAGATATAGGGTTAAAACAGTCAAAGAAGTATAACAGAAGGAAGTAGGGTAAAAATACTGAGATGAAGCAAATGAAAAGAGCTATAGTGCAGAGCATACCAGAAGATTAAAAGACCTACAATCCTTTAAGGAAATACCACTACCTGAAATGTAAATCAGTGAAGAGTATTGAGCTAAAGATTATTTTTCTCTCCCAATTTCCTAACTGATCTCTCTGTTGAAAGCTTGATCCATCTAGAATTAAAAGGAGAAAAAAATGCATAAAAATGAAACAAGGATCTCAAAATTTGGCCTCTAGTATTTTCATCTGACCTATTTTTCACATCATCACTAACAAGCTATAACTTTATGTTAGAAAGGTAAAGCATCTGTGTAATCATAGTCAATAGTGTTCTCATTAGGAGTAACTAATGTTCTTACAATTAAAAGTGTTTGGAACACTTTATTTGCTATAAGAGCAAGGTCAAAGTCTTGCAGAAGTAAATTAATTGCAGCAGTGTTTGTGCTAGTTGAGAACACCTGCAGCTATCCCTGAGACCCAATGGTCAATGTCACTAACCTAACCTGGGAAGCAAGGATATGAAAATAATGATCTTATCAGGTAAATAGTCTTGCTGTTTTTGAAGATGAGGACTTTAAAAAACCCCCACTTCCCAATAATATTTTACCATAACTAATAACTTTTAAATAACTATTAAGCTGTAAAATCAACATCATAGGATCAGTGCTTTCCATGGTGTCTTTTCAGCTACATTTTTTCCTTTATATTTCATTTAGTGGAGTTGCATGTGTTCAATTGCCCCAAATATACAAGTGTACACTGTTCCACATTTACATTACAGGCAGTGTCCATACAGGCTTATTCACAGTTCTGCTGGATCTGATCAGAGCACACGCTCTCTCCCCTAGACAGTGTCCAAATGCTTTTGAAACAGTCCATGTAATAGTTGATCTCAGTCATGAATGGAGTCTGTGTGTTGCAGAGCTAATACCTTGATCTAGTCAATGATCAAATGCTCTCAGTGAGAAAATGTCTGCTGCCTCAGGCTATGTCTCAGATTAAAGTCAGATCCAGTGTCAGGGTTTTTTATATATTATATACTTGTATTACATTTTTAAACTTTTCTTGAAAGTTTTTAACACCAATACAAACACATAACTAAGAGATTCATATATTTTAACCATTTTGATTCTCTCATAATATTTCATAATTGTGAAGTACTCATGTAACCACTTCCTGTGAAAACCAATAACAAAAAAAAAAAATAAAAAAACTTTTCTTGAAAGTTTTTAACACCAATACAAACACATAACTAAGAGATTCGTATATTTTAACCATTTTGATTCTCTCATAATATTTCATAATTGTGAAGTACTCATGTAACCACTTCCTGTGAAAACCAATAACAAAAAAAAAAAATAAAAAACCCAAACCAAAACCAACCAAAAACAAACAAACAAAAAAAGTCTTTAATCTTGTTAATAGTGTGAACAGATGCCAGTAATGGTGGATCCTTCTACCTCTAACAGAGCAGACATTACTGGACAGATGATCTGTCCATATGAGAAACTAGGAGTAGGACACCTGATCTGCCCCATGCTAAGACAGCAGGGATTCTCTGATTTGCACAGGATTTTGAACCAATCTGCAGCAGCTGCATCTTTTCAGTGTAACTGTTTTCGTTATGGCCCTTTTCTTCTCTCAGTAATTGCTTAGTGGCTAGTATGTTTAAAAAGTGTGGAAGAGAGTAGAATTCATTTTTCTTTTACCTCAGGGGTTTAAAACTTATTTTGACAGGAAACTTAATCACTTGACTATAAACTCAGGGGGCAGAAAATGCTTTGCACTCTTCTTGGTGTGGTCATGCCACCACAAAACCAAGCAAATAAAGATTCCATGAGAGGTAAGGTTTCAGTAAGACTGCAGCTGAGGGTTAAAGCTTCTCAGTTCCCATACTGAGAATAAAGTCACTTTTTTAAATCAACTGTACTTCCCTATCGTGACTTTTACAGGTTGGCAACCAGCTTCTAGAATGGGCAAAAGGACTTAGTCATCATGTGGCCATGTTGCACACATGCCTGATAACCTGGTATATGAAACCTCTTGGAATGTGACAGGACTATTTTAGCTGAAATGCAGTTCATGGATCTAAATCAGGATTTTGATTTGTGGATCTCTAAGTATTGAGTGAATATCTAGATCTTCACAAGGATAGGGTATTCCAAGCATTGTTACTGAGTCATCTTTTTACAAGTGTACTGAAGAAAATAAAATACATAGGGCCCTAAAGACCCTCATTTAAACAAACCCTCTTGCCATCTGTTATCCTTTCAGCTAATGCAATCTCTAACTCCAGCAACTACAACTAAGTGCCAAATATATGAAGCAGTGCTGCCATCTGAAAAATATGAGTATATCCTGAGAATAGAGCATATACTGTGCACCACCTTATATTTAGTAAATAACTTCTGTTTAACATTAAACCTCCTTGTACTTCTCTTGCAGTTGCCTAGTTGCAAATGCAATATCAGGTATTTTTATCTTGTGCAAGACTATGCTTCCACGAGCAATTATAATCTAATTAAAGTCATTAATGTTTGTGCCCTAGGGAAACATTCAGTTATTTGTAGGCATCTGAGTTTTTCCTGTCTTCCGATCCTTGTTGTAATTTATGCTTTGTTGAGCACTTCTAAATATCCACAAGTTACTTCATTTGCCACCTTAAAGCTGTGCCACCCTGTAGCCCATGGCACTGTTTTCAGTTCTTCTATTTAAAACTATACTGAATAAAAATGGGTAAAATATCTATTAAAGTTTCAGAACTAGAGCAACTTTTGAAGCCAGAGTTTTTTTTCCTTTTACTAAAAGATGTTCAAGTTTTTCATACTATAAACCATGCCTTAATCAGAGCTTAGAACTATCTGTGCCTTTCAAATGCAAGCAGATACCTAGGAGTGTCTGAAAGAATACACCAGTGATTTCAGAACCTAGAGTGCTACTATAGTTCTCTTTAAAAACTATTTTGGAGCTAGGAAGAGTCAGTGAGGTAAAGATTTTAAGATAAGGTTGGAAAAATTCCCATTATTTATCAATTATAGAGCAAATCTTTTCACCACTAAATTAACAATATTTTGTAAAGTTCTAGAGTCTTATTTTCAGAGTTCTGCTGGGACTTGATCCATAGACATTAAAGCCAATTCAAAGGATCCCACTGATTTAAGTAACTAAGTAAGATTTAAGTAACTGGAGCTAACTTCAGTGTCTTTCAGTGTCAGTACACAGGCCACAAGTCAAAAGAAGGAACAGTGGAATCATTTTCACAGGATGTCTCTAATAACTTCCCAGATTTCCAGGTTAGGGCTTTTTGTGCTTGTAGCTGGGAATGTTTGGGTGCAAGGTGAAATAGCCAGCCAAAGAACACATGATTCCATATCAAGCAATCCAACTCAGTTACTGCAGAGGGTGTGGGAAGTGATCTGTCTGTATCACTGCTGTGAGCCCAAGGGAGGATAACTGCTGATGGTCTGGGACAAGCAAAACATTTTCATGGCTGTGCCTACCAGTCTATCACCAAAAATGTTCCCCATCACTTCAGAGAAAAAGGGATTTTAACTACAGCTGTGAAAAAAAAGTATTTTCTCATGAAATTCCACATTTCAAACATTTTTGCCTCCACATGAGTGTGAAACTAAAGCTTCTTGAAGGTTTTCACCAAGAGAAAGCATGCTTTCCCTGACACTTCCAGATCAGGTTCAACATGGTGTACAACCTGGTCTAAACCAGGGGTGTAAGTTTAAGCCTGTTTCTAACATCATGAGGACCAGGTTGTCGTGGGGTGGAACTGTTGCATATATATGTTATCTATAAACACTCAAACATTTTACTGCAGCCAGGACTTGATCCCAAAGGAGTTTGTGAACTTGATTGTTGTGGTTTGGGACAACTGCTTGTCCATCTTCATCTCTATCCAGCGTGGGGTCAAGATAGCTGTTCCAAAATAAACTAAATATGCTTCAGTTTGACAACTAGTCACTTAATGACAAAAGTAATTTCAGTAAAATATTCCCAACCAGTGGCAGTAATGCTTCTTTTGGAACACATTCTAAATAGCAATCAGCATGGCCAGCCTGACCTTGTCTGAAATCTGTTCAGAAGACATTTAGTTAATGAGACTAGAAAGCTAAAATAGAGTCTGATGTGGTCTGTACTCTCCACAGACTGGGGTGCTTTTTAGCTAGAGTGCCCTTTTGTAGGGGTCTGCTGGCTATAAAGTACAGTCCCATGGTCAAGGCAGTATGGGTCATTAACGTGGAGTCAGCAGGATTTAAGCACATATTGTTACATACAAGTTGTTCTAGATATGAATTATGAAATCGTTGATCCTTTGGAATTAATATGCACAGAATTAAGAAATGAAGGCAGACATTCTTTCTCAATAACATAAGCATAACTTTATTTACAGTGTTTTTTAAGTTGACTTAAGAACATGTATAGAAACAGTCTTCTTTCTACAAACTGTTGCATCCACATTCCTAGGGAAAAAAGTAAAAACAAAAACATTCTTCTCTATTTTCAAACTAGAAAGATGTCAAGTGGTTCTGAACAGCTGAGTCACTTGTATTACTCAGGAGAAGAGCTCCATCAACATTTAGGCATGTAAATTCCATATATTTTATGTTCCTTTGGCATACCTTGTTTAGTGTGCATATCAGGAAGTTTAAACATTATGCTGAGAAGGTTTAATTATCCGCTACTTGCATCACATATCTCTAGCCCACATTTTACTGTCCAAGCTATTAAGTGAAAGCTGGGAATATGACTACAGGTTAAAATGGATTTATTTGATTAATGTGTGTATACAAGTGTGGTTCTCTTGTGAACTATTCAAGTGTTGAGTTTAATTGAGCTACAGCTGGTGCTGACTGTGTTTTCAGAGAGCAGGGATTTACTGACTGATTGACTGTCTCTCCCTCTTAACCTGGATGGAGATGTGTTGGGGAAGAAGTGAAATTTCCTGATGATACAAAACCACAGGGAGAATTAAAAAAGGAAAACAGCAATAAACTGAATGAAAATAAGAGCACATAAAATCAAGTAGTTTATATAAAAGGAATGAAACTAGATAGAGTTTCTAACTAAATAGTTAGAAAATGCATGAAATCGGAGATTCTGTTTGTAAATCTGCAATTCAACTAGGGAGGAAGGNGAGAATTAAAAAAGGAAAACAGCAATAAACTGAATGAAAATAAGAGCACATAAAATCAAGTAGTTTATATAAAAGGAATGAAACTAGATAGAGTTTCTAACTAAATAGTTAGAAAGTGCATGAAATCGGAGATTCTGTTTGTAAATCTGCAATTCAACTGGGGAGGAAGGAAGAGGGGAAAAAAAACCAGATAAAAGCTACTATTCCAATGACAATGCAAATCTCCTTTGGAGAGGCAGAATAAATTAAATTAATGAACTTTTAAAACCCTTCAGCTGAGAACCTCTCTCCCTTGTTGGCAGAGCTAGATACAGCTGCTCAAATGGTATCACAGAAGGAAAGCAGAAAATCAGAAAAAGAAAGAAATTTCAAAAATTTTCTTCCTTGCTCAAGGACATCAAACATCCTGTGTGACTTGTAATAAGTACTGCTTAACCTAAGAAAAGCAGTGAAACCAAATGCAAATTTGCCAGGGTGTAACCAAAAATATAGAAGAGAACCAGAGTTAGAAACAAAACAAAATAAAATCCACCAAACCTCCACAAACTTCATCATCTGGAAAAGCACTGTGAAATTTAACACTTGTCATCATTTTGGCTGAAGAGAAGTTCTGGACAATGATCCAGCAAGAGGCCATCACAAGGGCTCTTTCCAGCTATTCTGGATGTGTAAAACCAACACTCCACATGTATCCTGCTCCTATTCCATCTTCTAAAACTAACAGAGCACATCCTGCCCTTCTGTAGGTGGGAAAGTCACTTCTGTACTACAAGTTTTTCTTCTGTTTGACCTTTCCTCTTTTTCATAAGTAATGTCATTACTATCTTTCCATTAAATGTGATCTATTCTTTACACTAAGGTGTAATATACCTTTTTTTTCCCTTGCAGGGGAGAAATACAGTAATTTTTAATTCTCCTTAACATATATCTTATTCCTGCCCACAGTTATAAATTAAGATGTTCTAGAAATATGTTTTGTTTTCATGATGCATATTTTTATTCACTTACAAAGAATGTGTTCTATGCAAAAATAATTGAGGAAATCTAAGTATTTAGAAAATCTTAGTGGTTCTGAATAATGTCTCTAGTATGATTTTGTATGTCTAGGAAGCTGTAACATCAGATTTTCAAGAAGTTTCTCACTTTTTTTATACTAGGATAGGAGAAGCTATAAGGACACTGTGCCAGGTTTGCCAGTATCTCGAAGGCTTGAAAATCTGAACTGTCATCTGACTCGACAGGTCACGGAAGCAGATATACTTCTAAAAACACACACAAGAGCTGGGAGCAAAGACATACAATGTGTGGGACTGTGATGCCATTATGTCACTGAGAATTTTGTCTTTTAACTTGGATTTCAGACCATAAACCCCTCTAGCTGGCCAATCTTAAGCTCCTCTTCCTAGTGCTGTGGCTTCTCTCCTGTTCTATAACCCTGGTTGCTGGATATATCTGTCAACAGATGGCTGATTGGAAGAACTTGCTCTTTTTGGCACAGCGGTCACCAACCAGGAAAGAGCCATGTGCTCAATATATTATGCAATAAAATATAAAGATTGAGCTCAAATGACAGAATCTATTCCTGGTAAATGAGATCTGACAAGTCTTAAGAATATATTGAAAGTGTAAGATTTTATTCACATGGTAGTCAGAACAACTCCTCAAAAATACCTATTCTTATCCATCTCAGAGGAATTCACTGTACGCAATACTAAAAAACAAGAATAGGAAAAAAAAATAACCCACACAAAACCACAAGAAAATACACAAACTCCCAGAAGTAACCTCTGATCGTTGAGTATCACAATGGCAGAGAGAGCCATAAATTCCCCAAGTTCTTTGTTACAGTGTGCACAGTACATACAGTGCAGAATAAGAATGAGTAGGTGCTTCTACTATTGACACTTCTTTAAATAGTGTCCCATTCATATGGATAGAAAAGAAACAAATTGTGAGGAAAAGTTACTGAGAGCTCTTCATACATAGCAGAGTATAGAGAAGGTGTTTACAGTGTGATATCCCCTCCTTTCCTCCTCCAAGTATAATCTGTTCTCTACACCAGAAATAAATTAGGCATCTTTCCAGATTTTATGAAGAACATTTAGAAGAGTATGGCATAAATTTAAAATATGTATAGGAAAATACTGTAAAACATATATAAACATTAACACTCTGAATTTTAAAAAATTATACCAAGATTGACAGCTATGGCTTCATCCCTGCAGACTTGCATGCACATTATCAAATATACCAACACTGCACTCCCATTTTATTTCAGCAAAAGGAGATAGCCTTTGCTTTGGCCAGCGAGTCTGATACTTCTGTGCTAAAGTAATGAAAAGCAAAGCCGTAAAGCTTCTAATTCCTAAAAGGATGTATTGAAATCCCACATTTTTTATTATCTTCCTCCAAATTGCTATTTATAAATCCTGTCTTTGATAACTTTTCTACAAACTATTTGTATCGCACATTCACTTGCAGAGTAATCTGGCTCCACCAAGTGACAATTGCTGTGATTGCTAGTCTACACCTGGACCTAAGAAAACACAAAAGGGTACTAAATATTAACCTAGTTTAGTAACATGGGATTTTGCTGCATAGCTTTGAACTTCATTACGTACATTTTAAATAGATTATCTTGTAGTGCAGATGGTAAGTGAAAACACTGAAGCAATGCAAGCAACTTACTTGTCCCACTGGATCATGATGAAATTTTGTCTTACAAAAGTACTCATGGATCACTATTAGTAACTCTACCAATAGCACCTGTGAGAACAGGAGGTAGGAGGGCGGCAGGAGAGTAAATTATTTTCCTGAAATTCATTCCACACCTTCCAGGTGCAGATAGAAAATGAGAGAAATGCTGGAATATCAAGAATGTGTATGAATGAACTTGCTACACAGTCCTTAATATAAGGCCTAAGAGAAAATGCTCTGGGAAAATAAAAACAAAGTGGATGAAAATCACAGGTGTAAAGATTATTATAAAATGTATTCTGCAAAATTATTTTTGAATGATGGCACATTCTGAAGGGAAATTTTTAAAGCACTTCAGGTGGCCAGGGAGATACCATGAAAAGCCTGACAGTGAAGCTGGAATTGCTTTGGATGCTGCCTGCATTTACTTTGTGAACCCACCCAAAGACCTTGGGCTTAGATTTTGCAAGCTCACAGGGGCATGAAAAAGTAGCTGTGCTGAAATTTGAAACTACCATGTTGCAGTTGATAGGTTTAAAAAAATCATTGTTAATCAGCTGTAAATTTTATCATAAACAGAAGGATTTCCTTTATCATCGTTGTTACTTGCAGTTGTTAATTTTGGTGAGGAAGACTGTGGAAAAGCTGAGAAAACTGTCTTTTGTTACCTCAGAGTTTTAATTTGATTAACCCTTAACAGAAAAACCAGTAAAATGGGTTAGCAGCTATTGGAAAGAATCATAAACTAATGCCCACGGATACGCTCGTGTGCACACATGCATGGGGCATACAAACTATTAGAAATTAATTTAATATATTAATATCTTTGGATTATCATTCTCTCTGCCATTGTACCTAGCTATACAATACTGCAGTGTTTGTTTAATCTGTGTGTTCTCAGTTAC
>VWYP01033255.1:0-21815 GCA_013400435.1 Pycnonotus jocosus
TATTTTTCCCTATTTTGAGCAGCACCTGCTGCTATCTCCCTATTTATCTAAAAAAATCATGGACATGCCTATAATGAAGCATTTACAGTCCCAGCTCCTCCACAGAGTCCAAACTTTCCTACAAACTGCTATTTTCCCACAGAGGATGATGAATTTGCTTCATTTTTGTTATATTCAACTTTAAGTCATTAACTCAGTCTCTTGTAATGTCTGAAGATGCCTTCATTCAAAAGCAGGAGTTAAAAAAAATATAAAATTTTAACCATTTAACATTGAAGAAGAAATTTGGATGGCTCATCATTAAAGGAAAGCTGCTAAAAAAGCCATTTAGTTAGCTGGTCTTGAAGCATAAAGTAAGAAAATATGTTAGCTGTCTTCCAAAGGTAGCTCAGTGGGTGCAATTATGAACAGAAAACCACTGCACTGTTCACAAAAAGGAGGCAGAAGTATCCTGGGAATGAATTTGTCCTGGGATCAGATGATGTGTTTGAATCCAGCAGTTTGATAACCATCCCCAAAACAGAAATGTCAAACACAGTAGGTTTCAATTATTCAAATATTACTGGTAATTCTAGAAAGAAGAAAGTGGCATGAAAAGGACATGATGCATCTAGTTATTGATATTAATTGGTTTTGCCTCATTTTCTTGAAATCCTGTACTGGCAATGCCCAATGCACCTTATGAAGCAAGGCAGGAAGACAGCATGATGTAATTTAAACAACTCTTTAGAGACTGCCAGGCTTTGCAGGAAAAGCAACTGAAAAGGAGAGGAGCAGGTTTGATGAAAAACTCTGTCTGCACTACCTTTTTGTTCAGAAATTAACTTGCTTTTGCAAGTGAGAGTTTTCATTCAACCTATTAAATGTTATAATTACATTTGGGGGGAGGGTTTATTATTACCTAATTGTTTGTGATGTATTACTCTAAAATCCTGCCTAATGGTATTGTCATTAGAGAAGTAAAACCTTAAATATAAACCAATGCAAAATAATTTACACAAGTAATAGTTGTCAATAATTGCATGTATTTGAGAAAACACTTTTTCTTTATTCTGCTATATAGATGCACATATTACGTCAATCACTATGAAGAACTTACTCATTCCTTAAAAAAAAGGTGAAATGTGCACTGTAAATGGCAAACCTTCATACTTTATACATTTCCAGTTTCAATTTCTTTTGTATTAATTTGCTAAAACCTGATTTTATTCTGCTGGCAAGCAGGAAGTCAACAAAACTTTTTTGCAAGGCACTACCACCAAATATTCTTACTGAGTGCTTATTACTGCTGGAGTCACTATAGCAGAGGAGGTGTTCACAGCATGACAATATAGCTTTGTTACCTGCAAAACTACTTACAGCAGTAATTAAAAAAAAAATTCAACTTTTAAAAGTAAACAGTGTTTTTTTATTGGAAGAAGATAATATATAGGAATTATGAGGATTTTTGAGTGTTGCTAACATGATTCCTTTATAACATTTAGGACAGTATATGTGAGACAATAAATACTTCATGAAAGAGTTCAACTTTCTTCAATTTGTTTTCTACCAAAGATAGCCTCAAAAATACACTGCTGGAGCAATGACAGATTCTGGTAAAATTATATTTGAAAAGAAAGCTCTACCCTTGATAATGGTGGTAAGACTGGACAATTACTCACTATTTCATGCAGGATGTGTGACAGGAAAACAGTAGACTGGAGTAATAAATTGGACTAAGAATTTTTAATTGCCTTAACAGTTATTAGAATTGATTTCAGCAGTCAGGGACAAAGGACCACCTCTCCAAACACGGAATCACAAAGACCACAGTACTCTTCCAGATTAATCAAAGATTAATATGTGGTGTTTGAACTGAAAAGTACTGAATTTAGTGGAAGGATTGACTGACAGTAGTGCACATTGCTACAGAGCCACAGGATTTCTCTATACCAGGCATCCTGGAGCCAGGGTAAAAGGAAAACATTTTTACCTGAAGATGTAACACATACAGAGAAAGAAGTACATTTAATATGAAATTATATTTTAAAAACTAGATCTACCAACTTTCCCAACATTTTAGAATTCAAGGTATTTCCCAGCACAGCTCCTTACACAACAAAACTAAGGATAAATTATACACAGTATTTTGTAACTTTCAAACTTTTTTCTTACGCTGCCCTGTGAGGCACAAGTAAATCTCCACCATACACACACTTCTAGAAAAATCCTTACGAAATGTTTCAGGTGTTGAACTTACTAGGAATAGGTCTAAGGACGTCAGGAATGAGAATCTCCACCAAAGCCTGGTACATCACATGGTCACAGTTACCCATCCATTTCAGAATAGACTCATTTTTGCACAGAGTAATTAGTTTTCCTTTTGGAAGTCGACTTTCTATTTCACTCAGATTGCTGGTGTTAAAAAAAGAAATGTAGCAAATTAATAAATGATAACGCATTTATGGCACCTAGGGGCATGGTTTAGCAGCTAACATGGCAGTGCTAGGTTAGCAACTGAATTTGACTTTTCTGACCTGAAGTTTCTATGATTCCATGACTTACAGCAGGTAAAACCCTGGGTGTTAAAATGTAGTTTTTTATACAGGCATCGTAGATGTCTCAGCTGTACCCAGTATAACTTATTTACACATTGTCTCACACGGAAATGGATTTTAAAAAAAGTCTCCATAATTCTCCTACAGCTCATAAAGAGTGCAGACATATGAATGATCCTTTTGGCTTAATAGAAGTGGATCAAATATTGGGAAGACACACCTTCACTGTAGCTGTCCATGCAAAATACCCCCGTGGATGACACAACTGTTTCAAGACTGCCCTTTGGCATACACCCAGGCTATACAAAACTGACAGGCAACATAAATTTAATTTGGAAAATAGGAGAAAAAATTATTAAGTTAAAACTAATATGATTTTTTTAAAATTTCACACTGAGATTATGAAGAGACACATTAAACAAAGAGAAACATTTACTGACCTTGGTTCATTAACAGGAGTGCCATCAGGTGGAGCAGAAGGAGAATAGCGCCAGAAAGTTTGCCACAATTTTTCTATCAGGCTGAATTGAAGATTAACAACCACATCCAGTATTGCCTGAGAAAATAAAACATGAGATCATGTCGTCTTTTACCCTCCACTCCCAACTCCAACTAGATCTACAGCTCTTTTCCTTCATCACATAGTGGAACCAAGGCAAACTGTAGACTCCTCAAGTTATAAATGGTATCTCTTTTAATACCTTTGATATCCATAAATTATCCAGCACTGTAAAGTGTTGTGCACAGAGACTTGCATAAGGCTTGCATGGAAGCCTCCAGGAATTAGTATGGCCTATGTAAACATATCAGAGGAATTCAAGCACAGAAAATATTTACTGCTACTGCAAATAAAAAGATAAACCTGACATGTTGCTCCTTTCCATAATGCCTCATAAGTTGGAAGCACCCTCAAAAATAATTCTAAAAGGCATGTTGTTGAGTATCAAATGTGGCTTGAATGTGTCAATGTTTCTTTGTCATGAGAAAGAAGTTACTGCTTTTAAAGTAAAAGGAAACCAAATTATAATCTAATCTGATTTACATTTCCTATTAACAAAGTCAAAGATCTGCATGCACAATCTAAAGTCTCACATTCTGAAACAACATTTCATTTTCAGTATATATTACACATTACTCTTTCCCCAGTAAAGGGGATCCTCCAGAAAACTCTTTTTGCTACCCTTTTCCATGAGATAAGTAAAATATTGTGGGGAAAGTCACATGCCAATATCATGGCTACAACATATTTGGCACTATTCTCCTGTACTGGCCTTCAGGAAAACTCATGGACTTTCAAAAATAAATGATTTACAGGAAATACCTCACAGTGCTCTCGATAAAGACTCTGTAGTGATTTGATGTCCTCAAAGGTAGTACCATCTGGCAGAGAAGATATTTCAACTTCTCCAAACTCTGGCAGTACTCGAGATGCATCTGTTGTCATGACAACATAATGACAGGGGTGCCAGTTACAGTATGGTTAAAAAAAATAAATAAGGATTATACAAAGAAATACATAAATTCCAAAAGGTCATAATATTTAAAGAGGAATTAAATACCAATTGTATGCCAAAATACTAAATACATGAGTAATTTTTAGTGAAAAATAAATGCAAAATTATACTTGAATACACATTTAAATGCTATAGTGTACATAGTATACCTATACAGAGAAGTTAACACATGCTTTTTCAGACTATTACAGCATGCAAGAAGACAGCTAGAGTCAGTGCAAGAGAGACTAATCCTTGAATAATTTTTTTGTTGTTCAGCTGAAGAGTTTCAATGCAGCCAGGTGTGATGGGGCTTAATAAACTCAATATACATTTTTATTTGACATTTACTAGACTTTAAAGTAGAACCAATGTGTGCTTTTACTATTTTCCACAAATGTTTCTGAGAGGCAAACTGGTAAAAAAAGATACTGAACTGAAAGGTACCTGGAAAAGAAGATTCAAAACATTTTAATGTTACCCTTATGCTCCAAGTGGTTTTAATAAAAGCAAAATCAGGCTGAGGGATTTGGTGGTTAAAATCTCAGCCAGGTAAGCCTACACTAATAGCACACTCTTATCAGCACAGCCAGGGACTCTTTTTACATAAACAATTAACTAAATTACGATTTGTTCCTATGAGTAGAATACATGCTTAACTGGATCAACAAAATCCACAATTTGGATATTTTTGAATGTGACCTTTAGGGTTTCAGTTGAAACTATTTGCCTCTTTCCACTTAGAAAGAGGTGTTCCACTAGAACACCCTTTCAAAATAGCCAGGGGTGTCTAAGTTGCATGGTAGTGCCATCCTCCTATCCCAACTTTCATGAAATAAAATACACTGTAGTGCACATGAAAGAAAAAACTTTCATAGCAGGAATTTCAATATGCACATTTAATATAATTATGCAAAGCAACTTTATTTATGTAATATGAAGTATATCTCACCCTATTTTTAATTTTATACTTACATGATGCAGATTAAATATTACATAAAGCTCATGTGTAATTTAAGTGCTTTTCTGTTCTGTTGAGAATAAGGCTTTTAGAGAGGGCAGAAGCAACTGTTGTACCTGTCTGGATTGATATTGACTGTGATAACAAAGTTCATCTTATTTATATAGCAGCATAAAACCTGCTCTCATACCTAGAAACTGTTGATGATGTTGACTTTGGGCAATTATAGTTTGTTCAGCAGATGTGCCTGTCTGTTGACCACTTCCTGTGAAGCCATCTGCAACTCCATCCACTTTCTGCATAGGCTTATACCTGCAAAAATATCAAGTGCAAAACAATCCTTTCTGTTTACTTCTTAATAAATGGAACACAGAGTTTCGTTTTTCCATCTCAAAATGAAATTTTCAGGACAAGTGACAGAAGAATTTAGAAATTCTTACTTACTTTGTAAATAAAAGAAGAGAAAAACACTAAGGGAAATTAGAGTGTTAACAATGCATTACAGAATTCACAAAGGTGGTATTCCAGCAGTACTCCCAATTTCTGGTAGGATTTAGCTTAACAGCTAAACAAACACTGGCAAATTTATATTAAAAAGAATCAAATCCTTCCCTTTCCACACAGCTTGACATAATTTTGTGATACAAAGGTAATGTTTCATTACCTTTAAGAAGAAACAACATTACTGTCTGAGGATAAAGACTTCAACAGGAGTACTTTGGGATATTGAAGTGATGCAAAAGGTGGATGGTTCTCACATTAAGAAAAGGAATGAAGAAAAATTATGTGTGGCATACATTCAGTCTACAGCCTTTGCTGAAGAGGACTGGAAGTGTTTGTTCAATTACATGTGTCTGATAGAGATGGTAGAATTGGTATAACTATCCAGAGAAAAAGTATATCGACTGCAATTTACCACTGATTTAAAAGACAAAAGGACCACTAGAAATATTAATAAGCTTACAAAAGAGCAATATGACCATAATCATGAAAATTACAACATTTGGTCTTTTAGTTCTCTCTTAATAAATCCTGCTAGAATTTTTCAATACACTTGATACATCTACAGGGACACATACAGTCACATATGAAACACTGAAGTTAAATACAAAGCCTCCTATAGCACAGTATTTTTCATGTAACAGCTTCCTGTTGTGCATAATGGTGCCTTGCAGCTCCCAGCCCTCATCAACACCTTCACAGACTCTCACAGCAGAGCTTAGGATTGGTGTGAATTGAGCCCAAATTGGGTGCATGTTGGTGCAAGTGCAAAACATGGGGCACAGGAGGAGTGTGCACCAACTGCACACAGTGCCATTTGTGTGCTTTTGTTCAGATATAATCAAGGAACATACTGACATAAATTCAGAGAATGATGCCAAACATACTTAGGTAAGGAAAATAAGGGGACTGTGTAAGACATAAGGCAGTGTTAAATAAAATAATCCAGCAAATAATACAATAACAAATATCCAGTCCGAACAGCTATATAATGAAATTCCAAAATCACTTTTTCATTGTGAACTGTGAAGAAGACAAGAGATTTGACAATGTTTAACTGACTGGCATCACTTTTCTAGAAATAGTTCTAGTTAGACCATTGTGGCATATGTTTTGGTGCACATAGGAAATTTTGAATGCAAGTGAATAAAACATCAAAGTGAATGAGATTGGGTAAAATAAGCTTGCTAGGAGATTTTGTAAATATCTATCATCATTCCTTACTATATAATCCTGCCATGGTTTTGGCAACAAGCATTTTCTACACGATGTTATTATGAGACATCTCATGCTCCTGTATTCTGCTCAGCAAAAGGTAGTTAAGACAATATATCTTACCATGAGCTTCCATTTAGTAATTAATCTCTCCTGTCTGAAAATGACAGTAAAGTCATTTCAGGTTAAAGTGATCTTTGTATTTGAAGTTAAAGTTTGAAGTCGTGTTTTCCACATCTCAGTTGTGTACAAGGACACAAAAATGTTTGGTACACTATAACAAACTCTTCATTCAACTGAATTTTCTTGGAGAACTAAGTGTTCTAAAGGTGACTTGCTTGATATGGTGCTCTTCTGTCTATGAGTGTCATGAAATTATGCATCTAACATACTTTACTTTAGGGTAATATGGGTGGCTAGTGACACCAGTCAAATAAAAAATTAATTTCAAAGAAATTTACTCATCTCCATTTTTTTCCCCTAAAACTTTTTGCTTAACATAGTTTTTTTTTTAAAATGCATATTCACACATTCTTTCACCACGAGTACCAGGCCTGTGCCACTGCTTTCAACTACTTTGGAGCTTTCACAGGTTCCTAAGGAACAACAGATACTACAGGAACATATTTTCATGTACCTGGAGGGAAATCCTTGTGGTCAAATTAATTCTTCACAAGGAGGTGAAATAAATACCAACTTAAATAAATAGGCAACTTAATAGTAAGTTCTCTGATAAGGAGTGTGAATATAAAATGATAAAGCAATAAAAAGGAAGAGGAATGTTTGAAATTAAAGCTCTTACTGCTTTTATTCAGCCTGTGGGACAAGAATTCAATATAATTAAGAAGAATCTGTTCATGTTATAGGTAATTTTATCATTATTTATTTTCTGCAATTTTTTGAGAATTTCTAGGTAAATATTCTTTCACATTGACCAGTGTCTGACATCACTGACATCAACTGGGTATCCAGCACACTTTAATTTTCACAGCAGAAAAGCTGAACAGGAATTCCAACTTGTCCATGTACGGAAAAGTAAGACTTGAACCAGAAATAGTAGTGAATAGTTGTGTTTCACATTTTACCTCTGTTTCTGCTGCATGGGCTGTTGTCTCATGGCCATATATTGCATGTCCTCTTGTAGTCGATTAAGAGGAGAGTCTGGCTTGACACGAATCCCATAGTAATGATATTTGGAGTTCCCCCTTTAGGAAAGAACAAGAATTAAAAGAGCAGTAATACTAGCTTTCCATATTTACATTACACTTCCTTTACAATTTACATTGACTGGAAAATAACACACACAAATCAGGTCTGGCTCTCCTGTCATACCTGTTTTACATGAGCGTCATTTTACTACCTTTGGGAAATTAATTCACTCTCTTAAACAAATATTATCAGCATATTAACTTGCACTCCACTTGAGTAAGAAAAATAAAATGCAAATAAAAACAAGTTGTCTAGTTAAGCAAAAACAGTATTCCTAGTGATTTCCAAACAGCAAGTTATGTTTTATTTGTAATGATAAAAATCTGAAGTGTAGTTACCAAAATATAAACATATAAACTGTCAAGAGCAGAAGAAATAAAACTATAATATCATCTTGAAAAAACATAAAACTCTCCAACATGAAGAAACAGAACTGACAGAAAACACTATATTTTAATGCATGTCTTATGTACTCTTTTGCCTCGCAAACTTCTTATTTATAATAATTACCTTTAATTTTTATTATAACTCAGGATTTCAATTGCACAAACCTAGTTCCAAGTCTTCTAGTCCGTAGTCCCATGAAGATTGACCGTATGAGTTTTCCAAAGGAGGCAGCATTGACTGGATCTAACTTGTGCTCCTGACAATGACGTAAGTAATGGTTGTAAAGGGTACTTCTGGGGAGACTCACTCCTTCTGCAGTTTCATAGTTGTCTAAAAGCCACTGAAGCTATATCACATACAAAATAGAAAAAAACCCCTTATTATATATTTTATTAAAATATTGTAACCATACAGGATTAACTTCTGACAGTTGGAACCACTCTTCAGGTCTATTAAAAAATTACTTCCTTCCTCAGAGTGTCTTTAAATGTTAGTTAAATAATAATGTTTTAATATCTTCAGAATTACCAGGAAATAGCAGAACTCATTGCATTTGTGACCTCAGAAAAGTGTCCTTTTCTTAAAATAATTTTGATTCAGTACCACACATCAATAAGTGATAAAGGTATCTATGCTTTGGAGACAAATTGTTAGTACCACAAAGAAATAAAGTAATCATAAATGTAATACACATAAGTTGCAGAAAACAAACCCCTTGGACACAATATGCAGTTAATGTATTTGTAAACCTGGAATAGGATACTGTTTCTCTTTGTTATTAAAAAACATTAGGATATACATAAGAAAAAAGCTGCTGCATAAAAGTCAAAGAGCTACCTAGGTAACACTGAAAATAATTGGTACATCTATGAGTCATTAGGGATACAAACCCTTTCAGCTGTAGCCTGCTTGCTTTTGACTTCCAAAAGAAACAGAACAAGTTTCTTGGAAAAACAGTGATCTTTTCACGTAATTGTGGTAGATAATTAGAAACATGCAAGAAGAGATTTTATGTAACATCACTGCATGTTCTAAGTACAGCACACTCATCAAACACCTCTAGCTGTTGCTAATACACAAAAAGAAGTCAAAAGGACAATTTAATACTCCCAGATTTAATATTAAAGGAAAATGATAAAATATATCAAAACCAATATAGTCTGAAAATACATTAAATTTGATTGCTTTAGTTTTTTGATAAGTCATTATTTTTCTTATTTTTCCCAGTACTTGTCATGGATCCCTAGAACTTCCTAGGCTCTAGAAAAATAGAGAAAAAAGAAGCAAATGCTTCCAACAGATTAATTTTTAGCTTGGTTTGCAGGTAATTTTGCATTTCAAATAAAGAAAATGAAGAAGTACAGTTGATATCACTATATCGTTATTTTATATGTACTAACATTCACATGTCTGTGTGAATGCATCTGTCCTTTTGAAATAAAGCTGAAGAGAAGGTATAATTGCAAATATTTGACTTTCGTGTGAATGTATTAAATTTATTTCACTAGTGATCTGACATAAGCCTGTCTTGGCTTACAAAGGTAATTATAATTTTCACCAGTTGCAATATATCCATATTGAAAATCTGTTATTACATCTCTATTTTTATTAATATTTATATAAC
Source organism: Pycnonotus jocosus (assembly GCA_013400435.1). Lineage (NCBI taxonomy): Eukaryota > Metazoa > Chordata > Aves > Passeriformes > Pycnonotidae > Pycnonotus > Pycnonotus jocosus. The sequence goes on from VWYP01033255.1 coordinate 9,928, forward strand.
ATTTGTCATATATTATTACATCTAGAATTGAATCAAAACAATACAGAACATGAAGTACTTCTGCTTTACCCAAGGGGAAAAAACTCTGTCAACCCAAAAGACTGACAAACAAAAAATAATTATTTTGTAATTAAGTTCTGTATGTAGCATTAAAGATATTTTCCTCCAGATGGTTTCTAATCTATTATTAATCACTTCAAGTGCACTTCATTAATTATATGAATTTCTAACAGATGTTATTTCAAACATAACTTGCATTATTCAACACACAAAAAAAACCCCAAATCAAAACTTAAGCATAATATAAGAATTTTTGCTCTTGAAGGAGTTACTTAGTAGCAAGGGCTTGAAATCCTTACTTGATAGATTATAGTCTGAAAGAAAAAGTGTAGTTAATTAATGATTTTAAGAGAAAAATGAATCCCAACATTATAGTATACAACTTTTAAAAGAACCCAAACATTTTTCTACCAAGGTGAAATACAATTCTAAAACTGTTCAGGTTTGAGTCCTTATAAATTTGTAGTATTGACCAAAATGTATTGGTAAGATGGGGAAAGGTATAAAATTTTTACAGAGCCAGACCTTTTAAATCGAGTGTAATTTCAATTCAGCTGCAATGTTTATAAAACACTCAACTATCAATTAGTTGAGTAAGTTGATCCCATGCAAAAGTACATCAAGAAACAAAAGAAAATAGAGGAGAAATGAAAAACTCCTTAAAAAGAGAACTCATGTATTTAGGAAAAAAAAAAGCTACAAAACCTTGTTGAGGTATAAAAGGTTGAAAATTTACATCCCAAACTAAAATATTCCTCCAAATTAATCACCTGCAAAAATTGTGTAAGTTAATTAAAAACACAATTTAGAATTCTATTTTAAAATCTGTTAGGTCAATTATTTTAATAAATGCCAAACCAAACCATTAGAACGTAAATTCAAGAAAAGTTTAAAGAGACAAAGTGTAACATCTACAGCTCCTATACACTGTCCTTGAGTTTAAAGACAATGAGCATTGCTTTAAAAACAGGCAAAACATCCTGTAGGCTTGATCTGGATTTTAAATTTCTTTCCAAAACCAGGAAAGACTTACTGCCACAAAAATATGTACAAATGTTGCTTTAAATTTTTCTTTCCCCACAGAGTCAAAGATGTATCCATCCCTATCAGAGTATTTTTCACAAAGTGCTCCCAGGCAAGAAGTACCATGATGTCTTCACAGCTGGAAAGACTGTGATCTTCTGTGCAAATTTTGTTTTTAGGAAGACACTGTGAATAGTGCCTAGAACTAGGAATGAGTGAAACACAGTTTACAAAGGCACTGCAGCTTATCTTGTAATCTTTCTTGGTTTTATACAAAGACTATGGACAGTTTAAGCAGAAATTTACAGTTTAACAGGTTTAAGCAGAAACTTACAATAGTTCTGGTGTTTTAAGTCTTTCCAGAGAGTTTTAAAACTTTGGCCAATAAGTTATGGTCTGTTAAAAATGACATTTAAACAATGATTTTGATAATATCAGTCTAATAATATCTATTACTATTTAAATAATAATTTTGATACCGTCTTATCTTCAAAATAATTATTTTGTAAGAACACAAGGTGGAATATTATTGTCCTGTATATAATTTTCTGTATTCCATGTATAATTTTCATCATACAGTTTTCCTATTCCAATTTTAGATTTAAGGGGGGGAAAAAAAGTTTGCCTTAATTCTCCACAAAACATTTTTAATTTTAACTTCAACAAAAACAGACCTCTACAGAAAAAAAAATTCCAAAATTCAAACCCAAACCTTCTAAAACATACATTTTTAATTTGATTTCCAAAGGACAAACTCTACCATCATATTCTACATTCAGACTGCAAACTAAATTTCAATTTCTTCTGTAAAGTAATAAGGGTATTTGAATTTATATAATAAATAAAGCTGAGAAGGAAAAAAAAGTAATATGAGTACAAACCAATCAACATGGCAAAAATACACAATTCAAAACTGTAAGTACTACCAGAAAAAAGTTTCATAAAGACTAACAATATAAAAACTAATAATGTTATTTATACAGTAAGTTTAAAATTAAATTGGTCTTTTTCCTTTATTTTAAAGTTATATATAATAAACTTATCACTGTATTTGGAGATCATGTTTTTGCCCAAATATCTTTTAGCTTTGGCTATGAAAAGTTCTTAACTGTAAGACTTGCAGGGTAAGAACAAAGTAAAAGGCAGATGAATAAGACATTTTTGTGTACTTCAAATTAAGGCTTGTGCTTTCAATTTTTACCAGCTGATCATAAGGATCCTTAGGATTCTTAAATAAGTAATTTCAAAATAAACTCTCTAGCCAGAATAAATGAAGAAACACCTAGGAATAACCTAAATATATTATTTACGTGTGCTGCTTGTTTCTTCTCTTCCTCTTCACATGCCCAAAAATTAATTAATGGAACACAGTTCTTATGTAGACAATTGTATTTTAAATGCCAAAAGCCAGCTAATTTGGAATTAATTGAACCTCAGCTTGACATTTACACTGTAATCTGCAAAACAGTCAAATGTGTAAACTCATCCTAACACAGGTGTAGAGCATAGGAAACAGGTAACACTCTGCAATATACCATAAAGACATTTAATCTGACAAAATAAAGCCATGGGAGGTGTAGTAGAAGATTACAAGCAACTAAGATGGGAAGATTAAGAGCAAAAAGTAATAATAAAATAAAACAAACATTTAGAGGCAGGCTAAGCATGCAGAACAAGCAAGAGAGAGTGTATGTGAAGAAGAGACAACTTACATGGCTGTTGAGAAGAGAGCTTCTGTGAGTGGACAGACCATCAGACTTTTGCAGTGTCTCAATCGCCATTTCAATCTGATAATAGATGTCATTAAAAAAAGGACTCAAGATGGGATAGTAAAAAAGCCTGATCAGAGAAGTTTTGACAGATTCCTTACAGATCAACAGAAATGCCTGCTTTATTCCTGGCTAGGGCATATATTTTATCAAAATGTCTCATTCTAGAGTCCCAGTGAACACAAGCCTCCTCAGTGAGGTCAGAAAGTCATTTTGCTCATATGTATGCTGCAGAATCACAGCTGAAAAGTTCATTTTACCTTCCAAGCTGCTCAGAATGAGCTCAAACAAGTAGAATTACTGGCGAGCTGCATTGAAATAAAAATAACCCAGATTGAACAAAAATATAATCACTAAAGTAAAAAAAAAATTAAATAAAAATCCCTAAACAATTTTCAGAAAGGCCTCCATATGCTTTCCCTTCAACTAGACCAGGAAGAAACATGCAGAGCTTGCAACAAGAATTGAATTAGAAACAAAACTTTAACTATCTGAAATCACAGAATCAAATCCCAAACCAAAGTAATTCAATAGGTTTTACACCATTAGCTTCACTGGGACAGGACATCAACCTTTACTCCTGCCAGCACCCTTTGAAGATCCCCAGCTGTCAAAGTAAATGGAAAGTCAGGAGTTACACAGACTGCAGGATCCAGCCTTTAGAAAAGCAGATTTGTTCACAGTAATTTTGCTTTTAAAAAGGAAAAGAAAACACAGTATAACTAAAATACAAAGTAGATTTTTTTATTTCCCAGTGCAAATGTATGGTTACTCTCACATCCATTTTCTTTCTTTTCCTTTTAAATAACAATGGATATTTTGATTTTGATCAGTTTGGTAACAACATTAAAGAAAAAACCTAAGTGTAATTTATCTGGGAGGCCAGAAGAGCAAAAACCAACAGTGAAAATGACAGAGACAATGGAATGCACAGTAAGAAAAGGCACACAATTATTAGCTACAATAAATGGCCAAAATGAAAGCAATGGAACCACCACTTAAACTTTTTAAAAATACTTATCATTATCTCAGTAAACATTTTTAATGAACTTTCTCTATCCTACTTCAAATATCACAGTACTAATTATAATTTTAGTGACATAATGTATCAATATTGGCTGAATTTATTATCTGTATAGCAGAAACAGAAAACTACTATAGTTGATATTTGAATTTACCTGTAAAATTAGTTTCTCCTGTTTTTCCAGGGCAATTGACAAGTATTTTAATGTATTAGCTGCAAGGAGTAATTTATTTTAATTGTGTAATATTAGCTTTGCAAGTCTTTAAAAAAAGTACATTATTAAATATATACAATTACTCTGTAAGAAAGCATTCTTGCTTGGCAATGATGTTCTTTCTTTTAACAGTCTGACTTCTTCACTGACTTGCTTCAGTGGAAAATACCACGCGGTCAAAGTATTCAATCCCACACGAAAGATCAAATTTTAAAAGCGTGCTGCAAGATAAAAACTACAAGCTGAAAAGATCATCATAAGGTCAGTTTACTACATATTGTAGCCAGAGAGTTTCCCTTCCTAACTAAATGCTACAATTAATTGAGACTGTACAGACATTTAAATGCTAAATCTGAATGTTTGCTCACACGTACCACAGTGCTCAATCCACAGCAGTACTGTACACCAGGGTTTCACTGCCTGCTGCCCATTCCCACCACTGCCCACTCTCATTTTGTTCCTGCAACCTGTGGCCTTCTTTGTTGAGGGAACTAATCTGTTAAAAAGATTGGCATCTTTGGTAATTTCAGCTGAAAAGTGGCATTACAGATGGCATTGATTCCTCACTGCCATATTGATTCCATGGCTTTTGGGGGTAGCTGCTGGGCTTTTCATCATTTGGGAGATTTTTGTTGCTGGAGTTTCTTTTAGCAGATTTCATGAGTATGGCCACTGAAGGCAAAGAATCTGTGTTCACTTTTAATGCATCACACAACAAAGCAACACTGGTTACCACTAATACATCTTAATTACTTTATCAAGTACAGAAATGGGATCTATATTTAAAATGAGTCTCCACTATATTTTACTAGGACAAGCTTAAAGAGAAATTGTTTTCACTACTAATTAATTTGACCACCATTTTTAGATTGTATTTTGATAAAATGAACTTTCACCTTTATCTGACAGATGTCTCTACAATACCAGAAACCCTCTTTGCATATAGGTTGTAAAATTACTTCTTAACTGTTCTTGAGCATAAAATATGATTGATTTGAAGACAGATTTTTTAGACATTAAGTGATTCACTTGCCTTTTCTGAAAACTTATGGCTGCTTATTGTTTTACTCTATTGGTGCCCTGCAGGGCTCAATTCTAGTGCCAGTTCTGTTCATATTTCTATCAATAATCTGGATACAGGAGTTAAATGCATTATTAGTAAGTTTGCTGGTGTTATCAAACTGGGAGGTCCTGTTGACTCTCCTGAGGGACAAGAGTTCTTGCAGAGGGAGGGATCTAGATACAGTGGAGCACTGGGCAATCACCAGTGACATGCAAACGACAACTCAGAATGCAAGATTCTGCACCTGGCACAGAGAAACGGCAGACACAAGTCTGAACTGGGAGAGGGGCAGCTCTGGGGTTGCAGAGAGGGCTCTGGGGAAGCTGGGTGGCATCAGGCTCTGTGGCAGCCAGCAGTGTGCCCTTGGCAGCCAGGAGGGCAGCAAAACCCATCCTGGGTGCAAGAAATGCCATCCTGGGTGCAGCAAACCCCATCCTGGCTGCAGCAAATCCCATCCTGGGGGCACCAAATCTCATCCTGGGGGCACCAAACCCTGTCCTGGGTGCACCAAACCCCATCCTGGCGGCACAAAACCCCATCCTGAGTGCAAGAAGCCCCATCCTTGGGGCACCAAACCCCAACCTGGGTGCAAGAAACCCCATCCTGAGTGCACCAAACTTGACATCCCCAGGTGTCCAAAGAGGTGACCATCCCTCTGTGTCCAGTGTTAGGGCAGGGTCTCCCATTGATTGCTGGGTGCAAGTCTGGGCTCCACCATCTCAGAACAATGGGAAGGTCCTGGAAGGTGTCTGGGGAAGGGCAGGACAGCTGCTGGAAGGACTGGATGGTACCACCACCTGTGAGGAGGTGCTAAGGACTTTGACCTTGTCTAGTTTGGAGAAAGGGAGGCTGGAGGGTAACCTCCTTGCTGTCTACAGCTTCCTGAGGAGGGAAAGTGGATCTCCCTGTGATCCAGTGACAGGATGTGTGGGAATGGTTCAAAGCTGTGCCAGGGGAGGTTCAGACTCACCGTTAGGAAGCATTTCTTTATAGAGAGGGTGGTCAATCATTACATGACGCCCTGAGCCTGTCAGTGTGTAAGGGGCATTTGGACAGAGCCCTTAACAATTTGTTTGACATTTGGGGTCAGCCCTGAAGTGAAGCAGTTGGCTAAATGACTCTTGTAGGCCCCCAAGAGCTGAATTATTTTATTTCCTTCTACTCTGTTATTCCAAGGTTTTGGGTTTTCAAGAGAGCCTGTGTGACATGGAGTACCATGTGTACAGAAAATAGAGGCTACCTGAGTAAAAAGTTCCTGAAGTGATGGATCTGTTCCTTCAAGCTTTTAGTTGTAGGCTCTAGCCAGGGACTTTTATTTAGGAACTAGAAAAACTGAATATCACATCTCTATTCAAACAGGACCTAAGCATAACACAGAATAACTACACAGGTAACACAATGTGTATTAGGACATTCTGTGGAAAGATGAAAATAACTTTAACATTTAAAATTATATTCTGTGTAAATATAAAAGGAAGACTGATACCCTTTAATTTTTAAAAATAAGCAGTGAGGGATTCCAGGCACAATTTTCTACATATTTATCTGATATGTTAAATAAGAAAAATTTCACTTATTTCAATATGTGATCAGTCATACATTCCCCCTTTTCTTCTCTTAATAAGAGAAGAGAAACTTTAATAAAAACATTTATTTAAGAGTTCTGATAACTGAAACGTACACTATCACTCCCACTTCAATTCCAACTAAACCATGTTAAATGTTAAATTGCATGAAGGAACACTAATCAGTTTGTAGAGTTACAAAAATAGGCAGTCACTAAATTAAGAGCATTATAGATGAGAAAACTACAATTGTGAATTTCTTTAATTTACTTTGTTTGCCAATTAAAATAGTGCCTTATACTCTGACACAATCATTAACAAATAAGGATATTCTCCTGGGGTTAAAAAATTCAGCAGTTTGATTCCAGTATGTGCATCTATAATGTAATCCTTACATGATCTACTGATTTGGAAGTTATTGACTGTTTTTGCTAGATTATGTCTTAGTATTCATTAACATGTTACTAGATAAACAAATTACACATCATAGTCTAAGGTGCATATAGACAGACATTGCAAACAACTATCCCAAACCCACATTGCAAAAAACCTCCCTTCCTCTAAGGAAGAAGAAAGAAGTAGTGCTTTTCCATACAATCCAACTAACAATTTCCATGATCAACTAATAATTTAACAATTAGTACAAAAGGTTTATCCTAAGTTGCTCTGAGGAGGTCAAAAGAAAGAAAACAATGTTCAGAAACTGTAGTCATGAGGTTTAGCAAATAATCTGGGTGTCCTACTTTTTTTTTTCTTTATCTGTTTGCATTTGCAAACCACCCTCCCCCAGCAGCAGGGCAGGCAGGTGGTATCTTAGTATTCAATATATTGTTGCAACATGTTGAATAAAGATAGCTCCTGTCTCTTTTTCCACAGGCACTTTTCATTCACACTGCCCTTTATCCACTTCCAAAGGTTCACCCTTTTAGGCTTTAAAGGAAGTGAAATTCTAAAGCAGCAATCATCACAATGCTCCATTATACAGGAATTAATAATTCATCATATGTATACAAGAAAGACTGATTTGGTGGTACAGCTAGCTAAGTCCTGGGTACTTGTGGCAATTGTGCCTACCTTAATAAGGCAGAACTAATCTGAAAATATAGGATAAATGGACACAGGCCTTTTGAAAATGTGACACTTTCACCCTTTTAGGAGGCCACAAACATGCATGGTTTATGGTGGCTTTCAGTTCTGTTCCAGGATGGACTATTCATGTATGTCATACTGCTTTCTGAAACCTGTGCCAGAAAGGTTTCAGAACCTTTCAGAACCTAATGCAGAAGGCAGACAAGCCCTCTTAGGCAGACAAGCTCACCCACAAGAAACAAGGTTGAAAATGAAATCGTATTGACCACGTGAGGAGAAATCCAATCTAGCCCATACAGCTGGGAGTCTTAAATCTAAAAGATTTGCATTCCTGTCAATAGAAAACGCTGTAGCAACACCTGCAAACAGGTTCAGTAAAATTTTGCTTAAAATATTGAAACAGCACTATGAAGACAGAAGGAAAGATACTTCTTTAAGTCTGTGGAATGAAAGAAATGTAAATATGCAGAAAGAGGAAAAAAAAAGAAGATGTAAAATAAGTTCAGTATTTTACATACAGCTGACCTTAAAAGAACGCTGATAAACCTTAGAAACATAGAAAAAGAAATGCACTTTTTTATTCCTAACAACTCCCCTGATTACATTGTAAATATGTAAGTTTAATATACATAACAGACTCTGGTCAAAACACCTGCTACAAATGCAGCCAGTAGTCTGCAGGTACATAAGGCATGCATTCTGATTAATGAATACAGCATGTTCTCTAGTGATTATAAAAGAACCTATGGAGTTGTTTGGGAGAAAAAACACACCTAGCAGTCACAGACTGAAAAATAAAAAATGCTTGGGAGTTAAATCTGATCACCTTTTCCTTCCCAAATTTTCAAATGTAACATTGCTGTCTAGGTCCCAAGGGACCCTGAAACACTTGAGGTGGGCTAATGCAAATCTCATGAAATTCAACTAAGTGAAGTGTAAGGTCCTACACTTGGATCATGGCAATCCCAGGCTACAGGTTGGGTGGAGAAGTGTGAGAGCAGCCCTGCAGAGAAAGATTTGGGGGTGATGGTTGAGGAAAAACTCAACAACAGCTGTCAGCGTGCACTCATAGCCCAGAAAGCTTGTAACTCTACAACTATGTCCTGGGCTGCATCCAAAGCAGTGCATCCAGCAGGGTGGGGAGGGGATTCTGCCCCTCTGCTCTGCTGAGACCCCACCTGCAGGGCTGCATCAGCTCTGGGGTGCCAGCACAGGGGGAACGTGGATGGACCTACTGGAGCAAGTCCAGAGAAGGGTATGAGGTTGGTAAGAGGACTGGAGCACTTCTCGTGAAGGCACACTGAGGAAGTTGGGTCTGTTCTGCCTGGAGAAGGTTGATTGGAGACCCCAGAGAAAAATTCCAGTAGGTGAAGGGGGCCTGCAGGGAGGGTGACTCTGGAGACTCTGCATAAGGAACAGTGACAGGAAAAGGAGTGATGGGGACAAACTGAAAGGGGAGAAACAAAGGCTGGATATTAGGAAGGAATTCTTTCCTATGAAGGTGGAACAATGGAACAGACTGCTCAGAGTGGTTGTGGATTCCCCATCCCTTGAGGGTATTAAAGGCCCAGCTGGATAAGGCCTTGAGCAACCTTGTCAAGAGGGAGGTGTCCCTGCTCATGGCAGAGAGCATTGGACTAGGTGATCTTTAATCACCCTTCCAACCCTTAACAATCTATGATTCTGTGTTTATCTTCTTTGCTAGAAGTCCTCAAACAAAGGGTAAAATCAACTAATTTACCATCTTTCCTCCAGATCATCAGTTATTTGTATATATAATGTCTCTTATAAATGTCTTTAAATGTATTATAAACCTTTTCCTCTGTGGTCATTTTCCCCACATTGGAAAACAAGACAAAAAAAATCCCATGTAAAAATCTGTTGTCAAGCTTGCCATAAAGACTTTTAAACTATAAACATTTCACCTAACACTAAAAAACACATATATCAGAGTTATTCACACCAGAGAACAAAAAGAGAGAAACTAAAACAAAAATTCAATTCAGATTATGATTAAAATCAAATTTGAAAACATTTATGGCATCACAGCCTTACACAGAGAGAGTGGCCATTTTAGGACAAATGTGTATTTAATCAAAACAAAGAAAACCTGTCCTTTAGAAAGGTGATGCATCTATGCCATTGATAACCAGACTGCTTTGAGAACATCATGGCAAGTCTCCGGGCATCCAGTTTATTATGCATTTTCAAACAGAAGGAATTAACACAAATTCTTCACATGGATTGAAATATACCTACTTTTGACATCTTATGATTAAAAAATTGTGTTTCTTAAAATCTTTTAAAATCAGAAACTGGAATACTCCATTGGAATAAACTGAGTTTCGAACATTTGTTTTTGATGAACTAATACCAGAATAAACATTAAACTGCCCAAACTGGAAACACTATAGTTGCTACATGGCTTTTATGCAGAAAACACACTAAAAGCCAATGAGGCCAGCCTGTATCAGAGGAGAAGCAAGGAGCACAGACAGATGAAGCAAGAATGCAGTCAGGGTAGGTGTGGCTGACCTTAGTAGGAATCATTCTCCCTTTCCCCCCACATTCCTTGCCTGGTGAAGATGACATTGTCTCAGTGCAAGACTTTACAGTGTAGCAGCAAGGCACTCAAGGGGACAGAGAAATACACAAATTATTCTGGTGGCATTGCTACACCACTCGAAGAGAGGGGGAGAAGCCATGATGTTCCATAGCTCTGAAGCAGAAGCCAAAGCAGGAGATTGATCAAGGCACAAGATCCACCTGATACCTTTTTTCCACAAAAGAAGTCACTGTGATCAGTTGCAGAAACGATAAATAAATACCTTGCTTGTATATGATGTCAGACAAAATGATCTAATAATCCTTTTTTCATAACAGTTTGTGCATCTTTGATTTGATCAGAAATGTTTTATTTTATGCAGAAATGGATTTAGCTACATCAAAATTACCAGAAAAGTTAAGAAATGGAGGAGGAAAAGCTCCTGTATTGAGATGGTAATTAAGAATCTCACCTCAGACTTAAATCCAAATTATAACATTTATGCCCTTATATAAGACTTCCTAGTTTTTCTGAAATAGATATAATACTTCCACTAGCATTGTATTATCAGGATATGGTATTTACATTGGGCCTTCTTACTTGTTGGTGTTTCCTCTCCAATAATTACAACATAATTTTCAGCAGGTGCCATCCTTCCTTTAACGTTAATAGCAACTTTTGCATGCTGTGTTTACTAGCAGAACTAATAGTCTGTGGTGATACATCATATCCATATTAATTCTGACTTTATTTTCATGCAGATTAAGATCTGCACTGAAGTAGGATGAATTTCTGTAACAGCGTGAGTGAAGACCTCCTATGGCTGGTGATGACTGCTGAATGACAACTGTAAATTGAGGATCAGTTGTAAAGCTTGTTAGAAAACAAGACTAATAGATGGGAGCCTCTCACTGACTGACAAGCATAACAACGCATCTATTACTAGAAACTGTATGAGTTTTTTAACCTTGTGATATTATGAAATATGGTGATTAGATCACCTTTTTTCGTCACAAGAACAATCCTTAGGTGTTTACATACGGGAAAATGATGCAAGGTGATTTATATTTCATTATTAATATGGCAATCCAATTTTTTGGAAAGTCCTTAATATGTAGTGGTTCCTTATTTAATGAGAGCTGCCAGTAAACCAAACTGATGACTCTTTCATACAGGTTTCAACATGCAATTTCGTTTCAAATAGACATCCAGCTAGGCTAAATCAGTTCCTCTTCAATGCAATCACAATATGTTCTTGACCAATCCACAAACATACTCACATGAAAATGATAATTTTGGAAAGCTGCAGAGTATTTCATATAGATGTTCTTAAAATCTGAATGCCTTTCTGGTTTTGTGAAAAAAATACTTCTTAGCACGTAGAGAAAGTAGTTTAATGGGCCAGCAAGGGATATAATGGGAAGAAGCAGTGAAATCAATGGAAATGAAAAAAGTAAAGGAAAAGCTAACAAATGTTCTTCATGCATACCAACATAAACCACTACTGTATATATGCTGGAATAGTTTTGACAGGGC
>VWYP01033260.1:0-10139 GCA_013400435.1 Pycnonotus jocosus
AAAATTTAAAATAAAATAAAATCATGGAAATATATTAATTAATAGACATTACATGAGACTTCTCAATAGAGAAAATCAAGAATTTAACATGCAAAGTACTGGGACAGGCAAGAATTGTTGGGAGATACTGCTGGGTGGCTCTGATGTCTACACTCCTGCTGAAAGGCACAGGTAGGGATAGAAGAATTTGGCAGCCAAGGAGTTAGTTCTTTATTGCTAATGACTCAGGAGTGCCTTACCCATGTAGAAAAAGGGACAATCCTGCTCTTGGCACCAAAGCATAACCAAATAAGCACACAAACCTGCAAAATCACAGCTACTGACCACTTCACAGTATTTCTTTCTTTTCATCCTCAGAAAATGACAGTCTTAGGGATATTGTTAAATTTTGTGTTAAGAGAGAAAGGTTTAAAGAAAGAAACATGCATCTGGAACTGTGTTTTGCTGACAAGTTCTTTGAGATCACATCAAGTAGCTGTGTCAGGTCCAGCTACCCACCTTTCTCTTCTTTAACCTCACCCACCACCCTCCACAGCAAGAACAAATGCAGCCTTGGCATCCTTTGCACACATGTGTTCACTCCAGAAGGAGTGATGTTACCTCCTCATCTTAATTGGTGATATATTTCCATGCATGTGATTTATTAGCAAAAGTCTGTATGTTTCACTGTGGTGGGTTGATCTTGGCTGCTGGCACATTCTCACTGAGCCACTCTACCACTCCTCCTTCTCATCTGTATAGGGAAAAGAGAATGTAATGAAAGACTTGTGGGCTGAGATAAGGACAGGGAAGGATCACTCACCAATCACTGTCAAAGGACAAGCAGGCTCAACTCAGGGTATTTAATTTAGTTTATTGCCAAGTAAATCAGAGTAAAACAACCAGAAATAAGAACAAATCTTAAAAACACCTTTCCCCTTCTCGCCCCTTCTTCCCAATTTCTCTACCCTCTCTTCCAGAATCTCACAGGAGAATGTGGAATGGGCGTTGCCTCTGCTGCTCCTTCCTCCTCCCACTCTTCCTCTCTGCTCCAGCATGGAGTCCCACACTTGGGAGAACAATCCTCCACAAATTTCTCCACTGTCACTCCTTCCCATGAAGTGCAGTTCTTCACCAACTGCTGCAGCATGTTCTGTTCTGGGATTCTCTGCAGGCTGCCAGTCTGTGCTCTGCCTGGGACCTCCATGGGATACCCATGGAGACAGCCTGCCTCACCATTGTCTTCATCACAGGCTGCAGGGGAATCCCAGCCCCAGCACGTGAAGCATCTCCTCCTTCTGCTTCTTCACTTCAGTGTCTGCAGAGCCTCTGGCATTTTCTCACTTCTCTCTCATAGATGTTACTCTTTCTTAAGTGCATTATCACAGAGGCACTGTGATAACAGCTAAACACCACTGATGTTTAGCTCAGCTTTGACCATTGATGTGTGAATCCTGGAGCCAACTGGAACTGCCTCAGCTGGCCATGGGGGAAGCTTTTGTCAGCTTCTCAAAGAAGCAACCTCCTGCTACCAAATCCTTGCCACACAAACCCAATGCAATCACTATCACACTGTAAAGTTTTTCTCTCTCTTCTTACATTGCAGTAGTAAGGCTAGAAACATCTCCCTTTTTGGCCAGCTTATTTCATACACAAAAGGATTTTTATGTCTCTTTGGGAGTTTCATTATCCAACACATGCAGTAAAAATAACAGTACCTCCATTAGCACTTCTTTTCAATTTCCAGTTTTGTGTCTGAAATCTCCCTTTCCCCTCCAAGTACTGTAGGAGTTTAGCTTTCCCAGTCTGGACTTATTTTGCCTAGCCCCTATTCTCTCAAAGACTCCATGTTCTGCCTTCTGGCATGAGAACATATTTGAGTGGTTATAGCAAGTTCTACCAGGAGGTGAATTTTTTGAGCATTTTTGAATTATTCCATAAACTTTTGTCTGCATCTTCTATTTCTTGACAAAAGCTTCTTATTCCCCAAGTACAGAATAGGCATTTACAGGTGAACCAAAGGTTCTCTAAATGATCCAAATGGGAAGCTTTCCCCTGTAATAAAAGCTGTGAAGGTGAGAATAAAATCTGGACAGCTCTTCCTTGCCTTGTGTTGAGGAGTCACTTCATGCATACAGAGGTCTTCTGACCTCACACAAGTGGAACTGAATGGTAAATCACCAACAAGTGTGCAAGACTCCCTCTTGCACCGTGTTGGTGTTGCAGTCAGATGTGTGGCTGCCACACAGGCAAACACATTAATGTGCATGCAGTGTGCAGGCCTTTAACCAGGTCAGCTCTTTTATTCACAGCAGCAGGGCATTAATAATGCAAAGACCTGTGGCTGTTTTGAAAGATGCCACGTGGCATTGGCAGTGTAGAAAGTTTTCTAGGGGAGCTTCATCATGGAGCAATCCGAGAGAAGATGCTTCACAAAGCCTTTAAAACATCTTCACCATCCTAAGAGCAGTCAATTTTTTTTATTCAGACATAGAGGTTCATAATCTTTTCTCCACCCTCCACATTTTCACATCAGGACTGCCTGCAATCAGCAGCCTGGCTTCTGCAGGATGTCTGTGCCCTGCTCCCCCGCTCTCCCAGTACAAAGGTCTTATTATGCACCTAATTTGAAACCTGGCCTTGTGGCCCCTGTCCTCTTTCTGGCCCCATGACTTACTGCTCCTTCTGGCTGCAAGGCTTATGGCCCCTCACAGCTTTCCTGGTGTGGAATGAAATGCAGCAGCAGTCCCATCTGCTCTGTGAGGGAGAAAGTCAGCAAGTCACTCAGCAGTTGCAGTCCTTGGGAGTCAGAGAGGCCCTCAGCAGGGCACACATGGGAGGAATGAGGGAAAAAGCACAAAATGAAAAAAAAAATGCAGTTAAAGTAAGCTGAAAAATTCGGATCTAATTTGCAATATATTATTTAAATGGTGAATGAAGAGCAGAAAGCATTAATGTAAGCAAGGCCAGCCTATCTCAATATGTAGTGACAAATTTGGGTTAGCTCAGAGGGTTAGAGCAGAGTGTTAATAACACCAGGATTCAATCCCTGTAGGGGCATTCATTTAAGACCTGGACCAGGATTTATCCTGGCATTTAAGACCCAACTCAGAATATTGTGTGACTCTGTGACAGGACCACCTTGGTCTGAAGCAATTCTTCATGTGAGTTTAAATAATCTACTGTAACCACCTATGGAAACACTTTTACCCAAGTTTGAATAAGGTTACCCTTCTCATTAAAAACCCCCAAACCCAAACTACTGTGCTGTTACCCTAACTTCTGGCAGAAATTCACATACTTTGCTTGCATTTAGATGATTTTTTTCATAAATACCAAAGCAGTTCTCCATGGCTCCCTTCAAATCCTTTCTTAATGCTTGTTTTTGTTTGTGGTAGCTGCAAACACCTGATAGAAGATAGGCAGAGAGAGACAATTCCCAGGCTGGGCCACTTCTCAGAATGGTCACTGTTGTGTCTCTGTTGCCTCAGGCTTCTTCTGTCAACCCAAACTCCCTCACATTTCCTTCCCTATCACGACCCTGTCAATTCTTTAAACAGAAACCATCTTCTGGTCGTAGATAATATTCACTTATGAGAGGATTAACATTTTATGGTAGAGGAGAAAAACAAAGGATGGCCTTTGCCCTAAAATACCACACACAGATTACCACACACAAATGGTAACTCTGAAGCCAGGATTTACCCTGTAGCTTCAACAGAACCAGAAGAAGAACCAGAAGGTTGTTGTGCATGTGACAGGAATGTGGCTTACATTGTGGTTTTAAGGATAAAAATGTCTCACTACCTCATCTTTTCACTCATCTAATATGGTGATTTTTAACGTGGATAAGTTTGTGTGTGGATTCATGAAAATTTTTAAAAGAATATTGAAGAATAACTAAATAAAAGGCAAGTTACTGTTGTTACACCTAATTTTACAATACAGAAGTAGGCATTGCCATGTAGAAGTCTGCAGTGTGGGAAAGAATGAAAATTATTGCTCTAACTGAGCACGCTTTTAATATCAAAGAGCTGGAAAACAGCAAACTCTTTGTTTCACCCTCAGGTTATCTATGTGTATTTATTACTACAAAACACAAATTTGCTTACTTCTTAGCTTACTTCAGTGACCTTACCTAATTTGTCAGGAAAAAAAAATAGTTTTTTACTCCCCAAATTCACAGCAAAAATTGCTTTTAAAATTCTCTTGCAGCTCTCCCTGTGCACCATGTTCCTATACACTGTCTGTTCATCCTGAGGCACAGGACAATGGTGACATTGGCTGTCATTGCTGTGGGGCTGTGCCTACACTCCCACACTCCAGAGGGGATGTCCATGTGAGAGGACACAGCTTCTGCTGTGAGTTTCTGAAGTGGATGAACACAAATTTCAATTCTTAGTTCTTGCAGTCACTGTCAGCTAGCATTCTGTGGGAAGAACAGGGATACTTCGGCCTCAGGTGTCCTCTGGAGTTTCCTGAGAAGCAGTCTTCACAGACAGGGAGGAGCTATGGGCTCAGTGATCTAGTCTTGAAGGTGGCACCTGAACTCCATTCTCAAATGTGCTTTCATGTTCCATTCTCTTCAAATCACCCACATCCTTCAACATTTCCAAGCACAAGTCTGAGATTTTTCATCCTGCAAAATTAAGAGGATGAGGAAATGTAAGTGTAGAATAAAATGAAACTGTTGGGTAAGTGACTCTGATCATGTCTTACCTTAAAATGCTACAATAACCTTAATTCAGATCTTCATTTTTAAAGGATGAACACTTAAGAAAGTTTGAGTAGAATCTTCTCACCTGGGAACAGGCAGAACTCAACACCTGCCAAAGAAAACATTTCAGGTTTCTGAGAGGAGTAATCTGCAAGAACTGCTCTTTGAAGCAGTTGTGATCAGGAGCCCTTAACCTCAATTTGTCTACAGGCAAAGGAATTAAAGATTTTTCCTTAAAACAAGGATAATCCTTAGTGATAACTGTTCTGTAGTCAATCTTTATTAAAAAACAAAACAAAAAACCATACCAAACCAAAAAACCAAAATACCCAACTTCTTTCTTAATCACTAGAAGCAAGTATATAGATTTACTATCTGTGTTTAGCATTCTGCTTGTTTAGAGTGAATACTGTTAAGAAATTGAGTGCTTGTGTATGTTCCTGTAGGATCAGGAGCAATATTTGTTTTCCTTTTTTATGTTACACTCTTTATATAAATGGCAGGATGACAGCTACATTATCCATGTAGAAAAGTAATGATTTCTTGTTTTGCTTTGTTTGTACATACAGCTCTTGTCTTGCTTACTAAATTGTCTTTACTCACATGCAGTAACCATGTAAACTGAGGATCCAGGACCACTGAGGGAGGGTTTCAGTTACTGGAGCAATCCACATTTTGTTTAAACATATAGAAATGTTTCCCACCAATTTGACCTTCATCCTGATGAGCCAGAGAAGGCAACAGTGCAAGGCCATTGGCGCAGTCTGTGTGAATGGGGCATTTTTGTGTCTGACTCCATCAGCATGACCAGCTCTGTGAGTATGTATATATAAGTGTAAATAAATCAAAACCATTAAAAGGTTTTGACATCGCATGAACACAACTGCATTGCAAAGAGTTTTTATTTTGTTCATAGTAATAAAGTCTCACCCCAGGCTCAAAATTGTTTCAAATTAAAAGAACAAGAACCCCAAATACGGAATATTTAATGGGGGAAAATAATCCCTCATCACTTGCATTTCTGAGAGTCGCAGGCAATTCCAGAAAGGGTGAACAAATTACTAGAAATTTTGGATTAGTATATATTTGTTAGGCTGTATTTGCAATAAAAAAAGAATTGCCACAGATCAAACTGAGCAAACAATTCCATGGTACACTCACCAAGTACTGTTGTCTGCATAAACAATAATTTCAAAAGGCCCAGGATGACCTGAGGAGAATACCCTCATTTTACCTCAATCAGTTATGCTGCAATTGAAAAGTTGTTGTCCTAGTTCCACTGCAATTAAAACTCTGCTCATTAGTCTCAGTGAAAATACCTTCTCTTACAACACCCCTTGTGTACTGTAATAAATGGGGAGCAGACTGCTCTGGTGTTGTATTCCTGTTTAATGGGCAGTGATACACAGTAGGATGCCCAATATCCTCCTGGTGCTGCTGGAGTTGGAGGATTAAACCACTGAGAACACAAGCAGCAGTTTAGGACAAAAAATGTCTCCTGTCCTATCCTGCTGAAATTGTGGGCCAGAATTTAAATAGGTAAAATCAGCCATCCAGACTGGTATTAGAGTGGACCAGAACAAAAAATTCCCAGCCTGACTTTCTTTTCCTTCCCAGGAGAGATCCATAGACATCTAAAAAGCTTTTAAAATGTTGTCAAAAAACATTGAACTTCTGCTTATAGACTTTTGATTTTTCAAAGGACATTTTAGTTTTCTGAATTTAATTTTCTGAAATTCTCCACAGAATTTACAATGAATACAGGCATAAAGCATAGTAGTTAACAATTTTAGTTTACCATTAAATTCTGCATCTAGAGCTCATCTTAAAGTCATGGTGGACTGCTTAAAGATACTTATTCAAGAAGATAATTGCAATTTTCTTAATTAAAGTATATTACAAATCAGATCTCTACAACCTGATAAGTGATGAATTCTGTGATAAGCTTAAATTTAACTTGGAAAGTTCAATGCAGACCAAAATTAATCCTCAAATTCAAAAAGTGAAAGGTAGATATTAATAGACAATACTCCCTTTTCTTAAGTCCATGACCAAATATGATCTTTTTAAGTAGATCCATATCATATGTATTGACACTTCATTTGTGACTCACATTTGTTTACGATTGAATGTACTGTGTTTTCAACACAAATTGAGATCTAAACTTAGCCTTTCAAATACATACAAATAAATCTGACATAATACCTGCATATAGATTTTGCTGATTTTAGAACTTTGTTGATCATTCCATCTCCTCAGCTGTGCTCCCAAGAAATTCCCAGAGTTTCAGGATACAGCAATGCCTGTGGTGTGATAATGTTATGTGAAAGCAGGGCAAATTTCCTGAGGCACAGCTGGCTGGTCACTCTCCTCTTAACAAGAGCAAACCTACACAAGTTTTTTCACTTTTATGCTGGAGCTCACTCTGTGTCCACTAGCCAGAGACTGAGTTCTGCATTTCCCAGCTGACTCTTGCAATGACCTTCAGTTTGGCTGGCAGAGGGCAAGGAGCACGAAATGTAAATCTGACCAGTCTGACAAATGAAATGTTAATGTCCTGAAAAGGCAAAAATAGTCCATTATGGTAATCAGCACCAAACCCAAAATAAAAGCACACTGAATTGTGAAAGCCCTCTAGGTTTGTATAGATCACTTTACACTGTGTATAGAGAATTGTGTAGGGAGGGAGAGAGAAATTAAAAGTGACACAGAAAGGAGGAAATCACTTTTTCACATTTCTCCTGCTCATAGCTCCTCCCTATCCCCAGCAGAGGCTCTGGGTAGAGATCTGCTCAACTCGTATTTCTCACTTGTCAGCCTCGTGGCTTCAGTCTGAGGATCAGAAAGCCCTGTTCCCCACTTACACCACCAGCTTCACCTGTACCTGGATGTGTGTTTCACAGTGCTTTCCTCTGGGATTGCCTTTCACTACCCAAGAGACAAGCTGGGCTGTTTTCCATTCGACAGCAAGGGGATCATTTTTTGCACTGGTCTGAAAAACAATCCCCTTCAACTTCACTCCATTGTCTCAAGGCAGGAGGGAGAGGTCTTGCCTGTGTCTTGCCCAGTTTCCTTGGATAAACTCAATAAGTGCATGCAAGAAAGAAGTAGCTGCAACCTTCATTCTGCTTTTCTAACAGCTTCTCCTATTTCAGAGCAAGCCAGTCATACATACCTGGTAACAGGAGCCAGAAACCTAAAAAGAATTGCTAATCACACTCTTCTGCTTGCTTGTCTTCCAGGAATTTCTACTGTTCTGCACTGTACTCCGTGCACCATCACTCTCACTGAAAGACCCCTACATGAAAAGAGGCAGCCTGAGTGGTTGCTAATGGGAAATAATGGAAGAAGATACCAACAAAAGGCAACACATTATAGTGCTTGTTATCACAACACATTATCTGCTCCTTATCTGAATATCTTGATGTATATTGATGGGACTAGTGCCCCCACTTCAGGTTTCTCTGAGCCTGACATGGACACACTGCCATGAGGATGCTTAAGCAGGAGAATGACGCATACATCACAGACATGTGATACACAAATACATCAAAGACACGCAGAACACCGTCAGAGGGATTATTTTGTCATCTGGGTGCAGGACAGAAGTCACACCAGCCACTTTCTGCTACTTAACGACTTCTCTGCTCTGCAGACAGTCAGTCACTGTAATTACTCTCTTGCTTTTAATAAAAACTCTTGCTTTTAATAAAAAATATTTATTTACTTCCAGCCACCTAAGAAAGCACAATTATTTCTGGAAAGTCTTTGGGTTGTGCATAACAATTAGATATGTTTCCTTTAAGAGGTTTTTGCTTCACCTACAGCAAAACTGAGCTCCATTCCCTTATCCTGTCTGAAGTCCATGTTCAATCCACTGTGCACTTGTATACTGTGAAATGTAAGATTATATTTCATCACCAGTGGAACATGAAGGGTGTTGCTTTTTTAGGCAGTCTATTCTTAATTCTGTAAGCCATGGTTTATTAGCAGAAGCAAGCATAACACACTCGACTGAGAGCAGTGAAAGCATTAGTTGAAATCAGATTGACCCTGGGTTTAGTTTTAACCAAATTTAACAAAGACAGATAGTTTAGGCTGGAAATGGGGAGGAAGACCAAAAAAAAAGGGTGACACTTATTGGAGTGTTAAACCAAACTGCTGCCCCTTTTGCCTTCCTGCAAAAGGAAGTTTTGTTGCAGGTCCCTTGTTTGTCTTCAGTAATGCAACATTTTGTGGAAGAGATGCAAGAGAATGGAATGCACATAAAAGTCTTCTGTGAAAGGCCAGGCTGAGAGTCACAGACTCAGAAGAAAAATAGAAAGAAAGATGCAGTATCAATGAACAGACATGAAAGCTAGCTATGAGTATCAGGTGAGTTTCCAAATGAGTGGATACACACAATAATTATGGTTTCCCATAATGACTTGTGGGGAAAAGAAGTTACATTGGGAATTACACAATCTCACTTGTAAAAGAAGTAAAGAGCTGACTGTATTTAGTGATAGACCTTAAGATACAGAAGGATTATCTGGTTTTTTTTCAAGATACTATTTTAAAGAGAAGCAAAGCCCACATGGAGATCTGTGTGACTTAATTCTTGAAACACAGCTTGGATGATGAGTTAAATCTAAGAAACCAAAGAGTCTTGTCCTATCACTGCAGTCAGCTGCTTCATCTTCAGGCTATGCTTCATCTGGAGAGAAAAAAATTCAGTCAGGTTTCAAACATTAAAAAAATCTAGCAGGTTGTATAAGGAGAGGTCTTCAAATCAGATCATGGGAAAAAAAGTTAAATTAAAAGATTAATGTAACTGCAAAATAAAAGGCCATAGCAAATCATTTTACTACTAGGAAAATCACTCTAGCAGTGAGCAAAGTGTGCATTTAGCCAGCCCTCAATTAATGTGGTATAAATACAAAAGGCAAAATGCAGCACTTGACAAGAACAATATAGGCAAATCCAGAATTCAATATTAAAATTCCACACAATGCCAAATATAACATTTCTAATTTCATTATTCAAATTATCCTCTCAGGTTTAATAATTAGCTGCCTGTGATCTAATTTTCAGGAGGTTTGTATCAATTTAATTGGTAATTTATTTGTGATAACTCACTGGGGTGGCAAATTTTGTCAAAGGGTTATTCTAAATCATGTGACTATCTGGTTGCTATCTGCTTGCATGTGTTCAAGTGAGATAACACTGCTGTTCTTTAAAAAATGAAAAAAACCCAAACCAAACCAGTGGCAGATTCACCTTGGAGCTGTCTGGAACTGGCTTTGTCAGACAGAGAGGAAGCTTCTGGCAGCATCCAACCCTCACAGCCCCCTGCTATAAAGTCTTGCCTTGCAAAGAGCATACACTTTGATTTTTCTTTTATTTTCTTCTTTACCTCTAAGAAAAATCAGGTTTCAGGTGAAGCCTTCAGGAAAAAAAAAAA
>VWYP01033265.1:0-17897 GCA_013400435.1 Pycnonotus jocosus
TTTTTTTTTTTTTAATCTGAGATGGCTTAGTGCAGTCTTCATCGTAGAGAATTAAGTGATGTGAGATGAGGCTGTGTTCCATCCCTCCTGTTTAAACTACTCTACTGGACAGTCAGGATCACAGGATTCCTGGCACTCAGGATGTGCTCTTGGGAGCTGAGGTTCACAATCAGTTTGACACTCTCCTTTGAGAGTTCTTGTCCTCTTCCCAGTTTTATGTGTTTTTACCTAATAACAATTTAATGGAAACACATAATTGAGACTCTAGAATTTAGGGTGATCAAATGAGATTTTTACAGTTAAGTTTTATAGCTCTCCATGAAAATCCAAGCTACAGTCTAGTGCTTCCCCTGGGCCCAATTAATCTTGGTTTCCTTTTTAGCAAGTGAACAGCTCCAACAAGGGAGGTGCATATAGGTTGTTTGTAATGGTCCTCTCAGGGGAGGCAGGAGATGCAGGTTCAACTCTCCTGGGCAGGAAAGAAAACAACCTAAAAATCTTCTACATCCTACACACACTTGAACTGACAAACAGCCATTAAAAAGGTCGAAACCATCACAAAAAAATTCCTTCTTGAAGAATTTATGCAGAAATTGCCTGGCTTTATGATCTTGCTAATGATTACCTATGTATTTAGAACTAAGATAATTAGCCAAGTCAAAACTACTGCAGATAGAAACAAGATAAAAGCATAATTCTAGGTGGTAAACCCTAATACTTATATTAACAAGGTATTTCTGCATTTTCATTTATTTTAAAACTTCCATGAAGGTTCTATTCTTGGCTAATCTGTAAGTTTAAATCTACTGTTAATAGAAAGAAATGATGAAATGAAGTTATAATTTAACCAGCTGCACTCATTTTAAATCCATGCACTTTAACACATATAAATCTTCAGAAAATATTTCTGTGAAAATGTTCCTTAACCTGTACACTATAATGCAGTACATGCAGTACACTATGCAGTAATTTTTTATTCTATAAGGCAGAAAAAAAGAAAAAAATCGAAAAAGAAAAAAAGAAGGAAAAAAGAAGGAAAAGAGAAAAGAAAAAAAGGAAAAAGAAAAAGAAATACAAAGAAAAATACAAAGAAAAAGAAAAAGAAAAAGAAAAAAAGAAAAAGTCATCTACTCAGTATCAATGGCAAGTACTGCAAAGTTCAATGTTAAATATTTACATGTAAATCAAAATTTAGAAACTTTTGCCCTTCTCAAAAGGTGCATAAGTCTAAATGATTCATTGACACAATTCACTTATTAAGATTTATTTGCTAATAGGGAAAACATTTCTGCAGCATTTCTAACTGGAGGGCCACCTCTGAGATTAGATGGATGTGGGATAATAATCAATAGTGCTCACTTGTTTAGGAGTTTAAAACAACATGCATATATTAGTGACAAATACAGGAGAGCTAAAATATGAGTTATGAGCAGAAGCAGAGTACATGCAAATGCCATAATTTTCATAAAGAGCAGATTAATAAAAATATTTTAACTGTCATTGCTCTAAAAACAAAGAAAAACACTGCTACTATTTGAAGAAAACAATTTGTAGATAAATTAATTTTCCAACTAGTAGATAATATTGCTTTCTAATTTCTATTGCCAACTGTTTAGCAGCATGTTGTTTATTGTTTATCATAAATAACAATATTTTACTAATAGCTTTTTAATGAGCAATAAATAATTGCTCTATTAATACAAAGTGTTATAATTTGTTCTATTCTTGGATTCATTCCTCTCCTGCTTGCTATGCAGATACTTTTTATTAAAGTGATGTTTATATTATTTTTAAAAATGCAAGCAATTCTGAGATGACTATCTGTTAGATACTTGCTGACAGACTGATACTTTAAGGAAATAAAGATGATGCAAGTTCTTCCAGTTTATGACTTTGCTTTATCAAATTGTTTACTTGTTTTCTATTTTTCATTGAATTTATATTTTATTTGCCACCTTCATTTGGATAAAAATAAAAAAAATGGAGGTCAAAATATCCACTTATTAGGTCAATTCTCAATGGATGCCTCACTTCTATAAAACCTACTATTCTATGAAAATTATTAAGTGTATGGGGAGAAATCACTGATCAAATCCATAATATTCCGAGGTAATTACCTAGTGGTTAAAATATCTAGGAAAAGAATTTCAAGATAGCATTACTGTTATCATAATGAAAACCTCATAAAATATGTTGACTTTATTCTTTCTTTCCCCTCTCCAATGTGTCCCTCTCCATTTACAATCAGTCCTCCTTCTGAACAGTGCCAAATCACTTTGCATTTTATCCATAATTCCACTAATTCTCCCTCCAGTACATGAACACATTTAGGAAGATTTCATATCCTTCAACTGCAGCTAAGGTTCTGGCTGAATGAAAGCTGAGAATAAATGAAATAAATACTTCAGATTCCAGTTCATGAATAGGATTTTTTCCCTAAAGCAGAGGAGAATCTGGGTGCATATTTTATGTGAGATTAAACTTGAAATTTCAGTGGTCTAAACTGGTACAGATTTTTTTACTAAGCTCTATGCAGAGATAAGACTCTTTCTTATGGGATTATATTTTAAGGTACACTTAAGATGTAGGTATAGAATTGTCTTCAATTTTAAGCTCTGAAAACATCATATAAGATGCACATATGTGCTGTAGTTATATTAATATTGTCTTGTTAAATTGGTAGCTGTCCTTAGTGGTACAGGATAATGACATGCAAAACTTTGTGTGTATTCTTCTTGTTTTCTGATGAGATACTGTGTCTCCTATGGGACTTCATTTTCCAGTATTTTTATGCCTATAGAATTCTTCTGTCTCCACATAAATTCTCCTTGTGACACCAAATGCCAATTTAGCAATGAATGTGTGATGATAATTCTGGTTTTGTTTAGGGATCTTCTGGGGATGTTTCTTCCCTCTGCTCATTTGTGGGGTTTAGGTTGCCGTTGTGTAAAATAACATACTATTTTCTTTTTGTTTCTAATAGAATGTTCTTGATCTCACCCTTAATTACATTGTAGGAATCGAACCTGTTTCTTCTGCTGACTGAAATCTTCTGGTCTGTATTGACACAAGCCCATATATCTAAAACCACCCTCTGGGGTGCACAGGCATTTTGACAGATTTACCAAGTGAAGGTCCTCATTCTGCCAGCTGTTTTGTACCTTGCTTTAGCTAAATAAAAACAAAATCCAGTGGAGGGCCACAGAGGTGACTAAGAGACTAAAATATCTCTCTTATGAGGAGAGACTGCAGGAGCAGTTTAGTCTAGAGAAGACTGAGGGGGGAGTCTAATTAATACATATAAATATCTCAAAGTCAGGTGTCAGGGGGATGGGGTATCCAGTTTTTGTGGTTTGAAAATCTCAGTGATGCAAATATGGACAAAGTATGCCTTATATATCAATGGATGATGTAAGAAATTTTATATAAATTCTTTATATGATATAAAGAGATCTTCATGCTTTATCTCAAAGCATGGCAGTATGTGAAGAAAGATGCTCAGGGCCACTCCAGGGATAAGGAGATCTGAAAATCACATAGAATTGAACCATGTTTTCTCATATTTTAGGTAAGTAGTCTAACTATCATTAGATATTAGTGTTTTAGTATATCCTATCAAACATTCTTCAGTAAAAATTCTGTTCAGCATATAAAATAAAGTGATGCAGTCCAAGAAAAGCAAGGCAATCCTTAATATTCTAAAAGCACTTGGTGATCAGAAAACTATTTTCTACATGTTTTACATGTTTTGTTATCATTCTTCTTATTATTGCCCCAAGAGATGCCATAAAAGAGTGTTGCTTTGGAACATGGAATTCAGATTCTCTGTGCACACTTGGCATGGCTCTGTGATGGCCAAGGTGCAGCCACAGGCAGCAGAACTCCAGACTGCAGGGCGGGGAGCACAGGAGGCACTGGGAGGCCAGAGTCAGGCTTACAAAGTTCAGGATATTTGCTGAATCCACACCCTCTTTTCAGTGTCTCTAACTGTAAGGATCTGGCTTCTTTTCTTCTCTGCCAAGGTGAGGATGAATAATACAAAATGCCAAACTTGAGTTCGGGCTTGGAATGTTTATTATATCTTATCTATTTACAGAATTTACAGGCTCACAAACTGTGAGCTTAACTAGCAAGCTAGAGAAACAAGGTAAAATGGAGAGCTTCTAATTCTTACCAAGGTAATTTAAGAGATAACTATCCAATACCAAGGTGACACCCATATTATTTATACTTTTGTCCCAATAATGAGAATCCAAGGCCTACAATGTGAACATTTTTCACCTAGGTAGAGAAAAACACCCAAACCATGAAGGAGAAGGAAGAAGGAGGTGAAGAAGAAGGACAAAGACAACACTCAAAATCCTCCATCTTGACTCATATGTATTACTATATACTAAAACCTCAAATGCTGAGTTTCTAGGATTCCAACATCTAACCACAAAATACATAGCACCTGGAGGGGAAAAGAACATAAGTGAATTTATCAGTGTTTACCCTGGTGTCAAGAAATGGTGGTTTATTTATTTAAATTTTCACACAATCTCTTTTCCAATTATTTAGTTTAGATTGCTGGTGTCAATGAGTAAAATACAGGAAACCAGAGCACTATTATGTCGTTATCAGATTAATTTAGATGTTTAATGATAAATATTCAATTATATTACATCTTCACTTCCCCCCTTTTCCAATTTAATCTTATCTCTGAGAATAGATAAAGTTTTTGGCATCTCACTTCTGAGAATACTCTGCAAATATAATTTCCCTCAATATAGAGTGAAATTAGATCACCCACATGCTTCACTGAGTATTTGATTGAGGTAATTTGATTTTAGATTGTTACTTTTAATATAGAATATCTTGGTTTTTATTACAATTATATTATTAATAAAGTGTAGCACACAAAGAGAATAGTGGAAACAATTCCTGAATCTTTTGTGTGAGAGTGTGTTGTGGGGTGCGGTTTACCTCCGGCTAGCTTTTGGTACCGACCTCGCTTACAGTGGTACAATCTTTGAATCTTTCTTGGTGGGTCTGAACCTCAGACAAACATGCCCTGATGATGAGTAAAAAAAGATTTTTGTGGGGGTAGAAGATGGTTTATTCCACCTAGGTGGTCACAGCACAAGTGACTCTCCTGGGCTCCAACATTACCTTTTCAAGTGGGGCGGGGAAAAGGGAAGCTACAAACTTGGGACCAATTGGGGAGATTGGGGGAGTGACCCAGAAACCACAGGGGGTACCTGAAATAAAGTCTAATGAATAGAAGGAGGAGGGGAATCCAGAATCTGTATGCTGGACAATGGCCTTCCCAGAATTTCCAAATTACCAGGGCGTATGTTGCAAATGGTGAAGTGGCCAGGTATCAGGGGTACAAAGGGACCTGGCAGGGACTGTTAAAAGCACTCTATAGAGGCCGGGGAAGACAATGGGGTAACTATGACAATACAATATAGAACAGCCATCACCCATTAACAAGGACAGGAACCCAACACCCAACTAAAGGCTTAGATTAAATGCCGATATGAAACTGATAAACAAAAAAATGCACTGCTACAAGAGTGTATAATTTCACCTGGCATGCAGAATTCAGACCATCTTTTTCAAAATCTTTTCTGCGACTTTTTCAAGCATTCCAAAAAAGAGCATCTTAACTCTTTAACCAAGATACAATTCTACATATAAGTATTCTACATATATTATCATGTTTATATGTCTGCATGTATTTTACATATATTATCATGTTTGTTCAACAATAACAGTATTAAAATTCTAGCCATGCAAGATTCTTTAATCATCAGCTCAAACCTTCCTAATTAGAATATTCTAATTAAAATAATTAGTCCCTCTCCTGAAGGGCTAATCCATTGCTCTGTATTACTTCTATGTAAAGCCTTAAACTAATGCCCTTCTGAAGATGAAGACCTATCAGTAATAAAAGACCAGGAATTAAATGCTGATTAAAGGAGTTTCTAGTTCTGCATGTAATTTTATTAGCAAGTGTTTGTGTTAATAACATTCTGCTGTTATTGTATTTTTCATACCCATAACCTGCTCTGTGCCTGTATCCACCTAATGGTTCTGACGTGTGCTTTATTTGATGCACAGAAGTGTGTCATAATGTGGATATCTCTCTTGTTTTTTCCTCCTCCTCTTTCTTCCAAAACAAAATAGCAGTAGCCTGAAGGAGAACTTCCAAAATGGAAAGTGTCAGGAGAAAATTTCAGGCTGAACAATTATTATTTGGGAACTGAAAATTATACAGCTAATGTTAAGCAAATTTAATTAAAGACAGAGCTTGCCCTTCAGCATTTGTGTACTGTGGGCTGAGCCACCATCTGTGGAAGGTTGCATTTCAACTCACTGCACATATATTAAATCAAGTAATAATGAATAAAACAGTTGTAATGTTGGGGGTGGGTTGGTTTCTCTCTGCTTCTCCAAAAGTAGTTGGACATAAAACTGTTAAAAAAAAAAAAAAAGAAAAAAGAAAAAAAAAAGAGTATTCAAACCTGCTCAGCTCTGTTCATTGTTTTTATAGCATCTGAACATTAGAGAATGCTTACCTGTGAAGACTTAACACACTTCTAACAGCATATTTATAAATGTCTTTATCTACATGTCAACACCAATTTCAGTGAAATATTCTTTTGGTTTTTAAGTCTTAACCCTGGGATTCTGGTATCTTGTGTCTATTTTCATTTTTGTGCAGGCTTGCTTCCTGGTTTGTGCTCACTCGTTTGAACAAAATATTTAGAAACTTCATCTATATTCCTATATTCAGGAGTAAGCAAGTTAATGTAGAATTTCCAAAAAAACCTTACAGACCTGAATTTTCTCTAATGAACCTGGAAAATACTCTACAATGTCTTCAAGTGTTGACACTTATAAAGGGAGAAAAGTAAATTTTCGTTTCTATATTTTTCCAGGATATCACAACACACTCCAGTTTACTTAGGAAGGGATTTTTTTTTAATCTTTCTTGATAAACAACTCATTGAGCAGTCTCTTTTTTCTGATTGTCAGTACACCTGAAGCAGATGTGTTTTTTCCAACTTAACATTATTTAAAAACAGAATGTTTTTATGCAATGAAGTATACCCTTTTCTTAAATTCAATATGGTATTATTGCAAACAATAATTTCTATCAGTAAGAACAGCCAGTACAATAGGACTCCACTACAATAAAGCAAAAATTATGGAATTTGTCTTTAAAATCTAAATAATAATTCTGCTGTTTGAAAAGGAACACTGCCACCCTCTGTGCACATATTAGCTAGAGGATCCAAGATGAAAAAAAAGCCAGTGTATCTTTCCCATACACAATGAGAAACCCACAGTAGAGGAAAAGCAGCAGAATGAAAGCAATTCGGGTCAGAAAATTAATGAATATAAAGAAAATTAGGAAAATATTAAACAGAGGCGTTTTTATGTCAAATTCCACCAAAAGCAAGAAAAAATTAGCTTCTGTCTTTCATTCTGAATATACTTTGCTGGCCCTTATCTAATGATGTAAATATTGTAATGTAGGTTTGCCTTGCAAAATTATGCAGAAGATTCCATGTAAATCTGCAAGAGAATCCAACAGAGAAATTCAGATTCTCTTCAATTACAGCCACAAGTCATAGGATTCTTTCCAGAGCCCAGGAATCATCAGTGTTTAAAATGGCATAGTAGCAGCTGAAACAAATTTCTTCTAATTTTACTGAATTCTATTTTTTCAGATGACATTACTGTTTACTGTTCCTCGTGTTGTGGCAGTAGGAAAGCATCCTGAGAGCTTTTGAAATTAATGCTAATTGCAGGCTTTGCAAAGGGACTGTCATGCTGGTGATACCTGGGTAATTAGTGAACGACTATCTTAAACACACTGAGTCCAATTATATATTTCTGATTGGAAGTGAACAAAACAAATTAATATTTTTAATTCTGTAACAAAGTATTAACAAGCCTCTGAAACATTTAGGAGCCTAAACTTCAACTGATGTGGTTAATACCTATATTATTCTTTGAACATTTGTATCTATACAATTTAAAAGAAAAATAAAAGTTACTGATAATAGTTACCTTAGACACCTTGTCATAGTCATAAACAAGCATTTGTTCTCTGATATCCCAGAATCAGTATTATGCTGCAAATATTTAGTAGGAAGCATCTTTAGAAATTCCTTTCCTTGTGTTTTCATACACAGTTTGGCAGTAGCCTTGCAGTAGGAAGAAGAAATCAGAATACCTTACATAAGAGCAAACCTATGAACAAAAGAATAAAATATTCCATGTGGGAATATTTGCATATGTAGGACATTATTAAAGTCAAAGCTGAAGGACACAGAACTGTAATTCAAAATTTTTATAGACTTGAATGGGAAACCCACAAATTCATAGGATCAACATTTTCTGGTGAAGTAATTCTAAAAATTTCTTTCATTATTTCTTTTATGCACTGGTTTGGTGTGTCTAGACTTTACTTTTAGAGTTACATTGTGGTAAGATTTAATTTAGAAAAAAAGTTGTTTTGAAATGAAAACTCAAAATAGTTTATTCTGAGAGGAAAACACCCTGTATTAGTGGAGATTTTTTTTCAATAAGAATTTAATATTATTCTTATTAGAATTTTAGGGTTTTTTTAAATAAAAGCTTGGTAGATAAAAATTAGGTTTTATTAAACATTTTATGGAAAAAAAGTTTCTTCCCTATCATGGCAGAATTTTTAAAGAAACCCTTTGTGGACCTTTAGACAGTTTTTCATAGAGTACACCTAGAAAAAAGTGTGCTAAATGGAATTCTTCTCTCAAGTGA
The DNA here is from genome assembly GCA_013400435.1 of Pycnonotus jocosus. NCBI lineage: Eukaryota > Metazoa > Chordata > Aves > Passeriformes > Pycnonotidae > Pycnonotus > Pycnonotus jocosus. The sequence goes on from VWYP01033265.1 coordinate 8,797, forward strand.
AAATAGAATTTCTCAGAGGGGAAGAAATCTATGTACTACATGGCATTTTTACAAGAATGAGCTGAAATCCCTTGCCATTATGAGAACAAGACTTACACAGAACCACTTCTGCTTCAGACAGTCCAATTTTGCAAAATTTCAGAAAATACACAGATAACAGCAGAGCAATAGTGTAACTTGTAGCAGCATCAAATCTAGGGCAAATATGCCTTCACTGAGATTAAAGGTGGCATTTATGGTTAGCTCTGGAAATATGTTACACAGGAATCAGTGTAGTCACAGCTAGAGTTCTCTTGTGTCAGGGGCACAGGCAGTGTTCTCTTACATCCTCCCAGCTGGAAACTGGGACCCAGGAAGAAGGAGGTGAACAGAATGAGTAAATGACTGGCTGTGTGAATGGTGCCACACTCAGGGCTTTGGATTCTGTCATCTGGGACACACCTTGGATTCACACACTGATGTTGGATGGGCCTCGCCTGAGCGAGTGGGATAAGGCTGTTCTAGGTAGCAGCCTGGTGGGGTTTATCAGCAGGATTTTAAACGAGGTTTGGTGAGGGAAGAGGATGTTCTGAGTGTCAGAGAGGAACCAGGAATCAACAGGGAAATACCTGTAAATTGTCCCAAAGGATTAAGAGAGGGCTCCTGCCATGAAGTGAAGGGGTCCATATCCCAGCTGAAGTGCCTCCTCACCAGTGCACACTGAGGGTGGAGTCCCTGTCCTGGGGGGCTCAGCAGGATGGAATTAGGTCTCACAGGTCTCTTCCAACTCACACCATGATCCTAATCACACCATTGTAAATCAGGTCTTACAGGTCTCTTCCAACTCACACCATGATCCTAATCACACCATTGTAAATCTGTCTATTTATATCACTATTTCTGCAGGATTTTTCTTCTGAAGTATGACAAATATTGGAAGATCCTCAACCCACGGCTTTGCAATTGGAAAGTTATGGTGCACTAATAACTGAATTCTATTTAGTGGTAACACTGCTGTCATTACACAGGGAAATTGTAGCTCATGGTTGTCCATGACTTGGCATCTATTCCAGAAGCACATGTTCCCCAATGTGGTAGCTCATCTCCCCAGCCTATGTGCTGTCAGTTTGTTACCATTTCAGCCTGATGAAGGCAACAAAAGACATGACTAGACACCCCTTGTGGATCTGGGAGCAATATCACATAGCAATAATTCTGTTAATAGAACATATTTTCAATTAATTTGTTTTCATTTTTAGCACATGTAACTATATTAAAAAATGACAGCAATAAAAGAGGGAGAAGAGTAATTTAATACGGGTAAAAGTGCAGCTTAGTGAAATGAAAATCATCATATTGAAATCACAGGTGGATAAAAGCAACGCTTATTGCTTCCCTTATTCTAGTTTAAATAATTTATCAGCTCTGTATCCTATTTATCGATTCTCTGAGCATGCCAAAGGAAAAGGAATTGAAAATATTTGATGCACTTTCCTCCATTTTTATCAAATTCATGATATGTAATTGATTCATTATTTCAAATACTAGAAGCAAATGATGTTTGCTCCTTCTCCCTGCTGGAAACACTACAGAGTACATCAATACATTTCTTTAGGAAACCTGGCATTTTTCAGAAGATAATTAATTTTTCAGATCAGACATGGAATTTGTACCATCCTTTAGCCTAGATTGAGTCTTCAGGAATATGGTGATTATGTTCTGCCACAGTAGACATGATATTGCAATTCCAAATCATTTTCTATACTGTAAATAGAAGTATTATATCTTTTTTTTCTTCCCTTGAGTTACCTCACTATCATTTGCTAGACCTGCAAATACAATAATGTGGGAGAAAACATTAAAAAAAAACAACAAAAATCCACAAAAAATATTCCCACACTTCCTATCTCTTCTGATCTTTATAGGCTGTTTGATTCTTTTTTAGCTTTCCCTAAGAGGGAGTTTATCATACTCTTCCCTGACAGAGGACATGCCTAAGATAGTGGTGCACAGGAGATCAGATGGATCTTATTATTCTCTATTTCCTCAGCGGTGCCTTAAAGAGAATCACAGCCAATTTATCAGGTTGCTGTTTGCAAGAATTGGACTTTAGCCTAACTACCTTCTTCAAAATTACATTTCAGTTTTTATAAGGGCTCTGTTTACTTTCAAGCATCTTGTCTGTCTTACTGAACTTAAGCCTTCTGCTACCACAAAACTGCATGCCTTTGCTTGGAAATGGAGCAGTGAAAGAAGAACTCCCATGCAAACAAAGGAAAAACCACAGATTTAGGGACAAATGAAAAAAAAATTACATATTAGTTTGGTGTCTTTACAAGATGTGAACATTGATATAACAGAAAAAAAGTATTCTTATGGTATTCACCCTTGCTAAAGTAAAAGGTTTTAGTTGAGAACCGAACCCTTGGATTTTATCTATCAATTGCACTGATCATGAAGGAACTACTGTGACTTACACTAGCTGGAGGTGTTATCCTGATGATTTCAATGGAAATGAGATAGATCATCATCAACACCAACTAGCAATTTTTCTGTTTGTGTCTCAGTTTACCAAACTAGAAGAACAATAATAGTAGCCATCTTACAGATACAGGGAGAAGAGTCCTAGTTATCTTTTGCAGAACTTCTAGCAACCTTGAGTGCATTATGCATGCATCTCCATCACCATAACAACAGAAACAAATGAAGGTAGGTAGCAATGTGGCACTTTTCTCTGTCTGAAGGAAACACAAGGCACATTTGAGAGGAAAAATCCTTGGTAGGCAAATAAAGAAACCAACAAAAAAGAAAGAAAATAAATTCTATGTCTACTCAGAGCTTACTTTAACCAACAGCAGACTCAGTTAATAGCTGAGACAAGTTTACACTTGGAAGATCTGAAGAGGAAAAGTGGCTTACTTTTAAGCCACTTCATTGGTCTCCCAATACTGCAAATTGCAGCACTGTGCATGGAGTGCCAATTTAGCTTCAAAGAAACCAGGTATCACATCAAAAGCACTGTAGCCATAGCAGCACAGAAATTGGCACAGAAGAAATAAAATCCTGCTAAGTAGCTTATTTCAAGGTAAGAAGAGCACAAAGGAGTCTTTCTGTGCTGCTGTGCTGTGCTCTGAGGAGATGCCTCTTGGTTTGGTCAATACTATAACTGAGGGTATTTTCTTGATTTCGGGGGTCTGGAGGGGGATGGAGACTATAACCTTTTTGTGGTACCTTCACATGTCCTTCACATACTTGACATGTTTTGTGTAAGAAAAGGTTGGAATTCGAGTATTTGCACTTTAAGAAGTAACGTTTAATTTCCTGGAACACTTTGGTACAGAGAGAAAAATTTCTTCTGCTAAAATCTATTTCCTCTAGTATTTGTTATCCTGTAGTTTTACTGTTTAAGACTCCTTACAGTTCCAACTCAGATTTTCCATCGATAAACACCAAATAACATATGTTGGAAGCAATTATATAAGCTTTTTCTCAGCCCTAGCTTCTCCTGAAATGAAATCTTTCAGATATCCTCTCAGGGCAGATTTGTTTCTTTTATCTCTGAACAGTGCCAAGCAGCTGGGGCACAGACCAGTGACTAAGTATAAACACATTTTTTATTGCACTGTCTAAACAATGTATAAAACTTAGACATTCACATGTCATGGAAATAGAGATGTGCTATTTGATATTCCCACTTAGGTATATTGTGTAAAGATTTTCTCCATTTACACTGAAATATAAGATTTCAAGGCTCATACACAAACTTGGGGTGCTGTAGAATACTATAGATGATATTGAATCCCCTTGAGAAGCTATGCAAAACAAGTTCATTCAGGTAGCAATATTTTTGCTGCTCTTTTTTTAGATTAGAAGTATTTCTGTAATTTTTTAAACTAGTTCCATCAATTCAAATTTAGATTTTCTCACAAGAAATAATAAATTTAAACTATGGAAAACTTTTCTGAAATATCCTTTTAGCATGTCAAATGTCAAGAAAGAAAATAAATTGGTATGGGATTAATTCCAATGAGGTTAAACAATGTCAGTAACACACCATCAATAAATACTCAAATTATACATCAGATTATTTAAACATACAAATGGCAAGTCCAGCTGGAATTTTTCTTTTACTAGAAAAATCAAGAACCCAAAACCCCCACAAAACAGAAACAAATAAACAAACAAAAAAGTGTTTATTTTTTCATTTTGCTTACTCATTTTCAAGGAGAAACAAACAAACAAACAAACAAACACCTTATCTTTACCTCACCATACATCTCTACCATCGTGGAATTGGAAAAAAAAACCCCAAACAATAAGAATAAAAATAAACCAAATAAAAACTACACCTACTGCTTCTCAGAGATTTCAAAGTGAGTGTAAGAGTTACAGACTGAACAGAATAGTAAATGTTAACTTTAATTTTTAACTCCCTCTCCTGCATTCTTTTTCCATATACTTTGTATACCTGAAAAAGAGGTTGGGAGAGAGACCACAGCTGTGTCTTTTTATTAGAGGCAATCTATTTTTATTCAATTTGTATGAAAAGAGAAGTAAAATCCTCATGTCAGTCAAATAATTTCACTAGCCAAACTACATGCTCATAAAAGTCAATCCTCCTGACAAAATTTTTAAAGCAACTTTTCATTTTGTTTAATATAATTTGTATTTTATGGAGCCTTACAACTATAAAAAGTACAGGCAGTTTTTATTATTGAATCTCAGTGATTTTTTAAGTTAATGAATTCTTACAGCACTAACCTCTTTACAAGACTGGAATTTTTCCTCAGTGTCAGTATGTGTTTCTTTTCTTCTTGCTTACACAGTGAATTATCGACAAATAATATTCAAGGAGCTTTTCTTGCAGATCTAAATAAATTGGCACATGACTATTAATTTCTTTGAATGAGGATGTGACTGTAAATTTTTCCAGGTGATAACATTTGGAGCAGCATGAGCCTTCTAAATTATTTCTTCTTTAATAACTTGAGAAAGTGGAAGTGGTGTGCAGTTCTGTTAGATCTGATGTCCTCAACTTGCTGATCTTGAGCAGTGTTTACAGTGTGTTCCAGGAAACCTTCATCACTCGAGTATTTTGTACTCAAAACTTGCTGTATTAGAAGTACCTCTTTTATGAACTGGATTGCAACTGGCCCAAGTGCATTTGGGAAACAAACAGGATCCATTGCATGAGTTGGACTATTTGGATCTTTGTGTCATAGATAAGATTATATGGCTTCTGTATTTTATTTGCCCCTCAGGGATTAAAGATGTTAGAGGAATGAGGAGAGATAGATCTGTTACTTCTAACAGCCAAATCACTGAAATTAATTGTGTTTTGAAAATTTTTGTTAATTTTTGTGTGTGGCAGAGGGTTCCAGAGGAAATTACTTCTTAGCTTACAATTTGAAGATCATGCCCCAAGTTGCTGAATCTCAGCTGTTTGCTCAGAGAGAAGGTGTGCAATTAGTTATCTAATAAATACATTGAAAACACTTTGAAAACCTCAAATGAGAGAGGATTCAATTACCTTGGGTAGACAAAAATACAATTCTCTTCACTGCTTCACTTTCTTTTTCTAAGCTCAATATTTACTGCGTGGGCCATAACACTTTTAAACATCTGGCAAATCACAGTTAGTGTTTACAGCATGCTACATGCACATAATTCAGCTCAAAATGTTATCAATGCATCTTGCCCTGTGTGGGCCTTAACCTGCCAAAAAGGTTAATGCTTGTTCCATAGTTATGGATAAGTAATTTTACCTCATGGAAAAGGAATGTCACCTGAAATGGAAGGGTTCAGGGTGCAATGAAATCTAGGTCAGTCCAATGAATGGGGTGAATTCGAGTGTTAGATTCATCTCTGTGCTGGTGCTGATGTGAGACAAAGAGAAATGCATTTGCCACACAGGGTAATTTATGAATACAGGATAAGGTTATTGGTGATGAACACCTCAGAATGCAAGCCTCCTTCTCAGCCCCATGATGGCTGCAGGAAGGACTTTAAACTGCGACAATTGGGTCACAGAACTCCAATTATCTCACGGCTCTCATTTATCTCAGTATGGATTTTCCTCACACAAACTTCAACTTTGTCTCTTGCTTCTTCTAAAATGTGTCCTATCTGCATATTTTGGTTGAAGCCTACAAACTCTGAGAACACAAATGGTTTTCTCAGAATTAATCTCTAAATTACTACACAGAAAAAAATCTCAAAATTACTACACAGAAAGATGATGTTGTCACTCTGAAAAGAAAGAGATATATGATTTAGGAGTAGAAACTTTAAGAAAGGGGTTTTTTATGAGTCAGATGTTTCAGAAAATGGAATAAGTAATTTCTTACTTGATTTAACTATCAGTTCAAAGTTCATTGATTACTCATTTCATTTTGGTGTGTTTTAATTACATTTTATGTAGCATAATACTAGTTAGAATAGATAAAGATCTTTTGACTCTTTCCCTCTATCTTTCTTAGGCATTTGGATTTAGACATTCAATCTTTACCCATTTCAGAAGGCCTTTTTTGATAGGCAATGTGCAAATATGGCTTAGAATAAGGTCTGACATTCAAATGAAGCCAATCAAAACACTTTGAGACATGAGTAAGAGTGAATTCTCATAATTGTATTTATTTGTGGTTGGTTCTTTAGGTCCAAGATAGCATAGTGACTTTGTGACAAGTAAAGCATAATGGACATTATTTTGCATTAAAAGAGCTGCTGGGATTTACTGTCCTCTCTGCTAACTAATCATGGGTAAATCATGACTGTAAGTTCTTAGTTATATTACAGGTTCTTGCTTTAAACAAGAAATTAAATGCATTGACTACTTGGAACAAAGAGGGCATTAAATTAAGGATTATGTGACCTTTAGAAAAAAGATATATCTTTAGTCAGACATAAAAGAGCTTAAGCCAGCTCAGTGCCTCCTTGAAAGGCCTAAAGATTCCCATGCAGCAGCATTTCTGATTGTGTGCATGATCAAGATGATTTAGTTTTAAGGTTCCAGGCTGTAGTCAAAACACCCCTATGTTTGCTGTGCAGTATTGGAAAGGGAATTTTAGATATTTAGAGTGTGATATTCTGATGGTTTGATGCTGGCTGGATGTCAGGTGCCCACAAAAGCCATTCTGTCCTCACCCACTTTAGCTGCACAAGGGAGAGAAAATACATCTTCTAGAAACCAAAACAGGAGGACTGTTGTAAGGAAAAGCACAATAATGTTAATAATATCATTATCCATTCTATAAATGCTGCAGAAGTGCTAATCCTCTGTATGTAGGAATATTATTTCTCTTATTCCTAATAATATGTGTCTAAAGAGCATGTCAAAAGCTGATTTTTGAGTGGAAACCATTTCCCATTCAGCAGTACTTCAAAAGTAATCCCATTGGAATTAGCCAAAGCTTTTCTCTTCTCTGTGAAGTCTACAATTTATAAAAACCTAGAAAACAGAGTAAAAGATATTTTGAAAGAAAAAGTGGTTTCAAACAATCACACTGAAAAAGTATGAACTGGATTCTCAGGTTTTCAGACTGCACACTTTGTGCAGTCTTGAAATTTTTAAATGATCACTAACCCTTAGTGGCAACTCTTCAATGAGTACCTGACAATTTGAGTTTGAAGTACCTGAACTGAATAAACAGCTACTGGATTTCAGAAAGTATTAGAAAATGAAGGCTGAGATTGATTTATCTTTTTATGTGAGCGTGTACATTTTTGTGTTTATTAGAGATTATAATGACTTGAATTTTTTCTGACTCAGGGAAAGGTTGTGTTGAAATCGGAAAAAATAACAAGAGTGGCTGAAGAACTGTTTTTCAGCCCATATTAATTTTTTTAGAAGGTCTATCTTCCTTAGACAGCAATCAGGTTCAGTGGTTCAGCTTGTATTTTGAAAATAAAAATGTTTCTCAAGTAAATAGTGTTTTTAAACTACGCAGGCAAGGTTAGAGTAATGCATCCAGAGTTAACACATGTATTTTAAAGGCAGAATTTATCACAGAAATAAAACCAGAATCCTTTGGAAAATAGGAAATAAAGTCTTACACTTCTGTAGCTGTAGATTCTCCTTGGAGCTGAACATTTTTTGGGCCTCGATATACTCTTCTTGGTTCTTGGAAAAAGTTAGAGATTGAAACCGTCAGCTGTAGGTAAAGGGGAAAAAGTTTGACACCTTTTCTTCATTAAAAACAGCTTTCCTTTAGTTTTCTCATTTAAACAAGAATGTTTTTCATTGTGAAAATTACACTTAGTGAAAATTACACATTAGTGAAAATTATTCACACTTACTAATGGGAGTATGGTCATGTATCATTGTGATAATTTTAAGTATGTTCTCATGCCAAGGTCAAAATTAACATCTTTAAACCAAATTCAATAGCCATCAGGCAGTTAGTACAGAACAGTCATAATAGCAAGACAACAATTTTCTATATAGTTTGTGAACCAATATTACTCTGTTCAAGTATTATCACCTCTTATGGGGTTAAGGAAAATGGATGTAGAAGGCTCATGGAAAAGTTTTGTATCTGATAACTCTTGATAACAAAAATCTGTTGATTTTTGCTAGAAAACATCTGTTCAATCTATTTAGTTACAAAAGTAAATCTACTAAACTCTAGTCCCTCCATATTCATATTCTATTCATGGTATACCTGCAATTCTTTGATAGAAGAAAAAATAAGAAAAAAAAAAAATCCCAGCTACTGGATAACAAATAAATGCTTTCTCTGTAGAGATTCAGGGTATATGCTCCTGCACATAGGATACAAATCTGTGCACACCCTTGTTATTTGTCGGATTATGATTTCTGACATCCAGGTGGTCAGAGTTCTTTTGCCCTTCTGGAATCTTTGGGCTAGACGTAAGAAAGAGACAGAGGCTTCAAGGTACTGTTTTTTCCAAGGTCTATTACAGTATTTATTCTTTTTCTTATCTCACAATTTGTTCTGTGCCCAGCGAGATCTGTCTTGCACCTCGGCCGTGGCAGGACTCCCACCCCTATGGGAGGTCGTTGTCTTAAATACAGATTATTACAAACATAATNAAATACAGATTATTACAAACATAATGTCTACAATTTCCTACCAATGATTACCATCCACATCAAACAGATC
>VWYP01033270.1:0-14978 GCA_013400435.1 Pycnonotus jocosus
TATATAGATATATAGATATATCCCTTGTGCTGTGAGGCAGTGGCATTTTGTCCAGATTTGAACACAACCAAGAAAGAGCAATTGCAGATAGTCCATAAAGAGCAGTAAGAATTATGACTCCTTTTAGAAAAGGTGAAGTAAACTTAAGTTTCTCAGTTAAGAGAAAGTCTTGGAATGTTAAAAAAAAAAAAAAAAAAAAAAAAAGTATTTGATAAATTCAAGTAAATTCTCAAAATTTTTGAAAGAAATAATTAAATAGGCATTCAGAATCACAAATTTCCTAATACTAAGGCAACTGAAGCATTGGAGTAAGAATTCGTGAGCAAATTAGACAAAAATCTTTCAATGAAGGCGCAGACACTGAGAAATGAGAGATGGATGAGAGTGATGTATTTGGTTCTGAGAGAGAATTCATTGTCACTAAGAGCACTTCTTGTCCACCCCAGATACCATTTTTCTTCTTGCAAAAGACAGTAAGCCACAGTCTCACTTCAAGACGGACTTGGACTGATTAGAGTGCCCAAACCTTTGACCTCATAAATCAGTGATATTTAAAGTCTACTGTGATTCTTTCATGGTAGAAGTATGTGTTAGTAAGAACTAAGTAGTGTAGGTATGTGGGCTTTTTGGATTTGACTTTGAATTTGTATTCAAATGGAGAGACAAACACACTTTTTATTTATTCACATATCCTTTTAAGCAAATTCCCAAGGCATTGAAAAATTTTTGGACAAAATAATAAGGCATGTGAAGCAGATGGGAATAATGCATTTGTTACTGTGAAAGTCTATGTGAAAGATTTTTTTGTTTGTTTGTGTGGTTTGGTTTGTCTTGGTGACAGCACAATGAAATGGCTTGAGAACAGGTACAGTAACATTTTCACTCCACATTAACAAATAAAGGATCATTATTATGGAAAACTGAGAGGCTTCAAATAGGCCATATGATATGATAACTTGAAGCTAAATGCCTTGGGAGAAAGGGACATCAGACTGAAAGGATTTGGATTTTTTTTTTCCCTTGACTTGTCTCTGACTTTGAGAAAAAATTTCTGCCTAGGCTAATTCTTTAGAAAGTAGTGCAATGAGTGCATCTCACTGCATGTTTAACAACATGACCACCATTGTTCCACTGAGTACTTTAGGGAACTATTATTATTTAATAACAAAAACAATGTAAGGCAGAAAAGGAAAGGTTGTAAGGTCCACATGCACAATACACTTGTAGTCTGGTTAAACATGAGGTCTTGCAGTGAAAGATTAGTACTATTCAGCTAGAATCTGGTTTTTGCTTATTCCCTTTAAAATATTAATATTCTTCATTTGCAGTGTAATGCACAGCAACACAATAAAAAGGAACTGAATAAGAAATTTTTGTAATACTGGCTCTAGTAGTCTGCATCTATTTCTTGTGTAATCCAAGCCCTTTTAGCTTTCATCTCTTCTAGTATTATAAAATTCTTTTTCAATATGTGCTTCAATTGACATGCAAACTTAATGCTTTAACTGTTAACATTGGACATTGTGCCATAGCTCGAAGGCAGACATATTATCCCCAGACCATTTTATGCATTTAGGTTTATATTTACATTTTGCATGCATTTTTGTTCTGAGTCAGAAATGTTGATATGGTAGTTTTATAATGTGTTGTGTTTAAAGTCTGTAATTCATAGTAAATGTAAACTTTCCAGTGATCCATTTTTTGCAAGCACTGTAAGGGAAAATTTGCCTGTGCATGAAAGGGATTAAATCCTTTGAGACAATTTTTGGTTAACAAAGTTCCCTCAGTAGAATATTCAGGTAGAACAGCTTTTCTGAATTATTTCAGTAGACTAATGCTTCCAATCTAGTCAGTTTTGCTGATTTAAGTGGCCCACTTGGGAGCCTATTGTGAGTCGCAGTCAGGATTTTTAGATAGGACAACATGTAAGACATTCTAGGAATCAAAAATATTCTGGATTCTATTGCATTCTTGACCAGCACCTTAACTGTAAAGCAATAGAATTAACTATTCAAGAAGAATATTAAAGCTTATAAGATTGTATTAACCTTCTGTGAAAAGAATTCTAATCAGATCTGAACTGTAATGAAAAGAATTAAATAAATATCTTGGCTTTTATATAGCATATAGCATTCGGAGGGGAGAAAAGGAATTCCAGAAGAATAAATTGCAATTATTCAGTCTGTTTTCATTTCTTTCCAAAAATTAGTAATATTGATACATGGGATGGGGATGAATGGAAAGCCTGAGGTCTTTACTATTGAATATTTACTACTGCTAGTACGTCAGCGCAGGGAGATCTAATATCCTACCTAGTCCAGTTTTCTGCTGCACCTTCAGTCTGCTCACAATTTTTCATGAAGAAGACAGGGACTGACTTGCAAGCTCAATTTCAGCCTTTGACTAATATTTCTGAATTGAATGAAAAAACAATAACTGAGGAAAACTGGACTTGGCCACACTGAGATACTGAGGAGTCATGTGTTCTCTAAGTAGGTCCATTGACACTGCATTCAGGAGAACTATATCAAAGTGGTAATGAAGCAACAAGGTTTTCAGATCATACTCAGACTAGTCTTCAAAAATTGACAGATTTCTTAGGGGAAAATATATCTCTTTCTAAACATTTTGATACTGCTTTTAAAATTTGGATGATACTGATCCAAGGTTTGTACAACAGGATCACTAGTTCAGCCATTTATAATTCAAATTGCTCTCAAACTTTTTAATATATAATAAAATTTCTCTCCAGATTAATGTTTACTTTCTGTGATAGCCACATGCTATAGACTGTTGCAGCTTGGTGCTTTTACATTCACATCAAGTGCCAGTTGTTTGAACAGTCTTTTGTCTTGCAGTCACCATGAATAACTTTGCACCATAATTTAAACAACTGTAATTTTAGTGTCCAAGCTTGAACTCCCAGCTTCCCTTTACAGTCAAGGAAGAGGTATTTCTGGAGAGTAATTCATCTCATCCTGAAATAGGTATCTGTGGGGGTTGAACAAATTTCCTTTAGGGGAAGACTAGTTTTCTTCATTGTTGTATGTATCCAAACACTCAAATGTGGACATTTAACCATTTAACCTTTAGATGTCTGAAATTAGAAGAGATAAAGCAATCTGTACTTTAGACAATCTGTACTGCACAGAGAAAAATATTTATTTATTTAATAGAAAAACATTACCTGGAATTTCAATGTTTTTCTTGATGAACTCCATTACTCATTGGTTGAATTTCAGATGAGGTCATCCCTTGTACTGAGAGCAACGTGCAGTATTCAACAGCTGAAAAACATTCTGATTTCCTGCTCTGAACTATTGGAAGGCACTTATTCCCAAGATGATATTGCATGCCTGTGTTGCTGAAAATTATACAGACATTTTTCATGGCCGGTTTCCAAAGATGGGAAAGTCATATTTTTGTTTTGTATCAACAATGGAAGTAGGATTTGATTTTCTACTCTTTCAATTGGTAGTCATTTACATGTGTGCCAAGAACAGAACTTTAGCAAGTCAAAATAGGTGGCTTTATGCTGCTCAGATCTGTCAAATCTCATGCACTGAACATGAGAGTCCTGCCCTTCTGTTTTGATTATTTTTTGTGTTTCTTTACCACAACACCTGTACTTTTGTCATGTGGTGCCATGGTCTGACTCCTGTTCTGAGTTCCTGCACAAATGCTGAGCTTCCTGGTCAGGGATCTGCTGACCAGCTGCATATACAATATGAGTCAGTAAAGAAATAAATTATTATGAAGTACCACACTGCCGCCAGGGCATTTCTTGTAGCCTGCTTTTGCTTCAAGGGACAGACAAAAAGGCATTTTCCCTTTTTAGAGCCCTGTGTGCAGTCTCATAGATGTTGTGATAACATATAGAACATGAATAATTTGCTATAATATTGTAGGAGAAAGCTAAGAAAAGTGTACATTTGTCTTTACTGCAGAGATGAAAATGGCAACTAAAGGTATAACAAAGACTCTAGTGACTCAGATCCAAACAATTTTCTGAGATTTTATGGCAATACAGATATAAAACAAATATGAAACAAAAGTCTTTGATTCTCTGTGAAACAACACATTCACGATGTTTTCTCATATCTAGGTAGCAGTATGTAGCTAAAAGAGGCAATGAGATGTATGAAAAAACAGCAAAAAGAAATTGGGAAAGGAAGAGAAACTGAGAGAAGCCTCAATCCAAAGCAAAACTACTGCATAATCACCCAAGACCCAAAAGGAAAATGTTCAAAAGAAAAATCAGGAAAGCCACTGCTTTCAAAGGGTGAAATCTACCCACAAGAAACATTTCTTTTCTTCTGTGCATGAAAAAGAAATAAATGGGAAGTTCAAATAATGGAAGAATCTGCATATTCATCACTTATATGGAAATGAAATTTGCTATGCAGTCATGATAAGACCTGCATTTCAGTAGCATTGATAAGCGAATGTCAAAGTATACATTTTTAGGAGACAATCTGGTTACTTTGGCAACTCAAGCAGTATTAGTCACTTCTGATAAAGCATCCTTCTTTCATTACCACCTGTGGCCTTTGTCACTCTGTTTCCTAGTAACATCAAGTTGTTTTGATAAAAAGTAATTAACATATTCAGTTGTAACAAGACTGTACATAAATTTGATCATTCTTTATTTTTTCTTTTCAAGGCAGCATAATGAAATTGAAAAGTAAGCTTTGTTTCCTTTTTTTTTTTTCCTAACTAAGCTGAGCGAATTACACTAAGTTACTGAAGCATCTATATATTGAAGCCCATTAAAATAATATAATTAGGTTTAAAAATGCTAGTTAGGATTGCTGCTTTAGATCAGGGGATATTTGATTAACAAAGACCAAAAAATAGCCTTGAGGTTTAATGAAATAAGAAATGATTCTTTTTCATCTTTGAGAAAATTGCAACAATTCAGAGATGGAGAAAATATTTTAAAATCCTTTCAAAATGAAATTTTGAATGGTTTCTGATGTAAACTACCTTGATTTTTTTAACCACTTCCTAAAGTCTGATAGTCCTAGGTCATGAAAAACATTAACTTTTAAAAACCTTTATACAAGAAATATTGTTAGATTTTATTCAGATGATTACTCATGTTGACACACAGAAAAAAACCCCTACACGTTACGGTGCACACATGCTTGTGCTAGGGACTCTTTCAAGATGTAAGGTTCTTTTCTTGCTGGAAAAAAAGTCAAGCTAGAGAGACTATGATTCTGGTGGCAGCAGCAATTCCCTGCATTGAATTACTACTGATGGCTTCCATAAGTTACAGAATTGCAGAAAGGCTGAGGTTGGACAGTCTCTCAAGACCATCCAGTCCAACGTCTCTGCTTCAAAACAGAGTCAACAAGAGCAAGTTGCCAAAAATGGAGTTCAGCTGGGCTTTGGATAATGTCAAGGTTGGAGTCTCCACAACCTCTCTGGGCAACATCTTCCAATCACCCTTTCAGCAGAAGTTTTTTCAACTATTTAAAATGTATCACTTTGTGTTCTTTGCCCTTTTTTTTCTACAATTGGACACCACTGAGAAGTGTTTGGCTCAGTCTTTACTCCCATCAAATCTACACTGAGAAGATCACCCTAAACCTTCCTTCTCCCATTAAACAGTTGTGGCTCTTTCAGCCTCTCCTCATATGACAGATGCTCCAATCCCTTAATCGTCTTTGTGGGCATTTGTTGTACTCCCTCTTGCGTTTTCGTGTTCCTCTTGTGCTGGATAATCAGAACTCAACCACAGCACTCCAGGTGTGGACTCACCAGGGCTGAGCAGAGGGCAAGGTCATTTTCCGTCAACTTGCTGGCAGCATCATAATAATGCCCTGGGAAGCTGTTGGGGTTTTTTGGTTTTGGTTTTGGTTTGTTTTCTGCTGCAATGGCACACTGCTGGTTCTTATTCAACTTCTTGCCTGTCATGTCCTTGTCTGAAAATCTTCTGGCCAGTCAGCCCCAGTCCGTACTGGTGCATGGAGTTATTGCTCCCCATATATGGGACTTTATTTCCCTTTTATCAACTTCATGAGGTTCCTGTTAGTCCATTTCTTCATCCTGTTGAAGTCCCTCTGGATGGCAGCACGACCATCTGGCATATCAGATATTCTTCTTTGTTTTGTATAATCTTCATATTTCTTAAGGATTCACTCTGTCCCATCATCCAGGTCGTGTCTTTGCTGAAGTTAAGATAAAATACATCACTCTTCTTCCTTCATCCAGAGTTCTAGTCCTTTCACTGCAGAAAGTGATTTGTTTGATCAAGCATGCTTTCCACTCCATAAATCTATGCTGACTACACCTAGTCACTTTCTTATGCTTCCTATGTTTAGAAATGGCTTTCAAGATTTTTTGTTATATCACCTGCCCAGATACTGAGGAGAGACTGGCAGTTCCCTGGGTCCTCCTTCTTCCACTTCTTCAAGATAGAAATAACATTTGCTTTTGTCCATGCCTCAGAAACCCCCTTGTGTTGCCCTAACCTTAAAAAAATATTTGAGAGAGGTTTTGAATAGTGGAAGCCATCTCCCTCTGCACTCAAGGCTGTATCCCACCCAGACAGAGATTGCCTCTGTCCATTCAGTTTACATGTTCCCTGGCTTGATCCTCCTTCAACAACCTTTAATCTTCCTTGTCTTTCATACGTCTCAGGGCAGGGATTAATGAAGGCTGGTCTTGCCAAAATCACCTTGTCAAGGTTAGGAAGGTGCTGAACACCTCAGCCTTTGCCATGTCCTGTGTCACATGGTACCCATCCCCATTTGGCAGTGGGCCCACACCTTCATTTTCTGTTGACAGATCTCTAGAAGTCCTTGTGGCCTTTCCTGCACGTTTTCAGATTCAGCTTCAGATGGGGTCTTGACTTTCCCATAAAAACATGCTTTTATTTGAAAACAGATAAAGACTTTAAAAGAAAAAATTATGCAAAATATGTTAATGTATATGTGGGTGTATATTTATGTGTATTAGTGTATGCATATGCATATGAGCATATATATATATTTATGTTGGTAAATTCTACTGACTATTCAAATATTAAAATAAATGTTGTCCAATTCCATATATATCACAAATTTCAGGGGTCTAAAAAGCCCCCTCAAAATTAGTGCAGACAAAAGAACTGAGTTTTGACTGGCCACCAGATTTCTGGTGTCAAAAGAAGTTACTACTCCATGTTCTTGAAGTGTGACCTTCCTGCTCTAGAAGAATAAGTGTTGCGGAGGAATTTGCCCATGGAATTCATTTGAAATTTAGATAGGTGTAATTCAATTGGTAATGTGGAAACAGCAACTCAACAACTAATTAGTTGTACACATTATACACTTATATTCATGGAACACATAAAATAGAGAGTTTGTGTCCCTATATGAGTATGATTTTGCACTCTGGAGTGTATTGGAGTGTTGCCAGTATATATCCCTTTGATTATAACCCAGTAGCACATGTAAATCGTGTTGAGAGTTGAGAGAATTTTTTTTTCTTTTGCACTTTCAGATATATTAAATATTTTCAGTTTGCCAGTGTTTGGTTTTGAGAAAGATGTTTATTCATAAAATAAACCACTCTATTAAAACATTGTCAAAATATTTACCATTTTATGATGTTGCATAATTTTATTTTGAAAGCTGTCATACACATTTGGTTTTCTTTTCTTCTTTTTTTTTTTTTTTCTCTTTTTTTTTTTGAGTTATTATTTACTAGAACGTGCACATTGTGATCATGGTATTTTCTGATTGATGTCTTTTATGAAGACTCTGTGATTTTATTTAAGTGTCCAGAAACTTTTCAGTACATTCCTATGAGAATCAGCACTTGCTGGATATTCATACTGATTGTGCTGGCCTTTTTTTTTGGTCTGCAATTGAGTTCTCAAAGACTGAAAAATATTAAAAAACAAAGAAACCTGTGAATAGTCTACATGAAATTTAGTCTTTGAGTTAAGTTCTCTGTACAATGGGATGGGGTAGAATAAGAGTTCTTTTTGATATTGCTGTGGAATACTGTTCATTTTTAAATACAATTTATTGCTACACTTTCATGATGAAATAGTTTCCAGGACTCTGATTATGAGTTTCCATGTCTTTGTGCTACTTTTTCTTATTACCCTGGGAAACAAAAGTCTCTGTATTCTTTGGAAGAATAAAAGGAAGCAGGTCATTTTATGTTATAGAAGCAAGGTAATTGCTTGCCATTATCACTTTTATTTCATATTGTTAATAATTGGAAACATAATGGTATTTGTAGTAATTATTCAGTTTCTTTAAAAAAAAAGACAGAACCAGAAACATTTTTTCTAACTAGATATTTCTCATTTTGAACTATTGCTGCAACTGAACTGCAAAAAAGTGTAATGCAATTTGTGAATTGTGTACAAATGTTACACATTATTTCCAGAAAAGGAAACACTGCAATTTTAATTTTTCACAAGCTATTTCCTTCACTAATAAAATATGTGAATTTCTAGTCAAAATTTGTTCAAAACAGAAATACTAAAATATCAAATCAGTCATAAATCTTTCAGAATGCAACAAGAAATGTATTATGAACTTTCTGTAGCACAGACTTGTTTGTTATAGCTCAGACTTTTAGAAGAGTATGAAGCCCTCATGACCAGAGAAAAGGACAAAATTAATCAAATAAATTGTTCATTAAAAGTTATTGCTAATCTATAGTGACATCATGAAGAATAATTCTTTTTATTCTTCAGGCCAAACTAGATTCAGTGCATTAATATTTGAATTTGATATTCTGACTTAATTGAGTCATCATTAAGAAGGTCAATAGAAAAAATAATTTAAGATTTTGATTCTTAAAATGATTATGGTAGCTTGTACTTAAAAAAAGGCTCTTGAATCCTTTAAACTAGATTCTTCCCAGTCTAAGTCACTACAGGAAAGGTTGGTGAAAATTCAGAGTAATGTTCCAGCAGTGAGAACAATTCCAGCATATGAGAACAACTTCTACACAGCAATTGAATCCAAAATTGTTATTCTGTTTTACATAGCAAAATTCTCTGGTTCAAATACAACCAAGATCAGCAGAGGCCTTCACTGTCTGTGGAAGTGTTGACTTTGGGTTTGAAGCAGTTAGGAATGACTGAAATGCACACTAGCATATGTTCAAAAAGACATATTTTTCTCATCTTATCTAGAAGTGAGCACTGTGCTTCAGTTCATCTAATCCCTAATCCATTTAAATTACTCATTTTGTCTGAAATGTCAGCTATGTTTTTGTAGGTAGAAGAGACAGTCAGGAACTTCTAAAAGCAACTAAGTTATCTCCATTAGCTACAGAGAAACGACAGTGATGGATCCACTTATATGTATAAATCTGGTAGAAGAGAACCAAAAGATGCTCTATTGGGTTTGTATGGCCAGGTTTTGGTGGTGGGGGGTGCTACAGGGGTGGGTTCTGTGAGAAACTGCCAGAAGCTTCCCGCATGTCTGAGGGAACCCCATTGGCAGATCCAATGTCGGCCAGACATATAATATGGTCATTATATAAGATATAACTATGGTTCAGGACTTAAAATTGAAAGGCAAAAATCAAACAAACTTGTCAACCTCAAGCCAACCAATCTCAGTATTGAAAAGATGCTTCACAAGGAATTCCATCCCTTTAGACTGAGAGAAGTTTGATAAGTATTTTTCCAACAACCACAGTTTTATGGCAATAAAGTCAGGTACAATTTTAATTCAGAAAATAAATTACTTTGATAAGGTAACAACTTAAAGGGTAGTATTTGCAGTACTTCCCTTACCAAAGGGTAAGAGGATGGGGAAAGAATTGAATATTTATGTATTTTAGGGGGAATGTTATTTATATTCCATAATTTAATATGTCAAAGTTAATAATTCCTATGTTTATCCATTTGAAAATAATAATTTCTACATGTGTTCCTATAGAGGGCTGATTAATTTACCTCATATGTTTGGAAGTCTTATTTCATTAAAAGGAATCCATTCAAATGTCACTCTGCGTTGAAGCAGAGATTTGATTTAAAAGCTACATATACTAACAGTGTTCAGGTTTTCAGCAGTAAAAATACATTATCAAAAAGAATATTTGTGCTCTGAAATGTTTTTATTTCTTGGTAACAAGATTATTTTTCAGTTTGGTTGGAATTTTGTTTAAATAAGTGAAAGTATCTCATGGACAATATTTACACAAGGAGAGCTGAAGACAGGGATGACATCAATATCATGAGAAAACAGCTAAATAGTTAATGCAGCAACATCACCTTGAGATTGGGAAGCTGTCTTCAGGGGCAGCAGGGTATTAGGAAATCTGAACTGTGACTATAAGTAGTTGTTTAGAAAGAATAAGGACTCTGGTAGGTAAACAGATACTGAGCTTTATTCTCCTGTGTCCCCAGAAGTTGATGTAGTGGAACAGAGTACTCTGCTGGGATCAAGGCGAGATGACATGGCCATCATCAGTAAGATGAGATGCAGCTGACTCAAGAAAATTCCTTTGCAAATAAATCAGTCTTCCAGGCTGAGAAAATAATTTTGCAGATACTCTGTCACTGCAAGAACACAATGCTCCTGCCTCATCCATGGGTATGGTCTAACTCTTTGACGGGCAGTAAGCTCATTTATCTCTACTGACTGATAAACAGGGATGATCAGCTTTAGGAGACCCAAGTGATGAAAAAGGGCAAAGAATGATTTTGGGTACCCCATCCCTGGCAGTGTTCAAGGCCAGATTGGGTGGGGCTTGAATCAACCTGATCTAGAGGAAGGTGTCCCTTTCTATGGCTAAAAGGTTGGAACTAGGTGATCTTTAAGGTCTCTCCCAACCCAAACGAATCAATGATTCTGTGGAGGAAACAAGAAATAAAAGATTAATAAATTTTTGTTTAGAATTAGGTATATTATGCTTTTACTACTTCCTGGTTAGGTTCTGCTTTGGAATATTTTTCTACATACTTTTGAAAAACATGTCAGAAAACAATACAACCAAAAGGAGAAAATTTGAATTGTAGTTGAGTGATGTCAGAATACCAGTTCATGGCTAACTGACTTTCCTTTTTATTTAATTCTACTGTTTTTCTTTTTGTGGGATGGAGTTAGAAAGAACTGCCTTAACTTTACATGCTAGCAAAAAGTACTGTTAAAAACTAATAGGAATTGTATACTCTCCTGGTTACATTTCCCCAGTTCCAGAGTAATGAGAGATGACAACTGGAAAATGACTGTTTAGAGGTGACCTTAAAAGGCTGAGGTGATTATAGACCTGTTAGTTTGACTCCACTACTGGAAGAGAAGTTATAAAAATATGTGTAACTATCATAGAGAATTGTTCATATTTTGCTTACAGAAGATCACAGAAGGTATATTTAGGAAGGTGCCCAATATATGTGGTCTTCAATAAGAAAGCTTCTCTCAGTCCTTTTCAGGTTTTCTAGGTGAGTAATAACTGTTTGAAGGATAGGAGACTAAATTTGGGAATAAATGTTCAATTTCTCCAATGAAACTTGTGCTCTTTAACTTCTCTGATTGACCAAAATCTTAAAAAAAGTAGCAGAAGACAGATAAAACTAAAGTGATTAAGTTGTCGATCCTTTCAAATGAAGGGTGATAGAATTTAAATAAACCTAATTAATCTATATTTTACTTATAACATTATGTAGTAATAAGAATGTAGGAACAAAATGATGATCTATAGATTAGATATTACTTTTCAGGAAAGAGCTTATTAGAGGACAGTTATTAAATCTCACTTCTCAACAGCTGTTAAAAAGACAAAACTTATAGGATTTTTAAGAATGGTCAGTCAAAAAGAAGCATCACAAGACTAGTATCTAAACAAATGTTTTGCCTTCATCTTAAACATTCCATTCAATTCTGCTCATATCTAAGAAAAAAAAATTTAAAAAATAATAAAAAAAATTTAAAAACACACACACAAACAAGAAAACACTCCTAAAGATCTTGTAAGTGTGCAAAGGTGCTTGGAAAAAGATCATTAGAAATAGAGACTTCCATGCAACCAGGATTATTAAATAAAGTAAGGGTATTCAGCATTGCAAGGAAATGATTGATTCAGGTCAAAGGAGATGCTGGAGATCTCTGTAAGATATGGAGAAAATATCCAGGTCATTGTGGGTCATTGTGTTTTATTGTACAAGGAAAAGTTATTGACATTCAATTAAATTGTTAGGCATAAAATTGTAGAGAAACACAGGTACATTTCTCACAATTGGAAAAGTGTTGAAGCAAAGTATTGCTGTACATTGCACCTGCTCTTACAGCTTCTCTAGGTATCTGCTGTTTACTCTAATGGCCTAAGGCTCTGAAGGTTAAGTGGCTCATAGACTGGTTCCTGTCCACGTTTGCACTAGTCCTTCCAGAGTAGAGTGGCTAAGCCTCTTCTCAGCCCTGTGTGGTGCTCCTCTTGCCCTAGCACACAATTCTTATTTTGTGTCTATGTGCATGGGTTTTTTTACAGAGAATGTCTGAAATAACACAAAAACTGTGTTGTAACCTGCCAGAATAGGCTCTTCAGGTATACTGTGCAGAATATGGGTTGCATGGCATCAGGTATAGAAAAGAATTATTCCCTCTACTCTGCAACCATAAGGAACACTGTGTCCACTTTTAGGATAACCAGTGCAAAACAGACATTGTCGTGTTGACCTGTCATCTACCATGTCAGGACCCTGAAGCCATCTTCAGAGCTGCTGCAATTGCATGTTGTTGTTGCACCCCAAGGTGCATGAGCTTGCTGTTTGCCTTGGCTGAATTTTGTGAAGTTTATGATGGCCCTTTCTCCATCTCTCTTTCTGAATAGTAGCTCTGACCTCAAGAAATCGGGTATTCCCCTGCCTATCCTTTGTTAATGTACTGGAGGTTTGTTCTGAACCATCATTCACATCACTGACAGAGATTCGTTGATCCATCCAGTTGATTCATCAGCCTCAGAATCAACTCTTGAGAAACAGTACCCCAAATTGGTTGCCTGTTAGGCTTTGAACTATTAGCCTTGATTCTAATTTGCACAGCCAGTTTTTCATCCACCCTGCAATTCACACATCCAGCCCATCTTCACCCAGTTTGGCTACAAGGTGACTTTGTCAAATGCTCTACCAAAAAAAAAAAAATTCTTCCAGTGCTTCCTCCCCACCAGCTCCATGATCCACAGAGGCTGTTTACTCCTCACGGAAAGCAATCAGGTTGGTCAAGTGCAGTTTGGTCTGTGATGGCTGTTCACAGTCCCTCATTGTCCTTAATATGCTTGGAAATGGATCCGTGGGGATTTGTTCCATAAACTTCACAAGGCTTTCATATTTTCAGATTAAATGTAAACGAATGTAAAAATTCTCTTCTAAAAATTCTTCTTTCATCCAGGTAGCACTGCTTCAGAGTTATTCTAGTTTGCATTCATATTTTTCTTTTTGTAAATGATGAATTATTCATGAAGTATTCTAGATAAGGTTAAATATTCTTCTCTACAAAGTTACAGTAATACTTTCCTTCAGTTCTGCAAATACATAGTGTGACACATAACATATGCATGTTGTAGCCTGTATTATGCTGGCCTTTTTCAGTTATCCTCTCCTCCATGAGTAAACCTAGTTCTGTCATATCTTTTACTATTCCTCTCAGTAACATTATTTCCTAATTGTGTTACCTTTTTCTGTAATTTTATTATTCCTCAAGATTTACATCTCACTCTAAGGTATTCATATCATCCTGTCTTTTTTATTGAAAAACATTCTTTAGTGTATTTCTGCTCTTTTTGCCAAAACCGCTACTTAAAATATTCTTAAGGAACTTATGAGTATCTTCCTTCCAGCAAAATATGTTGTTTTCTTCCCTTGAACTAGTTTTGTTTCCATCTCAATTGTTGTAGTAATAAATGTTAAACATTTTTATATAAACTAACAATTTTTAAAGTGTTATATCTAATGCTTAGGGAAGTCTGAAAAAATATATCCATTTTTTTCCAAAATATATTTATATTTTTAAATAATTAATTTTCTAGATATAAAGCCAGTCTGGCATCTGTTCTTACCTCATGCATTTTATAACCTTTTTCCTTTGAAGCATTCTTTTAAAATATTATTTTTTTCAAGAATTACTCTAAACCATACTTTCTTAAACATTCATCCTCAAGGCATATACATCCTTATAAGCCTTTTGTTTCACTTTCTTAGAGGTTTTATGATGTTTAGTTATATTAGTTATATTATATTAGTCTAGTCATATAGTTATATTTCCTGCTAGACAAGTGAGACTATCACCAAAAAAAAACCAAAAACCAAAACAAAACAAACACCCCAAAGTTTCTTCCTGAAAAAAAATGGTATTGAATAGGAGAAATCAGTGGGGTAGCTTGTCCCAAAGAGCATTGGCAAGAGGAGGCAAATCTGCTCACAGTCAACAGACACTTGGCTTGTTTTCACTTACCTTGGGAGATGGAGAACTGCGCTAACTTCTTTGAACCTGCATGATGGATGCACCTGTTTTTCAGACCCCAGAGGAGATTTAGGGGATACAGAGAGTGTGTGACTGTCAGGCTTCTTTTACTGATCCCTGCAAATGTAGCACAGTAGTGTGTTGTGTTTGTGGCTACACAGATGCTGAGTACAAATCGTGACTCTACCCAGTACCAAGGTGGGACTGGTATAACCGCCCTCACAGGGCAGGAGAGATCACAGCGGGGAAGAGAGGTGCTGTATTGCCGATCTCAGGTCTGTAGGGATGCCTGGGATATCTCACTGGAGATCAACACTTGAAACTTAACAGGCTCTTCATCCACACTTACTGAACTATTTACATTGCTTGGCATTCCATGGCTATAGTAGCAAAAAAACCAATGGTGCAGGTATACCAGCAATAGCATTTTGTCCTTGATCGATTCAGAGTGAGTTTTACCATTTCATTCAGAAGGTAAGACCCATCATGATTTTATAGAACTCACCTGGCATTCAAATATTTACACTTTTATTTTCTGGAATTATTAATCAAGAATAA
>VWYP01033272.1:0-15204 GCA_013400435.1 Pycnonotus jocosus
CTCAGCTGGAACCAGCACATTAGACTTCTAGTGTGGAAATAAAAGTTGAATTTTGTTTTGAACCCTGTGCCTTGGTACAAAATAGAATAGGAGAACTGATTGAATTTCTTTTCCCACAAAACTGCAGGTTTCTCTTGGAAAAATGCTTTTTTGTAACTCTGCTGATTTTTCTTAAAAATTTTAGAGTGTTTCATGTAATAGATGCAATGAATTTGTGTAATACAATTACAAAAACTCCTTTTTTTTTTTTCAAAGGAGTTTCATGAGTTATGTTGAAGTAACTAGGTACTATTCATCACTCTGGTAATTCTAATGCTACTTATTTCAACAAATGTTAAGGAAGGAAGACACTACCTGTTGTTTTCACTAAGAATGCAATAGAATTTGGGTATACAATGTAATTGTGTCTACTTGCCCAACACAAAAAAAGTCAATGAGGTTTTCACTTCAATAATTTGAAAACGAAATTCAGTAAAGAAATTTCTCATTTTGATTTATTCAATATCCTTATTATTTCCTTAGTCTTAGTCTTAGTCTTCCTTCAATTATTTTACAGCTCTAGAGATAGGTCCAAAACTGAAAGTGCCTTTGGACCTCTGTTGGCCTTTCTACTTTTTCAGTCAATCCACATCATCAGTGAAGGTGCCTTTGATGTCTCTTTCAGACCTTTTAAGAGGTGATACTACAATTCTTTCTCCCTGTTTTGTTCATTACTCTTTAAGATCTATCTCCGTGGCTAACTGCATTGTACTTAGATTTTTTTGTAGCTTTTTTTTTCCTAAAAAAAGTTACTTTTGCTAAAGGATGGATGTGTAGAGCAGTCATATTTTAGGTCCATAAAACAATGAGTGACCCTGCTTATTGGGTAAAATGATTTTCTAAACTGCAGTGAAATGTATTTAGCAAAGATATCCCAAATTTACAGCTGAAAAGTGGTGAAGACATATAGCTTTCAGTATTTCCAAGGTATATAATCTTCTGGAGGTGCAGACATATATGTGTTGAAGTTTTAAAAAATGCTAGTTTTCATACTTGTAAAATATTGAAAGGCAGTGATATGCAAGAACCTTTTGAAGGATCTACAAATGTGACTAGATGCTTTAACAAGTGCTTACAATATCGTGGCTCCAAGAGGCACAGCTCCAGATCAAGCAAGAAATCTTTCAGAGTATCAGGAATTGAAGCCCTCAGCATATAGCCGTGGGATTAGCTGCAAACCCTAATTTCCTTCTCTTTGATAATCACAGTTTGAATCCAGTTTTAATGAAGGTGCAGGATTACAGTTATTTTATCTCAGCTGGTTTGTTAATTCCTAGTCGACAACACATTTTCTAATACCAGAGTAATAACTTCAGCACATATAGGGGCTGTAATCATGCCAAGACATCCTGTCAGACTTTATAGAAACCACACAGGAGTTAAATAGGACCATGTGCAAGGCCAGACTAGCAAGTAGAAGCCAGATAAAACATTTGAGCATTCATATTTGATTAAAGGGCATGGGACTGGCAGCATCCTTGATCTCTCAGCAGAGAATTACATTGTGAAGTGGTACAGCAACAACATGATATAATATAATTTAATGGGGAAGAGCTGATATTTCATTAGCAGCCAATGATTTGGAAGAATGTTTTCAACACATTGCTTTTGAATAGGTTATATATTAAATCCATATAGCTAACAGTGCTTAACTAGGTCTGAAGAATGGTTACAGCATCTGTTATTGACAGATTCCAAAATGACTGTCTTGGAGAAAGAAAAAAATATGAGATGTCTTCGGAATTTGACTAAAATTGGCTAAGAAAGTTGTTTTGACTGGTGGCTTCACGTATGGAATTCTGTAATACTGGAGCTGGTTTTAGAAAGCAGGAAAACAGTTATTTGCTGATTTTTCCTGGGTTTGAACACTTTATTTCTAGTTAATAAATTGTGAATAGGAGAGAATTTTCTTTTTTAAGTGTGGAGGCTTTTTTAATTATATTTGTTCTTGTAGATTAAATCTTTGCATTTAGGGGAGTATGTTCTTCAGATTTTCAATAAATTATAGTGTTCAACTCATCAAATATCAAGAAAACAAGAGTTCAGGCAGGACTACAAAATTTGGTGGGTTTGAACAGGAGGCCTCAGAGGTGGTTTATGTATTTCATAAAATGTTCTGGATTTTTGCTTGGTTTTCAGTTTACCTAGCAGGTTCTATACCTATCCTTCTCTCTCTTGACACACACACACACCCTCCACCTCCTCCCCCTACTTTCCTTCCTCGTTTTCTTCCTTTCTCTCTTTTTCTCCTTCCTGATGGATCTTGACACGTGGCAGTCTTCATAAATTGTGCACTGCTTCTTTTATATTTTAAGCATTTTAAAGGAACTCCTTAAAATTTATTAAATATGTTAAAATGCATTTCATTTTTGATAGCACCTCCTGTCTAGGTTCAGTGGTGCTGCTCTTCATTAGTGTTCCTGTAGCTGTTAGGTAAACGGAGTGGGATCATACCCAGAAAACAGCCTCAACTCCTCAAGGAATGCAGCAGGTGACTGGTTCATCATATAGGATTATGTGAATTGTTTATCTAGGTGAGACAAAAGTCTGTCAAGCCAGGATTTGGGAGCAGAAGCCTCAAGTGCCCACAGGACATGGAGGACACCATGGTGTGGCAGCACAGTAAGTACACCTCCTCCAAAACAAGGTCTCAATTTTCAGCCACCTGTATCTCGGGGATGCCTGTATTTTTATTTAATAGCTGGTGTTTTTCGCTCTCCTGTAAAGTAGTCCAGACGCTTTGTGGATGCCTGTAAGTCACAGTGGCCCATGGCAAAGATTTCCAAAGCTTGATTGATGTGATGAATGCCCATTTGAGAGGGTAAGCAGGGGACACATGCACCACTTTGGCTGTGTCATTTGCTTTGCCAGTCCTTGGGATCTCAAAGGTTAGGCAAAGACTGTTCTTTCATTTCTCCAAGTGGCAGGAAGCCTAGCAGGTCCCTCCTAGCAAACCCTTCTCCACTTTTCCCCAGACTAAAGAGGCCATGTTTGTCTAGTCACTCCTCAGGCAGATACTGCATGCCCCGATCATCTGTTTTGGTCCTTCTAGCTCAGTCTTTTTGCACACAGGTCCAGAATTACATGCAGCATCAAAACATTTCTGTCCCATGGATTTGCACTGAGGCATATCACTCTTCCCTGGTTTTGATCACTATCCTTTTTCTTAAGCACCACAGTTTTATGAAGCTAAGGCTTCTCTCCATCCTACAAATTAGGTAAATTTACCTGAGGTAAAAGCAATAAGAAGACTGCTCTTTGTAACATGGCAGCTAACATAGTGTCTTTCCACAGGCTGACTATTAAATCGTCTTGTGTTGCTATCTGTCTTTATGTTGAATTATGTAAAGTGTCTAAAAATTAGTGAAGCTTCAGACACTATACCTTTTTTCCAACAGATACTATAAATTATTTAAATATTATTATACTTTGTGTATGTAAAAGTTGATATTAGAAGGGCAATAGGAGCCTGCTTTTAGCCTCAAAATATAAAGAGAAATTGCTACTCTTTGGACAACCTTCTGGCTTTTTGTACAAGTTCAATTTTCAGGTGAGAATCTCAACGAAATAAAAGCATACACCATCCTATCAGCAACAAAACCCTAGTCTGTGCATAATATTCTGTGTCCTGGATGTAAATAGCTATTAATTAATCAAACAATTGTATGTTTTCTCCCATTCAGAATAAACAAAAGGTTATTTGAGGTAAACAAAGACATTATTTATATTTTGAATGTCCTCACAAACAAAAATCTGGATTATTTATTTTGATGTAGCAGTTACCAATCAAAAGGAGAATTAGAATATGTTAAATTATATACAATTGTTTTAAATAAGTATTATTTCATAAATGCTGCATCAGCTAAAAGTTCTTTCTAGCTTCAGGGATAAAATTCTTAATATTAGCTAGCCCTCTCTCTGTACATGTTATCAGCACTCAGGGATGCAGCAAAACTTACCTTCTATCTGAAAGGGCTGTTTTGAGTATGTTATCTCTAGGGGACAATACAGAAATCATCCACGTTTCATGAGGCATCTTAGCTTTCTCCCAATATTATAGTTACATCATAGATTTTAATTCCCTTTGCAGATGGTTTAGTTTGTTTATTTTTACACGGATTTTTTTTTTCCTTAATTGAAACTGTTGGTCTGAAGTTCAATATAAAAAAATAATTACCCCATTGTTATTTTATTCCAGTTTTAGTGGACTATTCACAGATTATGGACATTTTGTAGCATTTCCAAGGGACATGGGAATGGATATGAAGTGAAAGAAATTAAAAAGAAAAATAACAAGACCAAGGAAAATTCTATAAAACATCAAGTCCATTTAAATTACTGCAACTCTCTTACTTATAAACTTTCCTACACAGAACTACTCTCTCTAGAGACTTTCAAAAATCTATTGCTAAAAGTGCCAACACTTGTATCCACCAATTTTAGTAACCCACAGATACTAAAATCTGTGGGTCCACTTTCTCCTTAATGTCCAAGATTTAGCAGCTTTTCGTTTTGTTTTGTTTCTTAAAATTAAGCAAATACATTGTCTATCACCATTACTGTTTTGTGTGATCTTGTAGGACACATTTTGTGAGTCACAGTGTCTCTTGCAGACACCATCCTAATTTAAAGGTAACCACCTCCAGGGAGCTTAGCTGTAGCATTACATGGCAAAGTACAGGCTTGCTCTTGTTTCCTGCATCAGGAGGACACGTCTTCAGCTCAGGTTTCTGGCCAGCCATAATTCTCCTGGTACAACTGTCAATTAACGTGTTTGAAGTGAGCAATGGCATGCTAGCCTGAGTTATCACATTCTACCCCTGGTATGAACGCCCTAAAATAAAGTGTACAGCCAGTTTTTCTGGGAGACCTCAGAATATTTTTGTTGAGTACTTTCTGGGTGAACTGATGCAGTCTACCTTCTAGCAGATAAGAAGGCACTCTGCCTGATGATGATAATACATAGCACTAGATAGTGTTAAAGTCATTAGTGTCTTTATTAATAATGACTCTTGTAGAACATCTTTATTCCATTATGAAAAGCTTTCAGTATAATTGTTTATGCTTTTGGAGATTAAAAAAAAAATACAAGATTGAAGTGTTCATGGTTTAACTCTTTCATGCCTTAAAGATAACTTGTCAGACAAAAGTCAGCAAATGGTTTACAAAGAACTACGATAAGAAACAGATTTTATTCTTGTTCTGTGCTCAGGTCTGGGTCACTCTCTTTACTGTAATCTGGGTCACTCTCTTTACTGTAATCTGATAACACTGATCCAGCCCTTACGTAGAACATAGCCAGCTGGTTGGAGTTCTCTTGTGACCTTAAAAGAACACCATTAACATGACCCAATGTTTGTGAGCTGATAAAGACCAAATGATCAACTGAAATACTTGTAGCAAAAATACTGCCCTTTTTAATATAACTTTGGTATACCTGAGTTTGAATGTTAGCTTTAGAGTTTTCGTATAAATGTGTTTTCAAGGAAATATGTTGTTTTGACAGTGCAAAGTCCAGATGTGTTTCCATCATCTGGATCTCTTTCCATTCTTTAAACAAAATATGCAGAGGTTCTAAGCAGGAGAATGCAATTTTAAGTACAATCTTAGTTTATGAAAATGTGAATATTTGGGGTTGTTTTTCTGTGTTCTCTCACCTCCATTATTTTTGTATAAGGAAAACAGCAAAATTGTGATGAAACAATTACTTTTCTTCATCATTCTCTTAGGAGTTAGTACTAGTTCTTTTTTTCTGGTTACCAGAGTAGGTTTTTTGCTGTCACTTTTAATTATATCATTCAAAGTACTTATAAACCTGCTTGGTACATCAGGCTTACCTCAGAATTTTTAACCTGTTAAGTTGATGAAAAAGCAGGTAACACTTTTAACTATTTTCTGAGGCAGAAACATCTTTCTTGGGTGTCTTTCCTGTCACCAGCTGTACGAACTGACTGCCACTTCATTTCTCCCACTCAACAAGACACTAGCTTTAAGAAATCTTGGACTCAAATGCTATTTGTTTTCCTCAAAATGAAATTTTTCTTGAATTGAATGTGAGGCACTTGAAGGAAAGACTTTCTTGAATATATTAAGAACATACACTGGGAGATTATGTGAATAGCAAATATCACTAATATGACTTTTGGAATTCTTTTACGGCTCCATCTATTGATTTGCAATAACTTAAGATGTGCATTTTAAATAAAGCCTTTTATTTACTAATTTTAAAGAACTATTTCATTCCTAACGGTATTTTCTTTCAACCAAAATCTCTCAATGGAATTGAAAGTAACTTCACAGCATGACTGTGACAGAACTAACTAGCCCAAAGGCCAGAGTCTCAGTTGATTGGGAAGGAAATTGAGGTCATCCCCTCAATCTTCATGGCAAGAGTTAAACTGCCACGTTGCTGTATATTATTTAAATTCTCTTTGTAGGCAAATCTGAAAGAAAATATGCTATCTCAGCTGCAACTGCTTAACATTTGTTAGAGTTTGATCATTTTTTTTAGTCACAGGACTTTTAACAAATGCAGGGCTTAATACCCACTTGGAGGTCAAAAAGGTACAGAGGACATTCCCTATGGAGGTGTCCTGAAGAGCGAGGAATATCTAAGCAGACCTTTTCACATTCCCTTCTCTTGAAAGCTTCCTGCTGCTCTACTACTCCATGCAGGAAAGCTGCTGTTCTCACAGGGAGTTGTCCTCCTTCTATGGGGGAGAAGTGAGCTGGATTTGTTTTCAGTCTTTGGTTTTTTACCTCAGAGGAAGCAGCAGAGGCAGACATGGAGCTGAAGATCATTCCTCTAAGTTGGTGTTTATTTCAATCCACTGGTTATATTCCTCACTGAATTTGCTTTCTGTATATGTATACTTTCCTTTCATGTTAGTAGATTTCTGTATTCCTTCCACCATCCAATTTTACTCTCATTGCAGAAGTTTTACATGTCTTTTTCCCAGTAAAAAGTGGCTGTTCAGCAGCCTTTGAGCTTATCATCACAGATTTAAAAGGAAAATTTACTAGCTTGTTTTCTCTTTACTCTTTGGCATTGTCCATGTGCAGCTGGTCTCTGCAGATGTTTTCTGAACAGAGCTAGTGACTTCTAAACCCTTGCAAATATCATCAGTGTTACAAGTTCCTACTTTGCTTAGGGCTGCATCACAAACGACACATATGTCCTTTGCAAGATCTGGCTGCACTCCTTGCCTTAAATATATCCTTCACCTCATTGTAAATACATGTTTTCTCATAGCAGTAGAGTAAGTAAACATGTATCTCTTATTGATGCTGGAATGGTCTATCTAATGTGAAAACCATGATTTTAAATAAGCTATGTGTTCCATTCACAGACTAAGGATGCTTTTCTAATTACCTTTGTATAATTTTATACTGCATTGATTTGCAGTTGAACTACTCATTAACTCCTTTTTTTTTTAGTTCTAATTCTTCTTTACCCTTTGCATCCTTTTGTGTTATTCCTTGTTATCTATTTCCTTCCTCCTTTCCTTTCTCCATTTGATTCCTTTCAAATTAAGAACATTTGTGCACATGAATATGGTTCATGTGTCCTTTCTTCTTTTGACTCTGAAGATTCCTACCTTCTCTAAAGCATTTCCTGCACCCCACATCTGCCAAGTTCTTTACCTTTTGAGCTTTTGAAGAAAAGCATGTTAGAAAAACACAAATGCTCCTGACAAATACCCTTTATATTGTTACACTGCCTCATTTGTGGCTGCTTAGGGTATAGGGAACAAAGGTCATATATTCAGTAGCTGGTATCTGTGTATGCAACCATGTACATATTTCTAAGCATTGTAAAGCAAATAGTAAAAAGTGGAGTTTGGTCCTTGGCTGTGAAGAACTTTACTGGCTACAGTATACATCCTAAGGGCAGGGGGCAGGGGTGGTGGTGGTGATGTTGTTTCCTCAAATCCTGAATAGTGTAAAGGAATAGTGTAAAATCCCCCAAGAGCTTTTGTTGTTGTTGTTGTTGTTGTTGTTGTTTGGGTTTTGTTTCAAAATAGTGAGACTCTTGCTAGTGATGACAAGCCATAGCTCCTAGCTTTGGAAAAGAACTGTTCTGCTGATGGTGGTCCATTTAAAAAAGAAACTGTAGAGGGAAGCCAGCCTAAAGCCCATTGCTTTCCTCACATTTCAGAGATTCTTGCCTTTGGGGGACAGTGCTTGATTTAAACTCTACAGGAAGGAAAAGGAATTTCAAATGCTGGATTGAAAATGTGCCAGGAAAAAGCAAAGATGCCACTGGTGAAAGTGGACAGTTCTGGTAGCTTCAGTCTTTGATCCCAAATGTAGGGAAGCCAATGCTGCCTTCAGAAATTGATGCTTTCTTCAGACTGACTGCTCTCATAAATTAAAAAGAGGGAGAGAATGACATTGGATTTGTTACTAATTATGTTTGGGTTTTGTCTTGTACTTTTATAATACAGCACGTACCTTTAAAAATTCTTATGATGAATTTCCAGTGGTTGTTTTTTTTAATTGGTTAAATATTTTCTTATTTAAAAATATATGATTTTCACAGAGGGGAATATGGAAGGGATAACATGAAACAAGCAAGGGAAAGGAAGACACAAGTCTGCTTTATATTCCTTTACTTTGGGAAGCTGGTCCTAAGTGAGATGCTGCAAGGGTACTATATCTCAGTAGCACCTATTGTATTAAAGGGATTGTGATGTTCCCAGTGTGTAGAGAACTCTGCTCAGAATAACTAGGCTAGGTTTCTTGAGCTATCCCATATGATTTGGATTTTATAAAAATGGTATTTTAAATAGCTTTCTTTACTTCTAGAAACACAGATTTTAAGAGGGTGCTTACAACTAGTCTAGGATTTGATATGACAGATATTTATATTTAATGCAGAGCAAAACACAAAATATACTTAACCTTTATTCAGTTGCATTGTAAATGTATTCTGCTTTCTTTCAACTGAAGTGAATTATATTAATAACTTGTTATTGTTAAAATGTCAAGAGTATTTTCTTTCTCTTTGAATTATCATTTCTTTGCTCAGGGTATTGGGTTTTGCTTATCGCTCCTGACATGGAAAGGAAGAAATGTAATCTTATATGAAATGTTCAGACTTCTCCTGAATAGGTGGGTTATTTCTTTTAGATTAGCTCAAGTAATAGTTACAGAGTTGACATACGGAATGTGGAAGGAGACAGGAACCAGACAATGCACTGAAACTGAAACGCTGCCTCGCTTAAAGATACAGTCTCCCTGGGACTAATAGAGTGATGAGCACAACATGTCAGGCACTGCTGTGTGTGGCTCTTCTTTTTATTTTCACCAAGTTGATTTCAAGCATGTAGCTTTTATTTTACTGTGGCACCATCAAAATAATTTACATTCACCTTGCAGAGTTGAAGTATACTTGTTTGGGGATGAAACTGGAGAACTTCAGGAAGAAAAAATGTACCACAAGGAGTTTTGAATTTCACTCCATCTCTGCAGCTGATGAAAAATATTCACTGTAAAGTACCTGGTTAATCAGAGAGGCCTTAAATGGTTCTCCCCTCTCACCACTTCAGAAATAGATCATTCTGCCTCTTAAAGGAAAGCTACTTTATGGGAAATATGTTAGTCCACTGACAGTCTAGAAAGGTTGAGGACTGCGTGGGTTTTGTGGTTGAGAGCTTTCCAACCTGACTTACAAAGTGAACAGAAATGTGAAGTTAAACCTTTGAATAATGGTATTGTTCGTAACCAGAAATATGTGAGATATTCCTTCTAATGGCTTTACTCCAGCAAGCCAAAAAAAATTGAAATAGCTGTCTTCACTACAAACTCTGTTTGTTTCAAAGATGGATGTAAGATTTCACTTTAAACTATTATCCTTCCTTTCAGCTTCAGAGAAAGTAGTACAGCTTTATATTTCATCAATAAGAACAACCTGGTTACAACGCTGGGAAAATTTTCCTTCCAGTAGAGTTAGTTTAAGCCAACATGTGTATATTTTTACATTCTCATTTTCAAATTAATTTAAGTTTTCCAACAGCTGCTACTGATTCATTTATAAAACTATCAGTGAAAGAGCAAGGTTCAGGGTAACCTCATTTCTGTGTATTTTTTCTTTAAGGTAAACATTTGGCCCAACAGTGTTAGTAATAGTTTTGTTTTCCAGATGGAGTGTTTTGTTTAAATATTTATTAGCTATTAATTTAAATTTATTAAATTAAAGTACAGTGTACTACACCTAGGTCATGGCAATCCCAGACACACCCACAGATTGGGTGGAGAAAGGACTGAGATCAGCCCTGTGGGGAAAGACTTGGGAATGATGGTTGGTGGGAAACTCCATGATCCAGCCATGGGTACTCACAGCCCAGAGCCAAACCTGTCCTGGGCTGCATCCAAAGCAGCGTGGGCAGCAGGGCAGGGAGGGGATTCTGCCCCTCTGCTCTGCTCTGCTGTGGTGAGACCCCACCTGGAACCCTGCATCCAGCTCTCAGATCCCAGCACAGGAAGGACATGGAACTGTTGGAACAAGTTCAGAGGAGGCCACAAAGTTGCTCAGGTGACTGGAGCATATTCACTGCAGAGCCAGGCTGGGAATGTTGGAGCTGTTCAGCCTGGGGAAGAGAAGGTTGTGTGGAGACCTCACAGCAACCTCGCAGTAACAGAAGGGAGCCTGCAGGGAAGCTGGAGAAGGACTTTTCCTCAGGAACTGTAGCGATAGGACCAGTAGTGATGTCCCAGCCCTGGCAGTGTTTGAGGCCAGGTTGGATAAGGCTTTAAAATCAACCTGTTCCAATGGGAGATATCCCTGCCCTGCACAGTGAGCATTGGGACTATATGATCTTTATGGTCCCTTCCAACCCTTAACATTCCATAATTTTGGCAATGAAAGGAATGTAAAAGTAAATCTTAGTTTTAGTATCTAGATCTTACAGTGATGACAGAAATTTTCAGGCTCTGTCTTACCTATAGGAAGCCTGCATATACTTTAACACTACTGTTGTGATTTCTTTTGTGAATTTAAATTGTGAAGAAATATAATTGTCTGGTCTAATGTCAATCTCAGCTTGTTTTTCATTTTTATGACCTTATACCTTCATAATTAAAACTGTAGAAGGGAATACCATTGAGAGCTGGGGAAAGTACCATTCAAACCTCATGCTGGCCCACCTGTTGCCCTGATTCTTTCTAGCCTTCTGATTGTTTGCATTTTTGTAGTGGAGATTCTCATGAACCTTCATGTAAACGATGCGTATTTTTGGAATTATCTCTTTTGTTTACATATTTCTTCTCTAGGAGGAGTTGGATGATTTACTCTGATTTTCACCAATGAGGTTGGAGAGGTGGCAACTTCATCCTCCAATCCTTGACCTTTTTTAGAAATCTATATAGGGGAGTCTGGAAAAAATAAACCAGCCTTCTTTGTTCTGAAGCCAACCTGAGAGCCTGCCTTGTTCTTTCATGTCCTACTGCGACACCCACCCACAGAACAAAACAAGCAAACAAACAAACAAACAAAACCAAAAAAGATGGCTTTCATTTTAAAATCACCATCATGTGTTGTTCCATGGCAGACAAGAAGGTTAGAATAAAACCTGGGTTTCTGTACTGCAGAGTCTGGGTGTTCTGAGGATAATCTCATTTGTGAACTTCCAGGCATGCTTCCTACTTCTTTAACAGAAATTCTGAAATATGAAATCTATTTATTCTGTAGAAAATTTATCCTGAGTGTCTGACATCTGCAAATTTTACTGGATTCCTGTGGGATGTAGAACATATTACATAGAGTCACTGTTTTAAAATATTATCCATTGTCATTGAGAGATTTTTTTAAAGTGTAGTCACAATTTATCTCTCCTATCCAGCCCAGAGAAAGGAGTGAACTGAATATGCTTTGGAGACTGATGTTCTTAATGTGACTGGAAGGGATAATAAAAGGCATTTTACCAGTTCTTAAACCATATTCCAGAGAACAATTATTTGCCACTGAATGTGTCTGGAAGAGAAAGCATGGAAACAGCAAATGATTCCATCATCTTGTCTTGTAATACTAAAATTACAGTTAGTATCTCGCCTTTGTGGTGAGCCAGTTTAAACAAAAAATTCATCCTGAGCTTTGTGTTTCCCCAAGAACCTCCCAAATGAAAGGGTCAAGATGTTATTAAGGGCATATTTATACTGTATTTAAATCCCCTTTAGAATGGCATAATTTGAAGTTAAGGATTGTTAATGAGTTGGATTTTTTCCTAAGATCAAATGCTTACATGAATATAAACACAAAAAATCTTTCATTCTTTTTTCCACCCAATAAAAAGCACCACTTCTTTGGAACTAAAGCAAAAACAAAACCAAAAACAAACCACGAAAAAAACAAAAAAACCCACAAACAAAAAAAAAAAAAGCTAAAAAACCCCAAAGAGTTGTGTTCCTAAAATGGTTAGTAAATAAAAGCAAGCTTCCATCTCTTATCTACTTATAAAAATTATCCCTTTTTTTCTTTGTGTTTATTCTTATTTAATGTCTTAGAAAAAATAATTTTCCTGTGGGATAGAAATGCTGGAGGAAAATTCTTGCTTAACCTGCCAGAAACTACTTAGTGAGTAGTTAAGCAGCCCAAAAAAGTACAATTTTGCTTTGCAAAAATGTTTGTGTTTTGTAGAAATCAGCTTTGGAATGAACATCTGTCTAGACATTTCACATATTAAATAGTAAAGGACTGAAGCCCTGGATTTATTTAATACAACTGCTTGAGTGGAAAGTCTTGTGTTTTATATATAGGGCCAAGAGCCATAAAACCTTGGACTCAGGTCTCCTTTTTGATGCTGAGTGACCTTAATAATTCTTTGCACTTACACAGCACTTGGCAAACATTATTAATTTAAACTTCACAGAGTCCCCGTGAGGTACAGAGGTGTAATTATCTGACTTTTTCAAGTGTGAGGATTGAGACTTGTAGAGGTTCCGCTCTGCAATAAAACAAGTTCAGAAAGAGGGTGGAAGCCCAGGTCACTTGGCACTTACTCTTGCTCCTAATCTGCTGGAGTACTGCTTAAAGCCTCAGCTCCTTAGCCTAGCACATGGGGTTAATGCTGCTTTCCAGGCTGTAGATGCTCATGCTGAACTGTGTGCCAGCAAGATAAGGAAGACACACATCTGTGGCATCTGTCTTCCCTAAAAGGTACCACTGACCCACTTTGAATTCATGGGAAATTCCTTTTAGGCAGGGATCAGCAATTCTAACCCAGAAGAAGGCAATGAAATGATGCTGAAAATCCAAGAGGGATTGCCACAAATGCACTTGAAGTGGATGCAGAGCAGGGCAGTAGGTTGACTGCACAAGGAGGACCTGAAGCTGTCTTGGCTGCTCACTGCATGAGTCTGAGGCAGGTACTCATCCTTTTTGAGCCTCAGATTTCTTTTTGTGTGTTCTTAATTTGCTTTTAAGCCACGCTGTGCTGCCAAAACACAAGCTTAGGAAATGCTGGATTTTAGTGTGATGTTTCAAGAGTTTCAGATTAATCTGACTGAGTTTCTAGTGCAGAAGCTTTTTCCTAGCTAAGGCTTTCACTTATTAGCTTGCTGTTCCTAAGATGGGCCAAATTGCTGAAATAAGAAGACAAGATAACATGATGTGAATGTGTAACCAATTTTTATTGCCAGCATTTACATCTGGTGGAGGTGCCTGTGGGTGGCCAACTTGCAGGAGGGGCAACACAGGAACCCTGTCTGAGTCTTCCAGCTCATACACTCTGAAGTTTTCCAATCCTGAGCTTCACTGGAAGGCACTGTGGAGCAGGAAGCAAGAAGAAATTTTAATTCTCCTTCCTGAGAGCTTTTGAGTGCCAGCTGTAGAACAACAGGTGCAATGGTACTTTTAATTTATCATGATCTTCACCAGCCTGCCAAAGTGCACCATTCTAAAGGTGTCTTTTCATCACAATGTATATGGGCTACCCCTGAACCACGGCATTTCCCCTACTCAAACAACACTTTGGTTTCTGTGGATAAATTTTACAATAAAAAATATGCTTCCGCTTTACAGGATCCAATAAAGCACTGCTGTTTCTTCCTGTGATTTTTTTGTTTGGTTTTGTTTGTTTTTTTCACCTTATGTTTTGTTTTTTCTCTTTTTGTTGTTTTGGGGTTTTGTTTTCCCCCAATTAATAGTATTTCCTGTTGTAAAAGTGGTTTTATTTCCTATGCATCCCAACACTTCTTATATGACACCTATGCATAATAATTTTGAAGTAGTGAATTATTTTTTATACAAGTGTTCTTTCCTTTATATTTTTTCAGAGCCTTCTGTTCTCTCAGTTTTCCAGTAAAATATTGCTTTCTCTGTATTACTTTACATGCTGTAATTGCTTTGTTATCTATAAAATAAAGGTAGGCTTAGTTTACTCCTTTCATCACTGCCAGAACCTCAGTAAATGCTGTTCCTCTCACTACCATAGCTTTGTTCTGCTTTGTTCCAGTGATAATTGCCCTTGTCATCCTCTTGTAACATTTGCTATGAAAACTTGTGTTTAAAAACAGAGAAAGTAATAGGTGGTGTTGGAGAGAGATTAATTAGGCAGAATATTTCACAAAATGAGTTGATAAAGAAATGTTTGTATTTCACATCATTAAATAACTGAGTCAGAATTGATTATGTAAACAGCAGCACACATGGAGAAAAGGCTAAGCTGCTTTACTGCAGCAGATGCAGTAAGAATATGGCTGAGACAGTTTATATTGTTGATTCATGGTGTACTTTTGGTCAAGTGAAGAAAAATTAAAATTTTCAAATGTCTGTCTGTCTTTAAACTTTTTTTCCCCTCTTTCTCTGGAGTCCTTTGTCTTTCTTCCTTACAGCCTACCGTTCCTTGTTTTTACACTTAAGAGTTATTTTTGTAAGAGCGTTATATTGCTTTTTAACCCATGTATTTATGAATCCCTTTTCCAAAGTCAGTAAAAGAAATACGTTTTGCTCACAGTGACCAAATTAGTAAACAAGTTGGAATTTAAAGTCTGTTTTGTGCTGCTGAGGGGCACACTAACACTGTCAGAAACAGTGGCTGGGATCTTGCAGCCACGTAATTTTGGTGAAGCCAGCTAACAGTTAAAATGGAATCCCTTATTTATGACAAATATGTGTGAAGTGACCAATTGAATATACAGATAATAAAAAATATATTAAAAAAAAAA